>JAJEJH010000473.1:0-189344 GCA_026122585.1 Anacardium occidentale
AATTTTCTTCTCTTTTTGCCTTTGTTTTGCTGGAAATCATCTCTTGATTCAAAATTTGCCCTTGAAGGCGTGGCATTAAATTAATTTATACGCGCCTAAAAACTTACAAAAGGAAACAAAATCCTCTTAAATCCTTAAATAAATTTAAATAGGAAAGAAATCTTTCTCAAAATTGGCTACTTGAACATCAAGAAAAACTTTAAAACCCTCAAACCCAAAATTGAATAACAATAAGTATTATTATGATATTTTCTAAAACAAGTCTCAAACCAATCAACCCAAGAAGAATCCCTGCAACAAAGAATTAAAAAGCAAAACAGAACAAAATCAGAAACAGCCTAAAGCTCGTGAAAACCCATCTCATAAATCATGGAACATATATACAATAAAAACAAGTCAAATAAGACAAAGCCAGTTACCTTTTTGTCCCGGTAGAAAATCTGATAAACCTCTGTGACCCAAAAGAGAGAGTGAAAAACCAGAGCTTGTTGACAGCCCCAGTGTTAAACAGATCAGACTTAGGCGACATAAATAAATATCCTCTGTTTGCTTTCTGAGAAAATCTGAAAAAGAAGAAGAAATCGACACAAAGACAAAAACTTTAACATCAAGCACAAATCTCTTGTTTCCAAAAAACAACACACTGACAGAAACGAAAGCATGGCACCTAAATTAAACAGAGAATTTAACAGAAAATTCTGTGTTGCTTACTTGAAAAGATGAATGGGAACGAACAAAGGCTTAATGCCAATTTGTGTGTGAAGAGACTGCCTTTATACTAAAAAAACCTTCAACATTTTCACAACTATATCAGATAGCTGTCACCTTAAAGAGGAAGTGTTTACAAGCATAGGATGGAGAAAACTATTAGGTTTGATCACTTAATCAGCCCAAGTTTTAGGATGACACATCTAAGACATTCCCATGCCTGATATAGCAGGCTGAAACCATAATAGGATTTCTTCTGTATCAGAAATATCAAACAATAAACAAATAGCATACTCTTTCATCAAGAACAATGAGACAATGAGCAGAGATTCAAAGGAAATTTCTTTTATATTAATAATCAACTGTCTTATTGAGACACGGTCATTATTTCACCAGAAGAGGAGTGTCTAAATCATCATGACTACCTAAATCTACATATCAAGTTCTATTAAACAGTATACAAAAATGTTGGACCCAGGTTGCAGTTTCCTTCATCACAGTCATATATTCTCCCTGCTCACAACTAATTGGTAAAACTAGGAGGTAGTTATCCTGCTCACTAAAAAGAGAAAAAAAAATGGGAGGCATTTGCTAAATTTTTAAAAAGGAACCTGCAATGCTAATAACAATCCAGTTTCCATCCATTTCTATTTTATTATATTTTTTCTGTTCCGGAAACATTGCTCATGGATTGCAGTCACAAAAATGTCTTATATGTATAAATTACTTTTTATTCAGTTCAGCAGACACATGATAGGAAGACATATATGTAGTACTGCTGCAAGCTTTTTAAACTCCAAGAGCACGTGTATGCATATCAAATTACTAAATATAGGCACAGGCAAGTCTAACATTTTTTTTTTTAGGTTAAATCAGATACAATCAAGTTAACATTCAAAACATAAGCCAGAACATAAAAGCAAGTCGCCACTCACCTCTGTACATTTTTCTTCAATCTCATGCTTTAGTTTCAGGACATACTCACTACTCACGTCAATATTCTGAGCATGAATCTCAGAGGATACCTTAGCCAATTTTCTATATTCCATATATTTCTTCAAAACCATACCACAAAACGAGTTCACAATATATCAAAAAATAAAATAGTTATGGCCTCATGTTACATGCCATTTGATGATAAATTATTTAATATTATATGGTAGATCACATAATAATGCTATGACATATGACATACGTAGAGAAATGTACTCATTGCAACATAGATTTTGTAGGCATTTCAAATTTATAACGTTTGAGAAGTTTCTAATTATTAAAAATAAAATAATTATCACCAATGTATGAACCAAGGAATAATCTTTGCCTTTCCACACCATGTTTTATTTGTGTTTGCAATATAAGTATGAAATGCCATATGGTCTGATTGATTTGGTGGTTACATTAGGTATAATTTTAACTGTGTTATTTTCTATCAGTACGTTGTTATGGATACTCGCAAGTGTAGGGGCTGGATGAGTTTCCCAACAGTTACCACAGAATTTTTAGAAGGGTTGAATAGCTTCCTTGATTTTGCATTTCAAGGTAAATTAAGTACTGACAAGGTCCCCTGTCCTTGTAGAAAGTGTGTTAATTACTACTACAAAAATCGGTTAGAATTATATGACCATCTAGTGGTCCATGGATTTATGGTTGGTTATACGACTTGGTATTGTCACGGTGAATCTATGGTCACACAACAGCCAACCCCAGACATCCAAGCACAAAAAGAAATGGGTACAGATAATTCCATAACATAAATGTTACAATGTGTTTTTGGGGTATCTGGACAACTTTTCGATACATGTAATCATGGCAGAGATGCAGTTGAACCCAACATCGATGACACTATGATGGAAGAACAACCTGAACTGTTTGTTAGAGAAAAGGAAGACTTCAGGAAGTTAATAGAAGATGCTAAAGAAGAATTATATCCAGGGTGTGAGAATTTCACTAAACTGTCATTCGTTTTGCATCTCTATAATTTAAAATGTCGTTACGGTTGGTCTAACGATTCGGTTGATGCTTTAATTAAGCTTTTAAAAGATGCTTTTCCAAAGGGTGAGACATTACCAAACTCTTTTCATGAATCAAAAAAGATTATTGAAGCCTTAGGACTTAAATATGTGAAAATTCATGCTTGTCCCAATAATTGTATGCTATTCTGGAAAGAAAAAGCTTCTGATGACTTATGCTCAGTTTGTGGGGCGTCTCGGTGGAGAAATTCTGAGAGTGCTTCATCTAGTGCCATAGGAATTTCTAATATGGTCAAGAAAAAAAAATCCCAACAAAAGTGTTGCGGTATTTTCCTATCAAGCCGAGACTTCAAAGGTTATTCATGTCCCCAAAAACTTCAAAGTTGATGACTTGGCATGATAAACACCGTACCAAGGATGGAATCATGAGACATCCGGCTGACTCAGAAGCATTGAAAAGCTTTGACTCGATCTATCCTACATTTGGTGAGGAACCCCGTAATGTTAGATTGGGTTTAGCGAGCGATGGTTTCAATCCGTTTGGTAATATGCAAAGCACTTACAGCATATGGCCGGTCTTTTTACTTCCCTACAATTTACCACCATGGTTGTGCATGAAACAACAATTCTGCATGCTCTCATTGTTAATTCCCGGTCCTTCTGGGCCTGGTAATGATATTGATGTTTACATGCAACCTTTGATAGAGGACCTTAAAGACTTATGGGAGACGGGGGTGGACACGTTTGACGCCTCATCGAATCAAATGTTTCAATTGCATGCAGCAATTATGTGGACCATAAATGATTTTCCTGCTTATGGTAATCTCTCTGGGTGGAACATTCATAGTTGTTTTGCATGTCCTTGCTGTAACACAGAGACAGACTCCAGACGTCTGAAGAATGGTAAAAAGTTTTGTTTCATGGGCCATCGTCGGTTTCTGGATATCACTCATAAGTCTCGCTTTGATGCAAAATCATTTGACGGGACAATCGAATTAAGATCTACTCCAATTCCACTGTCTGGGTTTACAATATTGGATCAGTTGAAAAATATCAAGTTTATGTACGGAAAGATGCATAAAGAAGTTACGGGGGTCAAGCCAAAAACATGGAAAAAAAAAAGTATTTTCTTCCACTTACCTTACTGGCAATCACATTTAATAAGACATAACCTTGATGTGATGCACATTGAGAAAAATGTTTGTGACAATGTGGTAAATACAATTCTCAATATTGATAAAAAGTCAAATGATAACATTCATGCTCGCTGGGACTTGCAAGAAATGAACATAAGGAAAGAGTTATGGCCTCAATAGCGGGATTCAGGAAAAACCTATTTACCTCCGGCCTGTTATACGATGGCGGCACATGAGAGGAAAGTTTTTTATGGAGTGTTGGAACAAGTTAAGTTCCCAGATGGTTTTGCCTCAAACATTTCACGATGTGTTCGTAAACAACAAAAATTATCTGGTTTAAAAACTCATGATTGTCACGTATTAATGCAACAACTTCTTCCACTTGCATTACGAGGTGCATTGCCTACGAAAGTAAGTTCTATTTTGACTGAACTATCAAACTTCTTTCGGGCTTTGTGTGCTAAGTCACTTCGGATCCATGATCTCGAGCAACTTGAAAGAAAGATTGTGGTCACACTCTGTAATATGGAAAAAATTTTCCCCCCTGCATTTTTCACAATTATGGTGCATTTGGTTGTTCATCTGGCTGCAGAAGCGAGACTTGCCGGGCCAGTGCAGTACCGCTGGATGTATCCAATCGAAAGGTAAATGTTATAAATAAATATACTTCATAGTCATTTCTTGAAAGTAAGCTCACACTCTGTCATTCATCAGGTTATTAGGCACTTTAAAATTAACTGTTCGGAATAAAGCTCATCCAGAGGGTTCGATTGCTGAAGCGTTTCTTGCTTCAGAGTGTTTGGCATTTTGCGCCCAATATCTAGATGACGACAAATCATCGCAAGGCCAAAAAGACACAACTAATGCGCCTAGGTCCAAGTCAATCCTATTTCCCCAAGTTGGGCAACCGTCTGGAAGTGTTCAGGGTTTCAGGATGGATGAAAATATGTGGGTTCAGGCACAACGTTATGTTCTTTTCAATTGTGATTCAGATATAGTCCGGAGGTGTCGAGAGTAAGTTATATATCCATGAATATATTGACTCAAATTGTGATGATATTGTACTCATTTGTCTCTAAATTACAGAGAACATGTTAGCGCTATCAAAAGACAGCATCGTCGCCGACGACTAACTCAACATGAGATTGACCGCTTACACAGCGAATCATTTCATGAATGGTTCAACGTAAAGGTAAATGGGTTTTGTCCTTTTTTATAGATATTTCTGTATATATGTGTATATTAGTGGCCATTAACAAATTGTATACTTATGTTGCTTGTAGGCAAAAGATATTGACATTGATGACGATGAGCATCTCGTTACTGAAATAAAAGCCCTTGCGCGTGGTCCAAACTATATTGCAAAGAGGTTCAAATGTTTTGATTTGTATAACGGGTATAGATTTCGAACGAAAGAATATGAGAAAGACATGACTACACAAAATTGTGGAGTTATGGTGGTAGCCAAAACCCAAAGTTATGCCAGTAGTAGCGACTCCAGGCCTGTGTTAGGCGATGTGACTTACTATGGTGCATTAACCGATATTATTGAACTCAACTATTACGATGAATTTAAGATTGTATTATTTAGATGTGATTGGGTTGATGTTACCCACGGTAGAGGGATAACACAGGACGCACAAGGATTTACACTAATAAGTTTTGCTCACCTAATTCACACTGGTGATCATATACTTGATGAACCTTTTGTGTTTGCATCTCAGGCTCAACAAGTTATCTTTGTCCAAGATCGAAGAGATGAACAATGGGTTGTTCCTTTGCCCATAAGGCCTAGAGATATCTTTGATTTAGGAGATGTTGCATCTGATAGGGGTAACATTGATGTGAATATCCCTGACGAGGGGGGAAATATTCTCCATTTAGCAAATCAGATAGAGACAGAGAATGATGATATTGAGCTGGTTAGGAGTGATATAGACGGCATTTTCGTTGATATGCTTACTGAGCAACAGTTACAGGATGATGATGACAATGTTGGTTAAGGTTAACTCAAATGTTATCTTTGATGTGTTATTGATTTCTTTATCTACATGAGGCAACCTTTTACATGTATTTTTTTGTTTTTCTTAATTATTTACATATGAATCTATAAATAATGAGAATTTTTTTTTTGCAGATTATAGCTTAAAAATGCCGAGGAAAAGAGATATACGAATGGTCCTCGAGGGGCAATCCTCACAAAGCATTGACCCACAAGGTCAACAGCAAGACAACACACCAACCATAGTTGGTAAAAGACAACATGCAGTTAACAGTTATGACATTTTGTTATCAGCATATGGCTATTGACTTATATGTTATTTTTCCTCTTATGTGTTACAGGTCAGGACTCAGAAACAAGAAGAAGAGGACCAACTTTGATGACGGAACTTTGGAATATGCCTCCGGGTGAGAAGGTCACGGTGCAGTTTAATGATATGCACCAAGGAGTAGGACCTGAAGCTCGTACTTTGGCTAGTTATCTGGGGACGGTAGCAAGGAATTGTCAATTGCTCCCGTTAAATATACAAGATTGGAGGCGAATTCCGGCATCGGAGAAAGAAAGGATTCTTGAATTGGTTAAGGTAAGATTGCATTATTGTCTACACATACTATCGCATTATTTCTTACGGGCCCAATAACATAAATTAATACTGTATGTTTTTTTCCAGGCAAGGTTTTCATACCCTCCAGAAGGAGACAAATGGGTGTTACAGTCTCTGGGTAAGAAATGGAAAGATTATAAATATGACTTAAAAGCAGAGTACTATGAACGTTATCCCAACATTGATGACCTTGTCAACAATAAACCGGATCAAATTCCACGAGACCAGTGGCTGGCTCTCGTAACACAGTGGCATTCTGAGCAGGGGCGGGTAATATAATTTTTGCTCTTTCTTGTCTAGTTACGTAATGATGAATTGTATCTATTTATTAAACATTTTCTTTGTTTCAGAGACGTAGCGGAACAAATAGAAGGACTCGTTCTGCTCAAACAATGCCACATACAGGAGGAACAAAGAGTATAGCGCGATTAATGAATGAAATGGTTAGTTTTTTTGCCCTCATTGTTAACCATATGATTAGGTTTTGTTGTAATTGTGATTTTCTACATTTGAGGAACAGACATCAAGTGGTGAACAGCCGTCACGAGCCAAAGTGTTCATAGCCACCCATCGGACTCGTAAAGATGGGCGACCTATTGATCAGGACTCTGAACACGCAATCGTGAGTTTAGTTTTTGTCACTTTATTTGTGGTTGTGATTCGTGTAATAAGACATTGCTTTTTGTAATGGGTTTAGGAACTCCTCCAAGAGAAAATAAATGAGTTACAAAGTTCTATCCAAGAGTCAAATGCAAGTCTTCCAGAAATGGAAGATAATGCATTCGCTCAAGTGATGGGACCAGAAAGACATGGTCGAGTGCGTGGATTAGGATTAGGTCCAACGCCCAGCATGTACAGAGCATCGGCATCGACATCGGCATCGGCATCTCACCACTCAGGCGGCCCTCCAAGTGTGGGTAATGAGGCGGACAACAGAATAAGAGTCTTGGAAGACCAAGTGAGAACACTGCAAGAAACACTTGGTAGTATGAAGAACACATTTGAATCTCAGTTGTCCATGATTTGTTCATCATTGGGGTTGCGATCACAGCAAAATGACGAGCCACCTAGTGGAGAGGTAATGTTTACAGGATATGTTCAGATAACACATTTTTTTAAATTAAATAATTATATGAAAATTATTAACCATGAATTGTTCACTTATGTGTCGTAGGTACCTCATCCATCTAGTGACCAGCACTCTCCAGATGATGACCAGTAAGTTTGTATTTACAAGTTGGTAAATTGATTTCTATGTTTGAAAAATGCGTATTGGTGAAATCCAACCGATTGGAGGGTTGGTTTGTATGTGGATATGAAGTGTTGAAATTACTTGATGTTGGTTTTAATTGTTGTTGGTTTTAATTGTTGTTTGAAATCTATATGGTTTAATGAGATATAATTCTTTGGTATGGTTATGGTGCTTCAAATTGAAATAAATATGTCAGGGTTAAGACTAGAACTTGATTTTTTCTTTCAAGGAACTTGTTTATATCCTTATTTTTTTGACATTTTAGTGCCGATAAATCTTCTTTATTCCATCACATATTTTTGAGGCTGCTGATAGCTCATTTTCAATGAAAAGATAATATATCAGAAATTTTATTTTCTGTCATTAGTTTGTGACCGACTATAAACATTGAGAATTTGGTTTTGGGTAATTCTGTGTTTTGGACTTCAGTTTAAAAATTATCATGTTTAATCAATTGACACTTTAAGTAGTTTTGTTTGCTTTGTAACATTGATGCATAACATTTTCTAAATGTTGTAAATGTTTGAAGTACATATTTTCTTCGAGTCGTTACACTTTAACTAGTTTTGTTTAAATGTTGTAAATGTTTGAAGTATATATTTTCTTCGAGTCGTTACACTTTAACTAGTTTTGTTTAAATGTTGTAAATGTTTGAAGTATATATTTTCTTCGAGTCGTTACACTTTAACTAGTTTTGTTTGCTTTGTAATTTCCTTTCATTGTTATGTCATGTGCCATTGGATCCACCTGGAGTTTTCTTAGTTCAATGGTAAAGTTGGTAGTTAATTTTGGAGGTCAAGCCTGGAGATTAAAGTTATCAAGTAAAAGTTCAAAAAGAAAAATATTATTTTCCATTTTCTTATATTGATGTTTGGCATCGCTTGTTGTGCAGGTAGGATTGAAAGGTTCAATCCTATTGGCACGTTGGATGGCACCAGAGAAGGTTAATTTATAAGAACTTTGTATTTTTCTAAATTGTGTATGTAAACAATATTAGAATTAACAATGGTATTCATGTATTCCAATAATTCTTGTGTATATTTTTTATTTAATATTTTATTAATGATGTTACTAGCTTTTTTTGTATGTATTATTAGACGAGTATGCATGATATTCATTATAAACAGGAAATTTAATCAATAAACAGGGAAAAATGCCGCTAAAACAAAGTAAATCAGCTGCAAAAAAAGTCGGCAAAAAATTTAAAAACGCCGCTAAAACAAAATAACCGCCGCTACAAAACAAACGAAAAACGCCGCTATAATCAACGAAAAACGCCGCTATAAGGTAAAACGTCGCAAAAAAAAATTACAACCCGCCGCAAACCTGGTGCGAAAACAAAATAAAACGCCGCTAAAAGGCAATAAAAACGCCGCTATAGGGTTTGTTCCCCGCCAGAATACACGCGCCAAAAAACCGGGGGAAATTAATTGGCGGGTGTGGAAGTTTTTACCGGCGTTTCATAAAACGCCGGTAAAACCAGAAATAAACGCCGCTAAATCTGGGGTACTTTTACCGGCGTTTTTTGTTAGCATTTACCGGCGTTTTTTTAAAACGCCGGTAAACCCTATACCGACGGGACATATACCGGCGTTTGTACAAACGCCGGTAATATTTTTACCGGCGTTTAAAAACGCCGGTATAGGCCCAAAAAAACGCCGGTAAAAGCCGGCCCTGCTGTAGTGTATGTGCGAGAAAATGCACATATATGAAGATTTGATGCTTAATCTGGGAGTTATGTGTTATTGCTGAAATTGAAGTGTGTTATGTGTTAATTGAAGTGCTAGAAATGCATGATTTCAATCAATTACAAATTGATTGTGTATTGTACAGGATTATGTAAGTTCCAGACAAGTTTTATCGAAGTAGAGTAGGACACACGCCCCTGTGCCCGTAGATGCATGCTGGTTTGTCTTTGCAGTTGTAGGGTCATGCCCGTGTGCACGACTGAATTGTGCAGGAGACACGTCCGTGTGCTTGAGGGACACGACCATGTACCTACATTTTTGTGTGAAAGTAGTAGATTTTCCAAAAGTTAGCACGATCGACTACACGGGTAATGCACAGTCCCATGTGTCTTCAAGCACACCCGTGTGTCTTGTCATGCACGCCCGTGTGTTTGCCATACACGCCCGTGTGTCTTAACCCACACGCCCGTGCTCAAGCATTAGTTTTGTGAATGAATGAGAATTGAAGCATAAAGCATGGGAAACATTTCTAATGGCCATAAAATATTATATAACGATAAAAGGAGATAAAACAATGTAACATGAGCATTGCATAGCATGACATGCCAAGACATTAGCAGAAAAAGGGATTAAGGGATCCAAATGCATTAGTTATTCAACATTTATAACTCGATATTCGGGTTAGTTGTTTTAGAGTGAACTTGAGGGGACATCTGTGGGATTTCAACCTTCTTACTACGGTCAGATCGTTCTATTTTTAGCTTATTGGTCCAAAGACTGGTATGTTATACTTCAACTTTCTAGCATTTCACTAGACTGTTTTAGCCCACATGACTAAGATGTCGAATCCTCGTGTTCATCAGTCTGATCAACACAACAGATATCTTCAGATACATAGAGATTTAGATGCATGCACCTTCAGTATGTCTTACAGTATGTACTCAACATGACATAATACTATGACACCAATTTCATAATATTAATCATTAATACAATTAAAAGAAAAAGAATAAGTGACATTCAGTTTATTGAGCAAGTGAAATGTATGAATATTTAGGCCAAGGCCAGGTACGCATTTTGTTTTTTGCATGCTTGTTTGGGTTGAGGTAGGTAGGAAATGCTTACTGGGTGATTTTATCATTCATTCTTTTCCTTCCTTCATTTATAGCAGGTACGTTCGGTGCTGATTAGGTGTGGGTGGACCATGGTTGATATGGGAGGGCTCTAGTTAGTTTGTACAGTTAACCAAGTGGGATTATTTGTATAAATGTATGTACTCATATGTAATGTATAAAAATGCATACATGTAAAGTTTTATTTTAGCCTATCATTGTGTATAAAAGTTTTCAGCTTCCGTTTGCATATGTATTCAGATTGTAGCAGCTTTCTTTTCGTAAGATTCCTGTCGCGTACACCCAAATTTTTAGTATATTAATAATAGTAAAGAAATTAATAGGCAGCAGTGGTAAGCATGGCAGCGGGTCTCACAGCTTCTACTTTGAGTATTGAACATTTTATATAAATGGAGAAGTATGGATTATGCATTCATATCTTCATGTTGTGATTACAACTTTAGTGATATGGTAGCAAGCATTAAACATTGTACTTCCACTCAGTCTTTAAGGTACTTTTTACAAGTATCCTTTTCGACTTTGGTGGCAGTAAGGCTAGGCTTAAGGAGTTTCTCCCCTTCAAAGACAATAGCCTTTCTTTTGATATAGGAAAATATGTAATTTTCTATACCAATCAAGAAAATTAATGTTGTCTAACTTATTTTCTTTGTCTAATATCATTTGTAGTAAGTTTGATGATGCCATGGTGATTCTAAACCTACAACACAAGAAACAAAGTTAATTAATTAATTATGAATAATTCATTTAACCGAGTTTCTATTAAGTGCTTTCATTATTTTTCTCAAACCAACAACTTTTACTATTATAATCGAGAAGTTCTAATAGACTTTTTAGTGGATCGAGATTCCATTAAGTTAACTTAACCTTCACTTTGACGAACAAACTTAGGCGACTAAAATAGGTAAGTTAATCAAACCAATTAGTAAAAGTCCATCACCTGAAGTTGAGTTTTATCCTAACAAATTATGTAAGCCTTAATTGTGATTTTCAATATCAGTAGGTTAGATACTACATACCCCATGTATTGATAAATATGTCATTACTCAGCCTTTAATAGATTTCACCTTCGTTTTGGTGAATAAGTTAATTTTTATTAGTTAAGTCTGACCTAATATAGCTAACAATCAGTCTTCTACTTGATAATGGGCTATATTTCGCTTCGGCAAACAAGGTTCCCATGAATAGGGACTTGTCCTAGTAATGCTATATTGGAAAGCTTCACACTACTTAAAATTTATTAAGGGTTTTATTACATTAAGTCTCATCAATTTTAATCTGCATGTGAGGTGATATTTGTAAAAATAAAACATAAACATGCATATTACAAGGCAAAATAAAAATGCGTTGGTATACAAATTTTAACTACTATTGGGCCTTAAGCCAATGAGACCTATTATATGACCTCGGTCATGTTTCTTCATTCTCTTGAGACTTTAAGTATGTTGCTCCTTTTAAAGACTTTGCCTCCTAGTTACATAATTTCTAAAAATTGTATAAGTAACTAATTTAGAAATTTTTCATTAAATTTCAGAATCCTCAAGTTACATTCGAGGGGAGATAGATGAGAAGAGAATTATATTTAGAAGAAAAATAGGGAAGGTAGGGCACGCAAGTCCTATTAAGAAATATAATGTATATTCCTAAAATAAATCCAAAGAAACCATTGGCAAGTCGATTCGTACATCAAGCACTATGCATACTTAAATCAAACATATGCACATATAGTTAAAATTAAGCAAATTGAATTTTAATTATTTACTCTCGTGTCAAATGGCATGATAGTCCCTATAGTTTGAAAGAATTACAAACATACCTAAAAACTTGTAAAACTTACAATTTGACCTATAGCAGTCAACTTATTATCAAAGCACAAATTTTATTTTAGTCATAGGCATGCATATGATCATGTACAAGTGTGACTTTGACACTCCTAAAATTTGTGAAATTTCAAGAGCTTATATAGTTAGAGTCATGACTAATGCATGGCCATAGTCACATGCAAAATTTTGCCTATATGAACATAGTGTCATAAGAATAATTCACGGGGTCGTGACCTTACAAATTATGCTTATGTACACCTGTGAATTTTATGAGTCACAATCATGACATATACATTTTTTGGAATTTCCAATGATGGGAATCATTGAAAAACGATCCTAACAACAAAGTTGATACTAAAAATGGTCAAATTTAGCATGAAATAATAAAATTCATTTCCAACAACACTTCTGTTATGTGTAACAATGTATAACAAAAGCAATTTTGTGCAACAATACAAAATTCAACCTACAACCTATCTATTGTATAATTCAACCTAATTCATTGATAAAAGATATAGGAATATAACTTAACAATTTAACATCATATACATGACTTACAAAATTCAAGATGCTACATCAATTGCAATAATAACAATAACAAACAAATAAATCAAATATAGGTATAATTTTCCATACAATGGATGACGGTGGCTCTAATACCATTGTTCAGATTTTTTGGTCATAGAATTTAAAACTAGATAGAGTCCAATAGATCCCACAATGGATCATCAGCATTTGTTTTGGTTGAAAATAAAAGTAAAACAATAAAAACACCCAAAGAAGGTTTTCGTTTGTACCTATATTGTTGACTTCATCAATTCTTCATATGGTAGAAAAACATTGCTATCCAATATTACGTAGTTTAATAGCATTTAAGTCATCCATATAGAGTAATAGGAGAAGGCTACGTCTAGTTTTGGGATGTTAGTGCTTATAGATGTATGATAATGAGCAACAAGTGTACAAATGTGACTATTTAAATTTGTTTATATGTGAGGAATAAATCATCACACTTTCTTTTGTAGAATACCAGTCATCGACATGACTTTGAAATTGTATACCCGTGAACCCTTCATGTACTCCTACGAATGAAACATTGATAGTCATACATCAATGTTTGGATAACATATAACTTTTTCCATGTCGTGTAAAGTTTGCGTAACATTGAGATCATGTTAATCCTGAACCAATCGCATATATACTCGTACATGAATCATGTATATCCATACATCAACAAATTATTCAAATTTTGAATTAGTTTGACCTGGTCAAACCTAATTCTATCTAAATACTTTAGATTTTGTCAACTATCCAAATGTATGCCCATAACCTGTAGCATCCCAGGTTAGAAAAGTCCTTAGGGGAAGAGTTTTGGGGTTAGAAATAAAATCCAGAAATAGATTAGGAGTCTAGATGAGTTTATAGGTGAGTTAGTAAGTTTTCAGAGCTTGTATGGCTTTCGTATGATTCCTTTCGGAAGGATTCGATCATACGAATGAGCGGAAAATAAATAGTCTCTATTTTCTCTTATGCACGCCCGTGTACCTTGGATGCACGCCCGTGTAAGACATGAGTATATAAGTGAGCCGAGAGATTAAGTTCATTTTTCTCACCCATTTTGCATTTTCAGCATCCTCTCTCTTCCATTTCAGTTCCTCCTAACCTTAGAGAGGAAATCCAGCAGCAAGTAGCTCCCGATCAAGTTAGAGAGCCAAGGGATTAGTTGAAAGACAAGCTTCCAGAGGTAATGGCGCAAGGTAAGTGTTCGCTTACCTTTTCCTTGAGTTTTCCCAATTGGCCTTGATTGATTTTGATGCTTGACATGTTGATGAGTTGTACATGCTTATTTGATGATGATTGTGGCGTGAATTGATGAAATTGCTACCCTTGAATCCATGCATGCAAGTTTGAATGTGTTTAGTGAGAGAAAGTGGTTGCTTTCATGGTGAAATGCTCATTGATTGATGCATGTTGAATGTGATGCTTCAAATTTGTTATTTGCAGTGCTGGGAAAGTGTGTTTAAAGTGAATTAGTGATTGATTGAGAAATGGTTGATGAATTGTGCATTTTTCGACAATTGTTCTTGTTGAAGAACAAGACACACGATCGTGTGCCTGCATGGCACGGTCGTGTGCCTTTGATTTTCTAGGAACACGCCCGTGTGTACGCTGTGTACACGGTCAGATTATGAGACACACGCACGTGTGTCCTGAGGGACACGCCCGTGTGCATGCTTTTCAGTGAACATTTCCAGAAATTCTAGTAGCTTGCATAGTCAGCAGCACGACCAGCGCACGACCCTGCACGTCCAGGCACATGCCCATGTGCCCTAGCCATGCAGGCCCGTGTGTGAGACATTCACGCCCGTGTGCCTTGTCCATATGCCCGTGTATCAGCAGATTTTCAGAAAAAGCATGAAAATGATTTAATTAAGCATGAGAAATCAGTTTAATAACTAAAATGCTTCAGATAAGCATCAGATAAGCAGTAATTCAGATAATAAAGCTGCATATGCATACCATAGCATGTCATGTAGCTTCAGAGAGGGTCAAGAGATCTGAATTCAGTAGTATTTAGTATTCAAAACCCGATGTACGGATAAGAGTATGGGTGAACTCGAGGGGGCATCTATGGGATTCAGCTTTCTGACACTAGTCAGAATGTTCAGTAGTATTTCAGATTGAACCTTCTGACACCAGTCAGATCGTACAACACAGTATATTCAGCTTTCTAGTTAGTAGCTAGACTGTTCAACCCACATGGCCAGGATGTCGAATCCTTGTGTTCACCAAGTCTGATCAGCATAGCAGGTACCTTCGGATACATAGAGATATTCAGATGCATGCATCCATTAATATTTTCAGTTAGCATGACATGACATACACATCATGACATGAATAATATTGATATTAGTAAGTGAATGAGATTCAGATAATCAGTTTCAGATTCCAGCAAGCGCATAGATGTATGAATAGGGTCGAGCCCAAGTATGTATGACATTGTGTGTTGCTTGCTTGGATTTTGAGGAAAGTAAGGAGCGCTTACTGGGTGATCTTTATCACTCATCCCCCTCTTTCTTCCATCCTTTCAGGTGTTCGTACTGTTTCCAAGGGGCAGGTGGATCGAGGCTTGCGGGAGAGGGCCCACACCATAGTTTTGAGTATGTACTTTTCAGTTTTGGACCTATGTGGTCATATTGTAAATGTTTTCTGTATTCAGACGTGAAAACAATGTATGGAATAATATGTATATATGATAAAGGCCATTGGGCCCATTGTACAGAACAACATGTATATTTCAGTATATGTATTTCAACTTCTGCATGTGTATTCAGAATGTATCGCAGTTTCAGTTTTATTATTTTTGTAGGATTCCCGTCTCGGGTACCTATATTTTTATATTATTAATAAAAGAATCCCTCAGTATTCAGCAGCAAGGGTACTCGTGGCGGTGGGTCCTACATAACCTAAGAAGGTTCATGATTTTACAATGACACTCATATACCCAATCACTAAGATGCCAATCTTTTTCCTTCGATAACAATTATATAGTGTACGACTTTCAAGCTCTCTGTATCTTAGTAGTATATAGTTTCAAACTTAATCCAGACACAAATCATGAGTAGTATCTAGCAAAGCATCATAACCACTCGATTAGTAAAGTGTTAGTAAATACTTGTAAGCTTGATCAACATAATGGTTAACATACAATATGATTTTTTTTGTCATCATGTCTTGCAAAATTGAGATATAGGTGCATATTTATCTTAGAAACCCCTTGTACACACAAATGACTAAACCACAATATTAAATACAGTTCTAATTAATCCAACTATGATTATAGTCTTAGTAATGATGGATAACTCAGTTAAGACATTGCTCTCATGCTTAGGAGTAAGGAATTATATGTTGATCCACTATAGTCTTCATATTGATCATGATACAATCAATCACTCACATTTATAATATCTTATTTATAGTGGTATAATTAATGATGTCAAATGATATTACTTCTAGTATAACTCAATTGAGATATTACTCCTCTGCTCAAAAGTAACAAATCTTATGTTGACCCACCATAATTTTTATATTGATCATGATATGATTAATTGCTTACTTTTATAACACTCTATTTACAATGGTATGTTTGATGATGTCAAACAACATCACTTGTAATATCAAATGGTCTGACAACCTTAAATTGAAGGTTCACATGTATTTATTAAGTTAAAATGATACTTTCATAGACATAAAAAGTACCATATGTATGGAGTCATATTCAATGAGTCAATCTAGTAAACATGATCAATAAATCACATACCCATGTGTAAAACTACGTTGTAAGCCATATACCTCAGCGCATGTAAATCTCTACTACCTTTTGATAAGATTACTCATATTATGATAATCCTTATACCATCACTTAAGTCTTGAATTCATACTGATGTTTGGATTATAAAAAATTTTGGTATAATCACTAATGAGCACGTATGGAAAGCACAATTAGTTATCTAATTCTATCATTTTGGTTTCACTATACTAAAGACACATTATATGTATCAAACAACAATATAAGTAAATACCTTATCTTATTAGTAATCATAATGTATTTACAAATTATATAAATATACAAATACACATAAATACATTAATATATATATATGGCTATAATTTATTTGAATTTATAGTCTACTTCTCATTCAACATTATAAAATATAAAATTAATTGAATGATGATCAAACACTTAAAACATTAAGCATAATCAACAATCATTCAAACTCTATCAAGAAAAACTAAAAAAATTTATTAATTCGATAACACAAGTATCACAACTATATTATACCCTTACCTTAGTACAAATTATTTAGCTTATGGCACATGAAAAATTAACAATAATATTCAAGGAAAACATATTTAGGGTTAAAGAATGATTAAACCCAAATTGAAGAACATCTTTGAAATACATGAAAATCTCTTCTTTTCCTATGCTTGATCTTGTTGCCATTTCTGAAAATGTCATTCTTGAATGAATCTAAATTCTCTTGAAATTTTCTTGTGATGACTCTTTAATTCTTTATGAAGAACTTTTTCTTCTTTTATCTTACATAAAATCACTTATATACTAAGGTTGGAATCAAGTTGGAATCTTTGTGTTTAGAGAATTATAAAAGGCATTGCATTGTAATGGAGATATTAACATCACGGTGCATTAGTTCTATAATTTTCTTACTCGTTTCCATTTTGCTAGCACTACGATAAGAATTTTGACACCATAATGTCAAACCAAAATGCATTGCTCTCGCTATAGTGATCTTGCTTAACACTACGGTGATTATCTTTTATCTTCATGCATGCATCTTGGCACTATAATACCTACTTGGGTATTGTGATACCAACTCTTTTCCTTGGCTTTTTCACTTCATATCATTTGCTCATCTTTTTGGATCTAACTCAAACTGTTGTACAGTTGCTCTTAAATGTCTTTTATTCCATTTTTCATCAAATCAACCTTAAAATCACTAATTTTTGTAAAACTCAACATCCAAGCTCATAATGCTAAATTACGCACAAATAAAGGAAAAAATTATAAAATTCATTCCTAAAACTATATAAATAACCGTGAATTTGTATATATAAAAGACACTTATCATTTGTAGTAGTACCAAGTCATACTAATTGAGTGCAAATATGGTCAGTATACGTATGCCTTAGAAATTAATCATTTTACCGATTTCAAGGCATTTTATCTTGTGTAAATAATTTATACTAATAAACGAAGTGTTATATTTTTCACATGTGTATTCTACTTCACTTTATTCATTTATTCTTTAAATATATTATGTTCATGTGAATTGTTTCGATGATATGAATCTTTAGGAGATTACATGATGCCAGTTAGACAATAACATCACATAGTAGGCATGTTGAATACTTTTATTGACTATTATAAGATGATATTAGTGTAGATGACTATGAAAGTTACATTATTAGGGCATTAGTGTGGATTAACAATTGAATTGTTTTTTCAAACATGATCAACTACCATGAATCACATGGACATTTAAAATATAGTCAATGATTCATCATAAGATCATACTAGTGTACCATTTCTCCTTAGACTTAAGTTGTCACAATTGTATTTGATATGGACATGTATGTTTTATATAGTGCATAAGTATGAGACTATTCATTTCATGTACAATAACTTCGATTGACATATATTATTCGTATATAAAAACAATTGATAGTTAAGAAGGAATATATTGGCTCCAAATAATTTTATTTTGAGTTCCAAAATAAATGTCCATAAATATTGAAAACAAAAATTTTTATCCAAAGTATAAAGAAAGTCACATGAAAGGTTCTTCAAGGTGACGCTGTTTGAATATATTGGTTATTAATTTGATAAATAATTAAATCTAGGGTTTTAACATATCATAAACCTATGCTCAATCAAGATTCTATAACAATGTGATTTTACTTCATAACATGTATGATTGGGAAAAATGTTCTACGAATTTCATCTTATTATAGCTTATGGACTATGACATATTGTTAGATGTTTACCATAGTCGATAAGCTTTCAGACATATTTTTTTAAGAGTTAATTTTGAGCTCATAACTAGGATATAGTGAACTAAAAAGGTCACATGTAAAAACCTAAGTGATTAGAGACAACATAAAGAGAAAATTAATTATTCAAGGATAAAGGTAATAAAGTTATTTCATGTGAAATTGTTTCATAAATGTAAATGTAACTTTTTAAGGTGTTAAAATGTTAAATTAACTAACACATAAGACAAGAATGTGAATAAGATTTAAATCAAGGGCTTTTAAATAATTATTATTTTGCATGAGGGGTATTTAAACAATTTAGAAATTATTTCATAAACTCCTTTTATAGGAAGCCAAACATTATCTCATTTTATGGACAAGATTCATTTTGAGCAAAATATTCTCTCTCACAAATAGAAAAACCTCTCAAATTTGGCTTTCATTTTCTATTTTGTAAGGTTTCTTTTGGAGGTCTTGTGGTTTCAAGGTCCAACTCCATTTATACTAAAAGAATCAAGAAAAAATAGCTAAAGAGTATGTAATTTTTGCACTAACTTCTCCCATTCTATGCTTGCTTTTATCATACCACTCTAACATGTATGTTTTGAACATATATGTATGTTTTTCATCATCCTTTTTATCCTTAAGCTTCACATATGAATTAACTAGTGAAACAAAGTTAAGTTAAAGGTGGAAGTGAGATAAAAGCCCGAGCTATAATGATCGCTTGAATGTATGCATATAGTTTTATGAGAATATAACATAACATAATCTTTACATAAGATGATTTTTTTATGCTTTTTTTCTATTTAGGGCGTAGACATGTTTTGAAGTTGATCTTATGGAACATATAAGTAACTAGCAATTTATAATACACATGTTGGACCTAATACCATAGGACACATGAGAACTTAGTGTATTCGTAGATATGTGTGGGTAGCTATAGTGGTGTTTGCATTTAAAATGTTAAAGTACTATTGGTATAGGGTAAAATGTACCATTTACAAAGACCATAAGAGTCTATAGTGTTTCTTCGCTCAAAATAAGTTTAATATAAGACAGAGGTGATGGTTAAAGCTTATAAAGGATCATGATTATGAGATCAAGTATGACCTGTTAGAGTTGGTGCCTAATAGTCGTGTATCTATAATTGTATTCATATGTATTTACTTGTGATATTCATGTGATTTGTACATATGTTTCTGATTATTAATAAAATTGACGTATTTAGCTATATTGTTGTTATTAACACAAACAACTATAAGGTGTCTTTAGTTTGGTAGAATTTAGATAATAGAATTAGATGAATAATCGTACTTGCTTTATACACTCATTGATAGACATACTAAAACTTTATGTAATCTTAACATCACTATGAATTTAAGATATGAGTAATGGTGAGCGTATTATCATAATGTGAGCAATCCCATCAAAAGGTGGCAATGGTTTGTAAGCAATAAGACATATCACGTATGACCCAGTCCCACACCTGGATGTATGATTTGTCAAACATGTTTACTAGATAAACCCACTAAAAAGACTCCACATAGATGTTGTTTCCTATATCTATGGAAACATTATTTGTAACATCTCAGGGATAGATTGGTCTTTTAGGCTTCTAATCTGGGGTTAGATTGAGGTTGATGAGAATTCTTAAGGTTGTGAGAAAGTTTTGAGGTGAAATAGATGTTTTTTCTGAGTTAGGTGGCTTGTGCATGGATCCTATTGAGAGGATTCGCATGCGAGCGTAGAAAAACAGCATTTTTATAATTTTCCTACCATGCACGACCATACATGTGAGGTGCATGCCCGTACGTGCGTAATGTTTCAACCACCTTAGTTTAAGTTAAGTTTATCCGATTTCCCAGCCATTTTCACCTAAAGTTTCCATTTGATTTTCAAATAATATCAACCCTAAAAAGGAAGAGCAACAACCAGGACTGTTGGACCCCTGTGGATTTTGAATTGATGCAAAATGTATGTAAAAATATCTAACTGGTTCATGCATGTGTTGAACATGACAAAGAGGACCAAAGGTTTTTATTTTTGTAGAATTTGCATGACACACAACTGTGTGTCAATGAAGCACGACCGTGTGTAAGCTTAGAATACAGCACACGCCTTGGTTGAGTCGTGTAGAGCATCTGTATGTGAAGAAAGCAGGATGTACGACTGTGTGTTTTTCGAGCACACGACCGTGTGTCAATAGAATGAAGGATGCACACTTCCGTGTATATCCAGTTGTGCCCGTGTAAGAAAGAAGTTGTTGGATACACGCTACACGCTCGTGTAGCTACAGCTCACGCCTGTGCTACTTGGAAAATACTGATCGTGTGTCGATTGTGTGGGTATCGTGCTTGCAACCATATGACCCTCTAGAATTCTGAAGAAGCTGAAACCTTAGGGACACACGACCGTGTGTGTACGCATGATAAGAAAAAAAATGACCGTTGGAAAGTGTAGATAAAGAGAAGCACGATCGTGCAAGGAAATGACACGCCTGTGTAACTTTCCAGAAAGGCTCCAACGGCTCTCGAATCATCCCAATGGCTACCTCTTCCAATTTCCTATAAATTGGAGATGATTTGAAGATGCAAGGGTTAGAGAATCAGTACCATAACTTGTAATCTTTATTCTCTAATTCTTCTCCAAACTTCTCTCACAAAATCATATTTGTAAACCCTTAAAGAGAAACCTTGAGAGCATATTGTAAATCAGTCTTGCGAGGCAAATTATTGTAAAAATTTTATAAACCCTTGGGCGTAATCCCATGAAACTAGTGTGGGGTGTAATCCTTGTTAAAACTAAGTTAAGGGCGTAATCCTTTGTATCAAAACTAGTGTAAAAGGCGAAATCCCTTGGATCAAAACTATTGTAACTTTGGGTTAAAGTTAGTGGAAGGAAAATCTTCAGGCAGGGTTGCTTGAAGTAGTGGATGTAGGAGGCGTGGAGAAGCTCTAAACCACTATAAATCGGCTGAACACTTCTTTCCCTTTACTCTCTTTATTTATATTTGCTTAGTCGTATATTTAATTGTGTTTAATTGTTTTTATATATTTGGACGATTGAGTTGGTAGAATAGGAAAAATTGTTAAGCTTGTGAAAATTTTTAATTAACCTATTCACCCCTCTCCAGGTTCTTTGCCATATTTAGCTTTTGGGGTTTTACAATTGGTATTAGAGCTTGGGCTCTTGTTTTCAAAAATCTAACGATTTTTAGAGTTTAAGATCCGTTTTCAAAATTTACATGGCAAATATTTTTCAAAAACCATCATTCGAAGAAGGGGGTAGTTCAAATAGGCCACCTTTATTTTGTGGTGTCAATTTTGGTCAATGAAAAATTCGTATGAAATTTTTTGTTCAATCCATTGACTATAAACTTTGAAAAATTATTGATAAGGGTGATTTTATTCCCATAAATCCAAATACAAATTTATCCAAAAATGAATTTGAATTCAATGAAAATGATGAAAAATTAATGAGTTTAAATTCAAGGGCATTGAACATGCTGTTTTGTGCTTTAAATACCATGGAATTTAACCGTGTCTCTTCTTGTGAAACAGCACATGAAGCTTGGATGGTCCTCCAAATGACTCATGAAGGTACAAGCCAAGTGAAGGAATCCAAGGTAGAAATGTTTTTCCGTGAATATGAGCTATTTGAGATGAAGAAAGATGAGAGCATCACGGAAATGTATAAACGCTTTTCAAACCTAGTGAACGAATTAAGAGGATTAGGAAAAAGGTTTGAGAATGTGGAGTTGGTCAAAAAGGTGCTAAGATCATTGCCAGAAGTTTGGAGTATAAAGGTAACAACAATTGAAGAATCAAGGGACTTGACCAACATGGGCGTAGACGAATTGATCAGGAGTCTTCTAACTCACGAAATGAAATGGATGCCCAAGAAGGAGGACAAAAAGAAGAATATCACACTCAAGGTTGAGGAGGATACAAGTGAAGATGAAGAAAACTCAACCGAAGAAGAGAGCTCGACGGATGAGGAAGATTTGAAGATGCTCTCCAAAAAGTTTACCAAGTTCCTTTCTAAAGGGAAGAAAAAAAAGAAAGAAAAAGTGGTGACTTGCTATGAGTACGGAAAAGAAGGACATTACCGACAAGAATGTCCTCGATGAAAAAGAAGAAATCGAAGAAGAAAATGCTTGCCGTATTGAGCAAGAAATATTTTGACGACGAAGATAAAGAAGAACGAGTCTCCTTGTGCTTCTACACCAAAAAGGAGTGAAAAAGGGGTGTAGAAAAGTCATCATATCAAGTAAGTGCCTAAACTCTTATTTATATGTTTTACTTGATTGATAATGATGATCTTTGCCATGCTATAACTGTGTTAAATTGATATGCATATTTTTACTTGCCTTGTATGATTGGTTGAGCTGAATTGATGCAAGAATGATATGTATATATGTTTATGATATAACATGTGCAAATGTTGGGATTCATGTCAAATTGGATCAAATTTGCTTGTGTTGTGTGCAAATGACATGAATTCGTACAGTAAGAGTCCCTCATGATCAAAACATACAAAACTGATATATTTGATGTGTTTTGATCAAAGTTTACATTAATTGTTTTATATTCCCCATAATTCCCCTAGAATTTGCATAATGCTTCAAACATGTCAATTATGCTTTAAATTGTGTTTAAACATGTTTGAAATATGTTTTTAGTTTACTTTCAATGCTTTAAATTGAGCAAAATCATGTTTGAAAGATTTGAAAAATGTTTTGAAAAATCCCTTGTGTCTAACTGCAGTTTTTTGTAGATTTTTGGGTTTTATAGGTCATACACGACCGTGCATGTGAGTTGCACGATCGTGTATGATACATTTGCCCAGTCACGGTCTCATGCTTAAATGATACACGACCGTGCATGTCACGAAATCAAACATACACGCCCGTATAAAGCATCAACACGACCGTGCATGACAAATATTACAGAAAATGCTTCAGTTTCTCAATCTTTTAATTTTCTACAAATATTTTCCCTATGTGCTTTAATGATCAAATTCTTTTAGATGAAAATGATGAATTTAATGCATATATCTGTTCAAAAAGGGGGAGAAATAAAATTTGAATGCTCCTTAATTAAAAATATATGTTATTGTGAGGGGGAGTATTTATAGTTTTCTATTGGTATCAGTAAGAGTATTTACATTTTCTATCAATAACTGGTATCATAATCTTTGAAAAAGGGGGTGTAAAAAATTTTTTTCATAAGGGGAGAAAATTTCATGTGCATGCATAAGTTATTAAAATATTTTTCAAAGGGAGAGGAATTTTTTCTTAATCAAAACCTTTAACATACCTTTTTGATTTATAACAAAAAGGGGGAGACATGTTAGGTATGTTAAAATAAATTTTTTTTGTGCTTATTGAATTTTTTTTTTTACAATCTTATACTTTATGCTTAAATGAATTTTAACATTAGTTTTGTCATCAAATAAAAAAGGGGGAGATTGTTGGACCCCTGTGGATTTTGAATTGATGCAAACTGTATGTTAAAATATCTAACTGGTTTATGCATGTGTTGAACATGACAAAGAGGACCAAAGGTTTTTATTTTTACAAAATTTGCATGACACACGACCGTGTGTCAATGAAGCACAACCGTGTGAGCTTAGAATATAGCACACGCCTTGGTTGAGTCGTGCGGAGCGTCCGTGTACGAAGAAAGCAGGACGCATGACCGTGTGTTTTTCGAGCACACGACCGTATGTCAATAGAATGAAGGATGCACACTCCCATGTATATCCAGTCGTGCCCGTGTAAGAAAGAAGTTGTTGGATACACGTCTGTGCAGCTACAACACACGCCCGTGCTACCTGGAAAATACTAATCGTGTGTCGAACGTACAGGTATCGTGTGTGTAACTGTGTGACCCTCTGGAATTCTGAAGAAGCTGAAACCTCAGGGACACACAACCGTATGTGTATGAACACACGCCCGTGTGTGTATGTGCGATAAGAAAGAAATGACCGTTGGAAAGTACAGATAAAGAGAAGCACAACCGTGCAAGAAAAGGACGTGCCTGTGTAACTTTGTAGAAAGGCTCCAACGACTCTCAAATCGTCCCAACGGCTACCTCTTCCAATTTCTTATAAATTGGAGATGATTTGAAGATGCAAGGGTTAGAGAATCAGCACCATAACTTGTAATCTTTATTCTCTAATTCTTCTCCAAACTTCTCTCACAAAATCATATTTGTAAACCCTTAGAGAGAAACCTTGAGAGCATATTGTAAATCAGCCTTGTGAGGTAAATTATTGTAAAAATTCCACAAACCCTTGGCGCAATCCCGTGAAACTAGTGTGAGGCGTAATCCCTGTTAAAACTAAGTTAAGGGCGCAATCCCTTGTATCAAAACTAGTGTGAAGGGTGAAATCCCTTGGATCAAAACTATTGTAACTTTGGGTTAAAGTTAGTGGAAAGAAAATCTTCAGGCAGGGTTGCTTGAAGTAGTGGACGTAGAAGGCGTGGAGAAGCTCCGAACTACTATAAATCAGCTGAGCACTTCTTTCCCTTTACTCTCTTTATTTATATTTGCTTAGTCGTATATTTAATTGTGTTTAATTGTTTTTATATATTTAGATGATTGAGTTGGTAGAATAGGAAAAATTGTTAAACTTGTGAAAATTTTTAATTAACCTATTCACCTCCCCTCTAGGTTATTTGTCATATTTAGCTTTTGGGGTTTTACAAAGACCATCCAATTCAGCTTGAGCTTGTGATTTCCTTGAGAGAGAAAGCATGTCTAGAGGTAGGCGTTTCTTACCTCTTTCCCTTATGTTTTTGGTATGTTTGATGCTTGGTTGAAATGTGTGAGAATGATTCTAGCATGCTTGTTAGTTTACCTTGCATGTTTGATGATTTTGGATGATGATGATGATGATTTGATACATATATGTATGTTATGTGTGAGAATATGAGTATATACATGCTTTTGTGATGAGTTGGATGATTAGTTGTGCAATTGGAAGTTATAATGAATGAATCATATGTATATGAAGTGTTTTGCATGTGGGAAATGGTTAATTTGAGCTTAGTATGAGATTTGGATGGGATTTAGATTGATTCCGACCGGTCATATTAGTACAGAGCAAGACGTGTGCACGCGTAGCACACGCCTATGCATACTGTATTTCTGCATGGTCACGGTTGTGTTCACGTAGCCGTGCATGACCTAAAATGTAGGGTCACGACCGTGCATGTTAATGCACGCTCGTACACCAAGAGAAAATGAAAAATATACAGAAAAATCACAGAACCGAGCACGACTACATACACAACTTGCTCACGGTCCCGTGCAAGCTCATGCACGCCTGTGCACACGACACGCACGCCCGTGCGTCAGGCAGAAAAGAGAAATTAAGCATAAAATGAGAGATGTATATAGTAAAAACTGTCAAATTGATATAAAACAGTAAAATGAGCTCAGATAAGAATAAATGATGCATCATATACACAGTATAACATGACATTTCATTGAGAGTTTTCATAAATGGTTCCAAAGATCTAAATTCATATTTTCAGTAGAAAAATATTGATTTCAAGGGTGAATACGAGAAGACACTTGTGAGTTTCAGCACACATGTTGCATCAGGAGCTATATACTCATTACTAGCCCTATGTATTGGCATACGTCAGGGTGTTCAGTTAGTAGATTATAGGTTTCCTGATCTGAGGATCAGATGCAGTTATAGCGCGAGACGCTCAATTCTGTGTGAGATTTAGAGGCATCACGTGACCCATATAGATTATGGCGCGTGTTTGCATAGGAAACTTACATGGCCAGGGTGTCGAATCCTTGTATTCATTAGTCTACGCAATATAGCAAGTACCTTTGGGTACATAATTTTTAGCATAGCTTTTAGATCAGCTTTATATCAAATTTTTATATATGGGATCCCAGGACCCAACATCAGTTTTCAGTAAATAGTTTTCAGAAACCTATTTTCAGTATACAGACCCAGGCCTAGCTATGTTTTCAGCATATTTCATAGCATGTCATTGTTATATGACACAACAGCATATCATTCAAAGAATGATAAGATCAGTAAGAATAATGAGACAGTAAATAAGTAAGAATAATGAAACATCGTGTAATAAGACACGAATATCAGAACATCAGAATATGAAAAGCTACGTAATTATACGTGAATTACAGAAAACAAGTAACAGAACAGTAAAGAGATAAACAACAGAATGAAAAGCTTAATATCAGAATGATGACACGTGAGAACCAGTTTGGTTTCCTCCCGTGTATAAGTTTGTTACTGTATGTGATGATGTGGCAATCCTCCGAGGAGAATTGGTTTAGGGTCAGAGATAGGAAGCGCTTACTGGGTGAATATATCACTCACTCTCTACTTTCCTTTCTCTTGTAGGTCAGTATTTTGGGGGCTAGGAGGAGGAGATGGCTGCCGTCTAGGATCCATTTTGCTTCAGTTTTTGTAGCATGCTTCGGTTTGCATGCTTGCTCAGTTTTATGTGCATGTGATTACATATATTTTAATACACACATCTTTTGTGAATATTTGGGCATGTATATGTATATGTATACATTTACACCACAGATTTTCCGTTGCAGCATTTTAGCTCAGTTTAGGCATTTCTATTAGGTATTATTGGTAATATTTTTCTTATTTATTAATATTATATTTTTATTAAATTATAGAAAAACAGTAAACAGTAGTACCCAGCAGGAGTGTCTACATTATTTTAACTTACTAGATACATATAGTCCTTTGACTTGATATTGTTAAATTGTCATATACTATAAGTGATGTCATTTGATGTCATCAAAAGCATTACCATAAATAGGGCATTATAAAGGTGAGTGATTGACCACATCATTATTAGTATAAAGACTATTATAGATTAATATAAGATTTATTAATCCTAGGCACAAGAGCAATGTCTTAGTAGAGTTACTTATATATATTAAGACTATGACTATAGTTAGATTAGTTAGAGTCATATCGAATATTTGGATTTGGATATTTGCATATACAAGAGATACCTATTATATATACATATTTATATCTTAGTCTTGTGAGACATGGTGATCATGATGTTTTGCTAAAAGTCACTCATGATGTGTGTCTAGATTTCGTTTGGATCTAAACATTGTCAAGATAGAAGAAAGCTTAATGGTCACTCACTAAAGAGTTGAGACTAGAGGTATATGATTATTGTCTTGATGATTAGACATATAGGAACTATCACATATGACTTATTAGATCTATTGAAATCAGATTAAGAAGTCAAAATTTAGATTTTCTTTGATGCGCAATCATGATAATCTTTAGGTTATGGGCATGCACCTAAATGGTTGATTGAATCCTCTAGTGTTTGGATGGAATTAAGTTTGATCAAGTCAAACTAATTCAAATTTTGAATAATTTATTAATGTATGAGCATAAATGTTTCATGTTGAGCCCCTATGTGTTTTGATGATAACAAAAATTATGTTAAAATAACTAATATGTCCTTGGCATGATTGAAACATGAACAAAATAGGATAAATCTACATTTATGTTTTGCAAGTAATATGTACGATCGTGACTTGAACATGTGTGCCCATGCATAGTTTATTTCGAGTTCGTACATGTATTCTCACAACTTTGTGACGTTACACATACTCAATTCTGTATAAAAGTATTTGGTCATACACGCTCATGTATAATACATGTATGCCCATGACATACCAATTCTATACTATTCAGGAGCAGCATGCTCCTGTGAGCGTGCCCTGTACATGAGTCAATAGTTATGTATGCCCATGATCATTAAGAAGTCATGCCTGTAAACACGCATGGAAAGGTCACGCCATTTAAGCCACGATCACTTCCACCCAAGCAAGGTTAAGATTCCAAAGTCAAAGAAATTGGATGCCCGTGGATTATAAATGTATGCCCATGCATAAGAAAAATATGAAGTATTCCATGTTCTTGTACAGTGTGTCATACATAACTCTATACGTGGTTCTGAAAGATGAAGAGACCAAGCAGTCATGTTTGTGAATGTTCTAATCATGCCTATACACTTTTTGGCACTAAAAAATATTTGACCGTTAGGAGAACAACTCGAGGTATTAAATGATGAGGTCATGCCTATGACAGTTTATTTATGCGGGCACAATAGAGCAAAATTTTTGCTTTGGTCTTTGCAATGGATCTATTTCTTCTCTAACAAATCCTTACCATTTCCAATAAGTTTTAAACTATAAATTGGAGTTCATTTGAAGTGAGAAGGGTTGGAGAGCTTATGTATACTACTCAACCTTAATTTTCTCTCGTTCTCACACTTTATCTCTCATTTTTCTCATTGCATATTTTTGAGAGAATTTTGTTTGTGTAAAATTGTATATCAACCTTAAAGAGGCAATATATTTTCTGTATCTTGATTAGAAACTCATTAGGTGTAATCCCGTATAATTAGTGTTAAGGGTGAAACACCCTTGAATCAAAATTATTGTGTGGGTGCAATCCCGAATCAACTAATGTAAGTAATTTGAAGCAATTTTAGTTCAATTAGTGAAAACTTTAAGGGGGTTTGCTTGAATAAATGGATGTAAGAGGCTTGTGATCAAAGCTCCGAACGACTATAAAAATCTGTTGAGCATTTCTATCCCTTTCTTTATTTATTATTGTGTTTTACATTATTGATTACTTGGATAATTTGTTGATTAATATATTATCGTGTTTGGTTGGTGGCTTAGTGATTATGAAAAATCTTTAAGTTTTCAAAAGGTTGTTAATGAACATATTCAACCCCTCTAGGTTTATTTTTCATATAGGTTAAGAGGTATAACAATTGATATTAGAGTTTGGGTTTTTGTTTTTAAAAAATCTAACAATCTTAAGAGCTAAAAGATCAATTTGCATTATGATTGAATTATTTGCAAAACTGTTTTTGAAGAAGGATACAGTCAAATTAGGTTACCATTATTTTGTGGAATGCATTATAATCAATGGAAAATAAGAATGAAATTCTATGTCTAATCCATTAGTTATAAGCTTTAGAGAATAATCGAAAATGGTGATTTAATACCTTTAAATCCTATCACTAATTAACCAAAGCTTGAATATGAATACAACGATGATGATGAGAAATTATTAAGTTTGAATTCTAAAGCTTTGAATGTGCTGTTTTGTGGTTTAGATTCTAATAAATTTAACCGAGTCTTATCATGTGAAATAGCAAACGAATCTTAGACAATCCTCCTAACTACTCGCAAAAGAACCAATGAAGTAAAGGAGTTCAAGATCGAATTAAGTTTTCGTGAATATAAACTCTTTGAGATAAAGAAGGATACAAATGTCTTAGAGATGTATAAAAGATTTTCAAACCTCGTAAATGAGCTAAGAGGTCTTGAAAAGATATTTGAAATAGTAGAGCTTATGAAGAAAATTCTTCGATCATCACTAAAGTCATAGAGTATGAAGGTCATGGCAATCGAAGAATCAAAAGATTTAAGTAAAATAGGCATGGATGAGCTTATTAGGAGTCTTTTGATTCATGAGATGAAATGAAAGCCCTAAGAAGAGGAGAAGGTCAAGGCAAAAAAGAACATTGCCTTGAAAGTAGAGGAAAGTTCGAATTAAGATAAAGTATCTTTAATGGACAAGAAAGACATGAGTACACTTGCTAAAAAGTTAAGTAATTTTCTCTCCAAATCTAAAGAATATGGAAGAAAAAGGGAAAAGAAATCATATGTTGTAAATGCAAAAGCCCTGACATACTCGCCAAGATTGTCCTCTCTTGAAGAAAAGGAGAAAGGAAAAGAAATTCAAGAAAAAAGCATTAGCCGCCACTTGGAGTGAAAGTGATAGCTCAAGTGATAAGAGTAAAAAGGATGATGAAAAGGAAAATGTGTGCTACATGGTGAAAAGTGATTCAAAAGATGAGATAAACAATTCTAACTCTATCTCATATGAAACATGCTTTTGATGAATTGATAATTGAATTTAAAAATCTTAGTTATAGAAACAAAATTTAAAAGAAAAATATTTAATCCATGAAACTAGAACTAGATATAATGACAAATAAGTATGAAAGATCAAAAAGGGAATTAGAACAAATTCTTCATGAAAAGGATTTCCTAAATAAACAGTTAGAATACTTAAGAAAAGAAAATGGAAATTTGATATCTAAGGTGACTAGCTCAAATGAAATCCTTGGGAAGTATCAAATGGGTACTAAAAAGCTTGATAAATTGACTGCTTCTCAAAGAAACACTCGAAATAAATAAGGCTTAGGATACAATACGTGCAACCTATCTATAAGTAATTATAAGCCATTAAAAGATCAAAATGTTGTGCATTTGAGGTGTAAGTATTGTAAGTTTATTGGACACATGTCCATGAAGTATCCAATTAGAAATGGTAAATCTTTTAGGATCAAGAAAGTTTGGATTCCTAAAAAGACATTTCAATATAACCAAGATAGACCCAGAACAACTTGGGTACCAAAGAAAAGTTCAGTCTTTTTTTGCAGGGGTGCCTTAAAGTTAAAAAGAGGAGATGAAAATATAAAATGACTTTGTAAGACTTGGAACAAAAGTGATACATGACAAAGGCAAGTAAGCTAATCTTTATGTGTTCAATTATATACTACATAAATGTTAGTTGTGTTTGAAGTTGCATGAATATGTATCTAATTAGATGAACATTTGCTATTGTTGCATGGTTAATAAACGTATGCAACATGCATCTAGCTTAAATGCAAGTCGAATCAATTCGAAGTTATTTTTGAAATCGACTGACATATGATTTAGAACATTGATCTGCCTTAAAGAGTCAAAATATTCAATATTTGCATATTATAATATTTTGATTTAATTTTTACAATGAATTTTAAAAATTTTTGCATGTTTTGCAAATTTTTTGTGCTATGTACGATTGTCACAATCGTACTTAGGTCTTGACTCACTTATGAATGCCATGTGTCAGTAAGAACTTTACAAAATTTATCGCAGTCACGACCTTACAATAATTATGTACGACCGTGCATGTTTCTTCTGTAATCTCAAAATTAGGATTTCATGATTGTGATACTATGTGTCAAAACTGTGACTTTTTGGGATTTTACAACCGTGACAAGGGTCACAAGCATGATTTATAATGCAAAATTTAAAAAGTCAAAGGCATACATATAGGATGCATGCCCATGCACGAGATACTGTAAATTAAAATGTAGATTTTTTTTTCATTTTATTCATAAACCCTAACATTTTTTTTTCTCAAAACCTCTCATATTTGTGCTCGATTTTGGACCAAATCTACATCAAATCAATCAATTTTTACTTTAAATCAAATACATTCTCTATACAAAATCATCTCCAAACCCTAGCTTTCAAAAATTCACGTATTTCATCATCATTCAATCCAAACTATGAGAAGAAATCATGCCAAGAGTCAAAATAACTATAGCAAGACCAAGACTCAAGCTTATGGGATTGCTGCGTGAGATAATCAACAAAGAAAGACTCTTGAAGCTATCACAAGCAGAGGTATTTATATTGGCCACTCATTACATTTATGAATTCTAACTGATCTTGGCTTAGATGTAGAAATAGGAAGGTTAGTCAATAATGCAAGATGGTTAAAGTTGTTTACAATGCAATATGAAGTTTATGAGAACTTAGTTAAAGAGTTTTACAATTCATTGAAAATTGAAAAAATGGTAAAGGAAATATAAAGGATTATGTAATGCAATTTAGATTGCAAAGTAATGAGTTTGTTGTTACCCTTGAAACCCTTGTAGAATGGTTGGAATGTGACTGTGAGGGATTATTAAATGTTTCAGTTGGGTATAATTCAAACGCGACATGGACTAACTTAGGAGGAATAGAAACATCCAATGCACATACTTTGAAAAACAGTTAGTTTGATAGTGTAGTTTTATGTGTGGTACATAAAATGATTACGTATACTTTAAATGCTTGATAAAATACTAATGGGCACGTATATAGGATTTGAGGGACACAAACATAGGTATAAGATGCTGAAACAGACCAAATGCAAAGTTTTGGTTAAATCCAAAAGATTTCTTAAGAATTTCCTCACAAATTTCTTCTCCATTTCTTATAAATCCCATAGCCATATGTTCTTTTTGCAAGTCAAGTAATTTCTCACAGCATAAGAATAGGCGTAATCATTATTCATCTCTTTCAATAGCAACTTTAAATTTGGATGGATCATTGACTATATGGTTATATCTTTATATATTTTTAAATATATCATCATATCAAACACACCAAACCAATTTTTTATCAAATATGGTTTATATATATACACACCAAACTTAGATATGACTATATCATCATATCTTAATTTTTATCAAATATATATATAGACAAAGACTATTTTTATAAAGTAAAATAGTTTGGTCTTGTAAAGTAAAATTTTGTGGAAATCTAATGAATTATCAAAACAACTATAAATCTTATATAAAAATGAATTACTTTTTCCCCAATTAAATACTAATTAAGTTTTCATAAAAGTGATAAAATACTTTTAAATAAAAAAATTATGATAATTCGATAAAAGTAACTTTATTTTTGTCAATGAATACCAATATTGTCTTTGAGTGATTATCAAATTTCAAATATCATATTTTACATGATTATTTATTTAGTTACTATTAGTATGCTTTTTTTCCATATTTTTTAAACCATATTTCATTTCTAAAGTACTAGTTGTCTAACAAATTTATTTACAATAACAATTTTTGTCGCCAAAATAATATTTTAGTTATGATGTATTTCCCTCCGGCGAGAACAAGTGTAGCTAAAAAGTGATGGATAAATCTTACCTCTATTCCACAATAGAACACTTCGTTATCAAAACAAATTACTTTCATCTAAAAAATTAGTTATAGAAAATTGATTTTAATGTGCTATTTTTATTTTATTTTTTTATCAAAGAAGCGAGGCGCTAAAAATTGCAATTGATTTGGGTGACTAAATTTTTTTAGATGTTGTAGATGAGCTTTTATAATAATAAACTATTATTTCAATATTTTCTTGTACGAGGCATTGTCATCCATTTTGACGATTTTACTATCTTTTATTTATAAAATTTTACTTAGTTTTGAAAATATTAAAACAAATGATAGATTACCATCTTATTATATGCTTAACATTTTCACGAGATTTATCTTAATTTGCATCCATTCATGAAATATATTTTTAATTACAGTATTTTGATAAATTTTATTTCGAACAGTAAAATCATACATTTTTGTCCATAAATGTTTTTAACGTATGGTTAAGGACAATCGATTTCTTAAATATGAAAACGTGCCTATAGTTCAAGGGCCGCCTTGGTGGAAATATTTGCTTAAGATTGGACTTTGATTGATTGATTTTAATCTGGGTAATGGCAATTTGATTCTACGATCACTGGTAATTGTTACCTGCAGTGTTTTTTTTTTTTTTTTAAATAAATCGAAATTTTGCTAACAGGTTTTTCTTGTGGAAAAGATAAAATACCGAAATTTTAAACAATTGTTGTGCTGCACCTTGAAAATACTAAGAACATAATTGCAAAACCTTGAACTAGACATATTCAACCTGGCAATCTCAACTAACATCTCACCATCAAAATATATCTGTACGGGATAACACATTTTACACTTAAAAGCACCAGATTTTCCAGAGGAGCACACCACATTCGAGAAGACGAACCATCCAGCATTTGCAATCCTTTCACAATAGTTGCAATTGTTTTGGTGATACCATGCATTTAGAAATAATATCACATATTTTTTTACTGATTTTAGGTATGTAATCATGTGAATATATAATTTTAAATTAAAAATAATTTAACCGTTAATCATATAATAATACATTATATAAATATGAAAAGTATACGTATAAAATGCAGTGATTATATAAAGATTGAAGTCATTACTGAACTTTGGTGTGTCGTTCTCTTCCTCCCTTCCGCAGACTAACGTGTTTGTGGTAGTAAGGCTTAGCTACCTCTTAACCATGAATCCTACCATGGATTTTAATAAATATCCAACTGTCTATCAGTGTTCATCAGTAGGTCGAGAAAAGCAGACGGTTGTTGCCGATATGGACGGAACTTTGCTAAGAGGGCGTAGCTCTTTCCCTTACTTTGCCCTAGTTGCATATGAAGTTGGTGGGTTTTTGAGGCTCCTTTTCTTGCTTTTGGCTTCACCAATCGCTGGTCTTCTGTATTATTTTGTCTCAGAATCAGCGGGAATCCAAGTTCTTATCTTTGCTTCATTTGCTGGAATGAAGGTGAGTGACATTGAGTCAGTGGCTCGTGCGGTGCTGCCAAAATTTTACTCTAGTGATATCCATCCTGAGTCGTGGCGCGTGTTTTCATCGTGTGGGAAACGGTGCGTTCTAACGGCGAATCCGAGGATTATGGTAGAAGCTTTTCTGATAGATTTCTTGGGAGTTGACATGGTTCTGGGCACTGAGATCGCAACTTACAAAGGTAGAGCAACTGGGTTTGTTCGTCGTCCTGGGGTGGTTGTGGGAGATAAAAAGGCTGTAAGTCTTCGGAAGGCGTTTGGAGAGGCACAACCAGACATTGGCCTTGGCGATAGGCACACTGACATTCCCTTCATGGCTATGTGTAAGGTTAGTGAATATCATACAATTCTTCATAGTTCGACGTATTTTTACTTGTAACGACCAACTAAATTTTAATAATTTCTTGCTCTGAATTATGAGGTTTTAAGAAGAGAAACATGGATGATATAATTTACTAACAATTCACCTTACAAACGTCTCGCTGAGTAAGACTTTGTCTAAAATAAATAAATACTATAATTTTGGAACTGGTGCCTTGGAATGAAATGAAATTAGGACTTAAAAGCTCTAAACTCATAGTCGTATTTTCGTTGACAAATCTGCTTAAAACTGCAACTTAAATTGAGAGTTCAAAGAATGGAAGAAATGACCTGCATAGTATTAGATCAGTTTGTATGATATTCATTCACTGATTAAGATCACCTATTTGTGTGTTCAAGTTTATCATTTTTCAGTAAAAATTTGTATAATTGACATAGTAATTACTACTATCTGAAAACTTGTAGGAAGGCTACATCGTGCCGCGCAAACCAGAAGTTAGGGCAGTGCCAAGCGAGAAGCTCAAAAAACGAATAATCTTCCACGATGGTCGACTAGTCCAAAAGCCAACACCACTTATGGCGCTGCTTATCATTCTTTGGATCCCCATCGGCTTCATCTTAGCTTGCTTACGTCTCGCTGTTGGTGCCCTTCTCCCGATGCAACTGATTTATTACGCTTTATGGGCACTAGGTGTTCGTGTCACCATCAAAGGCAATCCTCCTCTAGCCCAAAACTCAATCGGTCAATCCGGTGTCCTCTTCGTTTGCTCCCACAGAACTTTATTCGACCCAGTTTTCCTATCTGTAGCTCTCGGTCGACCCGTTCCTGCAGTCACCTACTCAGTGTCGCGACTCTCAGAGTTCATCTCACCCATCAAAACCGTCAGACTGACCCGAGACCGAGCCAATGACGCCTCCATAATAAAGAAGCTACTCGAAGAAGGTGACTTAGCCATATGCCCGGAGGGAACCACCTGTAGGGAACCATTTCTCTTGAGGTTTTCAGCATTGTTTGCGGAACTAACTGACAGACTTGTCCCGGTGGCGATGGTGAACCGAATGAGTATGTTTCACGGAACCTCGGCTCGAGGGTGGAAAGGGATGGACCCCTTTTACTTCTTCATGAACCCTAGCCCGGCTTATGAAGTGACGTTCTTGAATAAGTTGCCATTGGAGTTAACGTGCAGTTCAGGGAATTCGAGCCATGAGGTAGCAAATTATATACAAAGGCAGATTGCTGCAACTCTTTCGTATGAATGCACTAGCTTTACCAGGAAAGACAAGTATATGGCTCTCGCTGGGAACGATGGAGCTGTCGTTGAGAAGCCTTTGTATTCACCCAACAAAGCAATGTGATGCTAATCTTTGAGTTCCTAAGTATAAATAGAATCGAACTATCAATAAGGGTATTATCAAGATGTATAATTTGGAAAAATATAGAATTTAAGGGAGTTAATATTGCTCATAATAAAAATTAATTGCAATTATTGGAGAAATGATCCTGATGTAGGGCTAACAATTTGAATTCTATATCATTTATATGTATGCATGCTTAATTTTAAAGAGGCCTGTAAATGATATTTGTGAGATGGTAAGTAAATACTACGTGGCTAACTGCCAATTTCAAAAATCAGATTATGGCTGTTTACCAATGTATTAATCAAAAAAATAGAAGCCCTAATACACGTAACATTACCTGCGGAATATATATAAGTTTTTATGTAAAACTGGGCTCACTTTTTTAGTGCCAATATCACTGTTATACTAACAAGAATTTTGGATAATTAGATAAATATTTTTTAGTTTTATTGACAATTTATCAATATAATAAAAGAATTTCTATTTAACGTAAAATCTCGAAAATATTTGCTGGTCAATGAGATATTAAATGTGAAAACCAACTTCTCTGAGCTGAAGCAAAAAGAGCCGAAATGGTGCGTTTTGGAGGAAGGAATAAAATGATGTTGTGCATTTTGAGCAAAAGTAAGGCGGTGCGTTCAGGTGAAACAACAAAGCACAAATTGGTTAGGATTTTCGTTTTGCTGAAGATTGGTGTGTGCTGAACAGAAGCATTTGGAAGGTTTTGGCGATCGGAAAGAAGCAGATGCCACAACATCGGTGTGAAGGAATAGGTCGAGTTTTTTTAATCGGACGATCTGACTTTATTGTTGACAGTTGTCGACAATTTTTTTCCCGCTTATTTTGTGGTATAAAAAGCATATTCTTCGATTATTAATTGATTCTTGAGGTATATTAAGAAAATTAGAGCGTTGTGAGTTTTATTTTTCTCCTAAATTTTACTTCTTGTCATGGTAGCTGTAGATCGACATCAATGGCTAGTTTTCCTTCAAATCTTCAAACAGTCCAGCGAAGTCTTGATCAAAGTCCATCCAGCAAATGATTCATCAACCAACACACAAGGCAACAAACAAATCTTCGAGCTAGAAAGGTAGAAATTGGAGTTTATTCACACAAACTAGTTTAAGTGCTTACTTGAAAACAGTAGTGCATACACTAAATCATGTCTCATCTAAATTTGTAGATAAAACTCAATATAAGTTATCAATTACACAAGAGCCCAATCTAGATTACTTGAGGACTTGGGGCTATAAAGCTTTTTTCAGGTAATTAACTTCAGATAAACTTAGCACTAAATTTGAAAAATGTATCTTAGTGGGATACTCTTACGAAGCTAAGGGTTATTAAACAAGCAATTTTTTTTTATTTTTTTATTTTTTTATTTTTTGCCTTAGGAAGACAAGTAGGAGGAAGGTGAAGCTTAATGAAGCTCCTTAACCACTGGATACCACATAAATTAGACAAGATGATATGCTATTAAAAGTGGTTGATCATCAAAGTACACAACCTTAACTACAAAGATCAAGTAGAATACTTTATAAGCTTGAGATATTTGGTTATCTCGTGACTTAGCACGATAATGTATTAGTCATTCATGATAACAAGCATTTAACCTATGTTAAGGTTATGGTTGATTCAAATTTCAAAAAATGATTTAAAGCAATGAAATATGAAATGGACTTCATGTATTAAAATCAAGTTTAGACTTTAGTGAATTCACCTGAAAGGATAAAACCTATAGGGTACAAATGGGTTTTCAAACTTAAAACCGATATAGAAAGTGACATGTATATCTAAAAAACATGATTGGTTACTAAAGGTTTCACGTAAAAACATGGTATTAACTATGAAAAATTTTTGTATCGGTTGCGATGTTAAATTCTATCAAGATTAAGTTTGTTATAGTTATGTATCATGACTATAGAATCTTATAGATGGATGTCAAGACTACTTTTCTGAATGGTAACTGAGTAGAAAATGTGTTTATGACATAGTCTTATGGTTTCATTCTTAATGGATAGGTAAATAAAGCATGCAAATTGCAAAGGTTCATTATAGACTAAAATAAGCTCTTTAAGGTTAGAACATTTGTCTTGATAGAGCCCTACATGAGTTTTGGGTTTATCAAAAACATTGATGAGGCATTTATATATTAAAAGGGTAGTGGTAGCTTAAAAGCATTACTAGTGTTGTATGTTAATGACATTATGATAATTGGGAATGTTATACCGAACTTGTAATCAATAAAGGTTTAGTTATCCAAGTGTTTCTTCATGAGAGCTTATAAGAGTCATCTACATCTTTGGTATAAAGATTTATTGAGATAAATCATGTAGGCTACTCAAACTAAATCAATGCATGTACATAGATATCAATTTAATCTAGGTGAAACATACTAGACTATTGTCAAAAACATCTTAAAGTATCTAAACAGGACTAAAAACATGTTCTTGGTGTATGGAAAAGAACTGAAGCTCACTATGAAAAGATACAATGATACTTTTTTTCAAACTAATCATGATAACTATAAATCCCAATTAGGGCTTGTGTTAAGTTTGAATAATTGTGTAGTCAACTGGACAAGCTTGAAGAAAGACAATGTTACTAATGTTGTAGTGGAGTATGAGTACATTGTTTTACTAAAGTAACAAAAAAGGTAGTTTAGATGAAGAAGTTCATTTTTGAACATGAAATAGTTCTTTGTATTATTGACTTGATTAAGCTTTATTGCGACAACAATGAAGCTATAACTTAAACAAAGGAACCACAATCTCATCAAAAGACCAAACATATTCTCAGATGATTCCACCTTGTCACAGTAGAAGTATGACAGACACATAATCACGTATGGGATTACATATATGTATGATTGACTACAAGTGCAAGTGGTAGATTATTAGGGTAGGTACACTTTAGCTAATAAAATTTCTATATATTTGTACCTATTTGTAAATATTAATAAAGGAATTTTTGTTAGTTATTCATTTTCATGCACAGTTATGATTATATTTGTAGAATCAATATGTCTTTAAGATGGTTGAACCAAGTCAGGAAATTATGAATTAGTCATGCTTTTCTTACATACTTATTAAGATGGTCATTCTAGAATATGTCTATTAGACTAACATTACTCAAACCTAGGGTACTAGTAATGGTGATTGGACTATCATAGTATTAAAACATTCCACTAAAAGGTGGTGATAGTTTACAAGTGTCAAAACTTTTGCTTATTGTAGCATCCCAGGTTAGAAAAGCCCTTAGGGGTAGAGTTTTGGGGTTAGAAATAGAATTCAGAGATAGATTGGGAGTTTAGCAGATTTCAGGGGTGAGTTAGTAATTTTCCAGAGCAGTGTGGCCTTCGTATGATGCCTTTAGGGAGGTTTTAATCATGCGAAGCGCGGGAAATGGATTTCATCCATTTTCCCAGGTGCACTCCCATGCGCCATGCCTGCACGCCCGTGCAGGTGGGATTAAAGAAAGAGAGAGACGGGAGATTTTCATTTTCTCACCCATTTCAGCCAGCTTTCTTCTCCTTTTCAGCAGCTTCCAGCCCTAGGAGAGAAGTCCAGCTTCCAGTAGCTCCTAATCCAGCCAGAGATCAGAGAGAATAGCTTGAGTTTAAGCTTCCAGCAGCCATGTCGAGAGGTAAGTGTTTCTTACTCTCTCCTTCAGTTTTCCAGCTTGTTTGATGTGGATGGAAATGCGAGTTTCCATTCCTAGCTTGAGATGCTATGCTTGTATGTATGTATGATGATGAGATAATGATTATGTGTTGATTGCCATGCTTATTTTCCACCCAGAACCATGCATGCTTTGTTGTGTGTGTGTAGTGTGAGAAAACTTGATGTGTTAATGGTGGAATCAGTAGCAGTGGATGGATGTTGAGATTGATGATTGATATGTGTTATTAGAAGTGCCATATATGCATATTTCCAGTTAATTTCAGTTTGGTTGAGAATCAGTTGGTTTCCAACGCGTTTCAGATGAGCCATGTCTGAGCAGAGCAAGACACACGACCGTGTGCCCGCAGGAGCACGCCCGTGTGCCCTTATTTCTGTAAGGACACGGCCGTGTGCACTTCGTGCACACGGGCAGAAAACGCGGGGACACGACCGTGTGTCCTGAGAGACACGGCCGTGTGTCCTATTTATTGCATGAAATGGCCAGAATTCCAGAAGCACACACGCCCAGACGCACGACCAGCACACGGTCCCGTGTGCTGGGGCACACGCCCGTGTGCCTTTGCTTGCACGGCCGTGTGTGTGTGCTACACGACCGTGTGCTTTCCTTGCACGGCCGTGTGTCAGCCAGTTTTCTTCCAGAAATTCAGAAATTGATTTATTAAAGGTTTGGTAATCCATCCAAAGGCAATCAGACATCAGATAATTCAGAATTCAGTTAAGAATAGAAGCATATGCATTCAGAGCATAGCATATAGTCTGAATGAGGATCCAGGGATCCGAATTCAGTAGTTTTCAGCAGTCAGAACCCAATCTATGGGTTTCAGTTTTGGGGTGAACTCGAGGGGGCATCTGTGGGACCCAGCTTTCTGACACCAGTCAGTCAGCTCAGCAGTATATCAGCAGATCAGTTTCAGTTTTCTAGCCAATAGCTAGAATTTTCAGCCCACTTGGCCAGGATGCCGAATCCCTGTGTTCATCAGCCTGATCAGCACAGCAGGTACCTTCGGGTACATTCAGTTAGATGCTCAGATACATGCATCATCAGTCATTTTCAGATTCCAGCTCAGCATGTCATTTCATATATTCATATTGACATGCATTAATCAGAAATCAGTAACCAGATAACAGAATAATCAGATAACAGCAGTAATCAGATAAATCAGATTCAGTGCCAGCAAGCGATTAGATGCATGAATAGGGCCGATCAGGTATGCATGCCCTTGTTTGCTGCTTGCGTGGGTTGAGGGAAGTAAGGAATGCTTACTGGGTGATCTTTATCACTCATCCCTTTCCTTCTTCCTTCCTTTTCAGGTCAGTTTGCTGCTGGCGAGGAGCGGGTGGATTGAGGCTGGCGAGGAGGACCCCACACACACTCTCCAGTTTGTATTTTATTTTCAGTTGGACGTGTGAGGTCTTGTACTTGTACGTTTTGTAAATGTATATGTACTCAGATGTAAAACAGTTGTACAGAACAGTTATATATATATAGTAAAGCCAGTTGGGCTCATTGTATATTTCAGTTTCAGCTTCCGCTTGCAGTGTAAACTAGATCAGCAGTAGTATAGTATTTTCTTTTTCGTAGGATTCCCGTCTCGGGTACCCAAGTTCCAGTTTATTGAATAAAAGATTAGTTTCTTTCAGCAACAGGGGTACTCGGGGTGGCGGGTCCTACACTTATAGCTTGATGAAACACATGGGTGTATATTTTCTACTAGGCATGTTCACTAGATTGATCCTACAAGAGGATTCTATATAAAGGTGTCTATTGTGTCTATGAATATATCTTCTTAATCTGAAGGGTGCATATGGTTCTTTGACTTGAGGTTACTGAATTACTTTTTTTAAGGATTGGTATAATTTGATATCATTCAATGTGTCACCATAATACAGTTACTATAAAGATAATGATTGGTTATATCGAGACATGTGCATGGGTTAAGGTAGACCAATAAAGAATTTGTCACTCCTAATCACGAGAGTGGTATCTCATGGAAGCTCATTGATTTGTATCTATGATAACAAATCTATACATACAATGAGATTAGTTTAAAGTTTGATCAAAATTGTTTAGTTTAGATCAATATGAAGTCAGGTAAGGGAGAAACTAAAATAGACACTAATTTATGTCTCAACCTTAAAAGATATAGAATTACGAAGAAAGTTAAATTGCATATCAACTATCAAATTATTTAAGCTTAAAAGTTGTTAGTTGACACTTTGTTAGACAGGTGATCATGATGTCTTGATAGAAATTGTTCATGGTCTGTGTTTAGATTCGACTCAAATTTAGATACTACCAACTTAGTAAAAAACTTGTGGAACACATATAAGGTTTGATCAAACTCTAGAAATGAAGGATTTGTTGATCCTAATGGGAAGTGTGTATAAGTAAAGATATGACTTACTAGTTGAATCCAAATAAAAGAGCTTAAAAGTCAAAATTAGGATTTTGTCCTAGTGTACAATCGTGCATCATTTGATACATGCCTATGCATGTCTACCAAGTTACATGGCTATACAAGATTAAAGCATACTTATGCATGTTTGTACAATATTAGTGATAAACAGTTGTCTAAGGTTTACACATATTATAATAAAAAAATTTTGTCATAATAGTGGTCCAAATAAGTTAGTTCTAATAAGTTATTTATGACAAAATTTAATTTTGTCACAATAATTTAAATATATTATGACATTAATTTTGTCACATTTTTTCAAATGTATTTTGACAAAACTGTTGTCATAATAACATCAACTTTTTTATTGTAGTACATTTTTGTCCAAGACTAAGTGATAACAAAGTATATAGGCTATACAAGTCTTTAGATGGCCTCAAATAGGCATCCCAAAACTAGTACAAAAAATTTACAAACTGTCTTTTTAACGTTATCTTTGTTCAACTTGTAACAGATAATTGCCTTTTCACATACTCCTATAAGAATATTTTTATAACAATATTTGTATATGTTGACAATGTTATTGTTGCAGGGAATGCATCTGTCTTTATTAACCAGGTTAAATAACATCTTGATACCATATTCAGTATCAAAGATTTGGGTACTCTAAAAATGGGTTATTGGATACTAAGCATGGATTATAGGTGAATTTAAAGGACAAAGTTGAAGATGCAAGTCGTTGCCTTCTCTCTTTGACAATCACTCAACCTGATATCACTTATCCAATTCAAGTTCTCAATCATTTTATGCAAGACCTTAAAATTCCTCATCTTAATGTTGCGTTTCAATTACTTAGATACTTGAAAAGTTCACATAGGTAAGGCATTCTTTTTTCCTCCACTAGTAGTCTTAACCTCCTTACCTACAGTGACTCTAATTGGGTAAGCTATCTAACGGCAAGATGATCCACCACAAGCTATATTATTTTTCTTAGCATTAGTCTAATTTCTTGGAAAACAAGAAAAAACCTATTATGGTGTGATCTTCAGCTAAAGCAAAATATAGGGCCATGGCCAATGTCACAAGTGAGCTTCTTTAGATCTGATCCTTGTTGCCTGACTTACGGGTTACATTTTCTAAACCAATGATGTTATATTGTGACAACCAAGCAGCACTTCATATTACCGCCAACTTGGTACTCCATGAACGTATCAAACATATAGAGATAAACTGTCACTTTGTACGTGATTGGATCCTTAACAATGAACTATATATTGTTCATGTCTACTATATCGTTCAAATTGTTGATTTGTTAGTGAAAGCCCCTAGCAACCTTGTAACAGCCCGAGGTTAGAATGGTCTTTTAGGGCCTTGAATCGGGGTTAGAAGAGAGATTTCTCAGTTAGAAATCGGTTCCAGTGAGATTGAAGGGTAGAATGACCTTTTTGTTGGCTTTATATACAGCTTGTGGAAGGAGCACGATCGTGCGTTCTCATGCACACACCCGTGTGTCCTTTTCTCACAATGCACGCCTGTGCGTCTTGTATGTACGCCCGTACATGCCTGCTAGTAGATAAACCAATGTTTTTTCTCCGTCCGTTTCAGTCAGCTTTACCTTTTTCTTTTCTTTCTAGGAAACCCTAGCTTTTTGAGGGAGAGATTAGTCAGCTTTAGCAGCCATTCCAGCCAAGATTCAGCCAAGGATAGAGAGATAGAAGATCTTAGCAGCTCCAGGTAAGTATTCTCTTACATTTTCCCTTTTTCCTTAGATTTGAGCTTCCTTGGTTGGGTTATTTCAGAGATTTGTGCATGTTTTTAGCTTATTAGCAGTGTATGTTGCATGCTAGTATGTTTAATTAGAAATGTGATGAGTTTGAGTTGATTTTTTGGTGTGATCTTGCTGATTTCAGTCGTGGGTGTCGAAAGAGGGCTAGATGCACGCCCGTGCATTCTGGTTCTGAGCAAGGTCACAGCCGTGTATGCGAGTATGCACGACCAGCTTTTGTGAGGGGTCACGCCTGTGCGTTCGAAAGTCACGGTCGTGCATTAGCCAAGTGTGTGATTTTAGCTAGAATTCCTAGAAGCTTGCACTGTTGGGCTGCACGACCGGCTCACGGCCCGTGCACTCGCATGCACGCCTGTGTGTCCGCTCTTGTACGCTTGTGTACCTTAGAAAAATGAGAAAAAGAAAAAAGAAAGAAATAAGCAGAAATAAGAGAATAAGCAGAATTTCAATAATAAGAAAAGAAAAAAAAAAGAAAAAAAAAAGAGAAAAAGAACGAGAAACTCATCATCAGACTTAAGCAGCGTAATCTAGTGATAAGTTACGATTAGAAAACAGAAAACAGAATCAGAAACAAAACAGAAGCAGAAATAGAAACAGAAAACAAAATCAAAAACAGAAAAAGAATAGAACACAGGAAAACAGCAAGAAAAACTATAATCAGAAAGAAAAGAGAATTTAAAAGATAACATGCATGAATAGCATCATTCAGCATAGCATGTTAAATAGTATTTTCAGAAAAAGGGATCAAGTGATCTATTTGCATCAGTTTTCAGTATTCAGGGCTCGATATCTGAGTCAATCATTCAGGGTGAATTCGAGGGGACATCTATGGGATTTCAGCTTTCTAACTTTGGTTAGATTAGTTAGATTTTAGCTTACTGGTCCGAGGACTGGTATGGTAGGACATTTCAGCTTACTAGCATTTCACTGGTATGATTTAGCCCACTTGGCTAGGATACCGAATCCCTGTTTTCATCAGTCTAATCAGCATAGGAGGTATCATCGGATACAGAGATTTCAGAAACATGTTCTACTCAGTTTTTCAGTGTTTTGGATCTTCAGATCCTAACATCAGTTTTTCAGAAATATGTTTTCAGTAAACAGGCCCAAGGGTAAATAGCATGATTTCAGCATCCCATGATACATAGTACATGACATGGCAAAACATACAAACAGTAAGATCAGAATCATGTAAGAATAGAAATAAAAGAAAGATAAAGTTGCACGATATACATCAGAAACAAAGAAATAAAAGAATTCAGTTAATCCTATCAGAATGCAAAATTTAATAAGAAAAGCAGAGGATTAGAAGAAGCTATTAGGCTATCAGGAGCTTAGTTAAGTTCGCCTAGATAGCAGTTAGTCAGCAGCAGCTTAGTCTAGAGTCTACTCGAGGTAGGAGATGCTTACTGAGTGACTTGTCACTCATTCCCTATTGTTTCTCTCTTTGCAGGTTGGTGTTTCGGGGAGCTGAGCTTAGAGCACGAGATGGCTGGTGTGTGGGATATGGCTTGAGGAGGTGTTCACTCGAGTTTTCAGATATATGTATGTATATATATATATATTCAGTTTTCAGTAGATAGCATATTTGTGGCTCGCATGCTTTAGATTGCTCATGCTTTCGGATTGTACAGTATCTTTATATTTTCAGATATCATTATTATTATTTTATAAACACGAGTTTTGTTTCAGGATACTGTACAGTGGGTTTTAGTGTCCCATCACAGATGTTTAAAACTGCTTCTGTATTATTTTTAGTTAGCAGTCAGAGTAATACCCTGCTATATATTAGAGATATATATATATATTTATAAAAAAAGGTCTACAATAATATATAGCAGACGGAGTGTTACAAACCTTGTCTTCCATCACTTACTTGGCAAGTTAGGCAAATGCAATATCTATGCTCCAATTCGAATAAGAGGTGTTGAAATATGATAATTATTTGGGTGTATCAATATTTTCTTCTTGTACAACTATTGTGATATCTCTCTTTCCTTTAAGTGATATTTCTCTTTTCCTTTTTATGTTTTGTATGTATATGTACCTTCCAAATCTATTTCTTCTCCTATTGTATATAACAATTGTTTAATTAATAGACTAGGATTGAAACTTTTGCTCAATATTTTTTTCTAGTCAAATAGCATTTTTGGCTTCTTCATATTTCCTATTTGGATTCATAAACAAACTTTCCATGCAGATGGATCAGTATGAAAAACAAAAGCACTTAGTCAAATATTACCGGCAATCATTTCATAAATACTGAAATTTACAAAGAATTTATCTAATGGGCATACTTTTTTAAAAAAAATGTTACCACCACACAATTAAACTTAGTCAATAACTAGTCTGTATCAATAAGAATCCAGTGAATTTACAAGGGAAGCATGCTTAGATGACCAGAGCCCCAAATATTATCAAGGAAACTAGCAATCCTCGCCTCCAAAATGGTAGAATGGATTAAAAATTATGTAAAACTATACAAGAACTCTGATAAAGTATGGAACATAAAATCATAAAATGAACTCGATTTCCAACCCTCTTTAACAACAAAATTTGCACAAAATTGCATTAAAAAGTTGGGCCCCAAAAAGAAAACGTCTACATAGAGGTTAATCACAAATTAAACACAAAAATACTACTAAGTACTGTAATTTTAGCATGAGATTAAAATGATAAGGAAAACGTAAAACATTTGCAAACCCTACGAAGGATTAAAGCAAGTATCAACAATAAATATACCAATGAAATCAAATGAATATTGGCTTATGATTGACTGATAAGCAAATAAAGCATTTAAATTGGAACCCGTATGTATAGATATGATATTATAAAAGAATGAATAGCTTTTTTGATGGAATAAGAAGTGAAATACCAAGACAAATGAATAACAGAAGTTCACATGGCAGTTGCATCTCTAAAACGAAATTAATTCAATCATGATATAAAGTAAAAATCATGTAGCATTAAAAGATATGGAAAGCTTTAGAAATTAGAATTAGGTTTTATGTTAAAGAAAAGAAGAAAAGGGAAATAGAAACACTAATATAAGAGATGAGAACATATTTGATTAGGAAATTTACTTTAAACTCCTTAGGTTTGTTTAAAATTATTCACACACACATATAGAAACATTTCTTAGGTACTTATTCATAAAAATGATTCATTAGATGATATAATCATTTTTTTTTTAAATCTCAAAATCACTTAATTTTTTGGATGCATAGTGAAATAAAGAGATACTTTTGGACATGTTGAAGAATTCATTTAGAGGAAACAATTTTTATTTTTTACATTTTAGTATATTGCATTTTGAATTTTTTTTACTTTGCTTTAATTTTATGACAGAATTTTTTTAATTTTAAATTTATATTAAAATGTAATTTTTTGTTTAATCTTTTGATAGTAATGTAAATATTATTATATTATGGAATACTACAAGATAGAACAGTAAAATTAATTTCATAAAACATCATGTGATAAATTACTATGTAATAAGGACAAAACAAGTGCATTTGGTTTTAAAAAAAAAAATATGCCACCAATTCAACTACAAAGATTACTATATGAATTTGACTCAAAATATTATTTATTCAAATGAATTCACGAATACAAGAGAAGCCACTACGATTCGAACTAAACAAACTTACATCTAAAATAATTACACATCAAATTTTGCCCAACACTATTCGTCAAAGTTTTTAAGTTAAATTATTTTAAATAATCAAATAATAAAGTAAAAATATCTTTTTAATAAAAAATAATGTATTTTTATTATTAAATGATATTCTATAACAACTACCGTATATTAATAGTGACAAATTTATATTTTGTCGCAAGAAATCCATTTGTATTGACAAAATTAGTATTCATCACAATAATAAATTTGTTTTGGCTCCAAAATTTCCTTCTAAATAATTAGTAACTAATTAATATTTTTTTATCACAATATATACCTTTAAAATGATAAATAAATAGCATAATTTAAAAAAGTGACAAATAAATAATGACAAAATGGTATTTGTATTAACGAAATTGGTGTCTGTCACAATAACCAAAATATTTTGACTTGAAAATTTCCTTCAAAATTAATAGTGATTATAAGTTTTGATAAATTATTTTAGTCACAGTAGGATTACTAAATAACAAAAAATTGATCATAATATTTTATTGTTTTATTTTGACAAAATATTTCATCACCATTAACAAGTTGTTTTAAGTCTAAAAATTTTTGTAAAATAAATAATGAAGAAATGATTTTTTTTTATCATAGTAAAGACATTTTAAATGATAAAATTAATGTTCTTCAACAATACTATCGTTACAATTCCTTAGTCTTTTTGGTTCCAAAATTTTCCTCTATATAAATAATGAGAAAATGGTTTTTTTTTTTCATAATAAATATATATACAATGATGAAATTAAGATCCATAACAATAATTTCATAAAATTTCATCTATCACATATTGATGATGACAAAATGAAAATTTGTTCATAATAAAGATATTTAGAGTGACAAAATTTATCTTTATTATAATCATTTACTCATAATAAAACAAATTTTTTATAGTGTTATCTTTTTAATGATCATACAAAGTTTGATTTGTATGGAATATGTGACTATGTCGTATCCATGCATGTCATGTATCATGAACAAATTAAGCACATGCTCGTGCATTTGAAAAAGCACAATTGTGCATTGCGAAGTCTAACAGTACATGACCATTTTCTTCATTTTATACGTTTGACTGACTTTTTCTCCATCTCTCTCACTTCTCTACCTTTGCATTGTTTATGCTAGAGCCCAAAGGTATTTTTGGTTCTATTGAGCTTCATACTTTATATGGTATAACAAGTGTCGACTTAAGAGGGTTGGATAGTGATCATTAGTAAAATTTCTCTTGCCACACCAAAGAACACAAGATTAATGTTGCAAGTATAGATTTTAAAACATCATATGGTTAAGTTTCCTATGTTTTGTATATATTTCAAGAGCAGGATCCTATCAAGGTGATTTCATGCTCTATTTGTAATTTTTATTGTTAAATATTTTTTCATGCCATCAAAGCCCTTCATTCTAAGATGCAAGTGCTAAAATTAGAAGTATGGGGTTTAACTTAGTGTAGCACTAAGGCATTGTACACTATACAATGGCTAATGCGTAAAAAATTACAAATCAACCCAGCTTTGATTCCTTCCCCCCATGACCCACCAATGCTAGTGGAGCCCACAAATGATCTAAAAGGAGAAGAGACATAAATAGAGAAAGAGAATGATAACACACCTTGATTTCTTTTCCATCTTATGTTTTTTCTTCTCTTCCTATTTAACAATTTTTTTTTTTCACAAAACTAGTACTTTTTTACTATGATGTATTATTTTTATTTTTTTATTTTTTTATGCACCATAATTGATGTATTCACAAAAAGTTTATGTTGAGTAATTTTTGTTAGATTTTGTTATGGACGATCTTTCCATTTTTATTTTTTTTTATGAATTTTGATGCACGAGTAAGGCATTAAAAACAATATATATATATCAGATTAAGTCATTGACAATCATATATGTATCTATGTATGTATGTGTGTGTGTACATATATATTACATTTATTTTGATAACACTCATAAATAGTGTTGTATAATGATATAAGTTTATCACTACAGCAGAACTGGGCTATAGCGGCGTTTTTTTAGCGGCGTTTGTGCAAACACCGCTGAAGCATACATGTTTACCGGCGTTTTTCATAAACGCCACAGAAACGGAAAATAAACGCCGCTATAACTATATTTACCGGCGTTTATAGAAACGTCGGTAAATCTCATTAAAGAATGCCGCTATAGGTCACCATAAACCTAGCGCGTGAACTTTTCCTCTTCCTTTCCCATTTTCCCTCCCGCCGCTGCAGCCGCTTTTCTCCCACTGTGCCCACTGTATTCGTCGGTTCCAGGCTTGTTCTCGACGGTTTCCGGCCATTTCTTCTTCATTGGAAGCCGACATTCTGCCCGTCTTCGCATTGCTTCGCATTTGGACGCTAAGTTGTAAGTTTTCTGAAACTTTTATGTTTATATTTTGTTTTTTATTATTTATTAAAGTTTGTTAATCGAAATCCAACCGATTTGGAGGGTTGGTTTGGTTGTGGTATTGGATTGGAAGTGTATTTAGAATTATTAATTTTTGAATATTTGATGTTTACGGTTTTTGTTTTGATTTCGGTTTCAATTGATATGTTAAACCCTGCTGATTATATGTTAAGTATTCTGGAACACTTACTTGAGAGGCCGAATAAAAACAAATTGCACAGGTGTTTTGTGATTTTGTCTTCTAGCTCTTACATTCAGAGCTTAAATCCTAAAGAGAAATAACAGGAAATTAGGTCACAGATTGATCAAACAGCAGGTCTGACTGCCATAACAATACTCCTCTAATTGCTGCATGCTTTTTAAGAATTGTACTGTCAAAAACAACTAAATTGCTTAACCAGTAATTTCTCAAACAGATGAGCATGCAGTGGAGTTCATATAGACCTTAAATTCCTCATCCAACTTAAATCCCAATATCAGAAACTCTGGACACTGAAAAGTGCAGTCTTACTGAAATGTAATTGCAGTTCATATGAAAAAAGTAAATCAGCAATTTAAATCAACTGCCCCAAGGTATCTTAAAAATCAAGACATGAATCCTTACCCAAGAAAGATAACCAGGGTATCAAAATTGAAATAAAGGAATCCCCCAGCCATTAATAAAAGAAACCCTCTTTCATTCTCTCTGACTTTGGCATCAAATCATAAATACTATGTTATGTTCATAAGATCTGAGTAAAAAAACATTAACATGTACCCTCAAAACAATACAAACAAAGTTTAAACATTATCTGCATCATATCTTTATTTGAATCACATATTTCATATCATAAGCACAGAATTCTAACAGTCTGGAGATGTGATAATATATTTGAAGGAGGATTAACAAGATCAGATTTATAGAAAGAGAAACTGTGTTAACCTTATTGAATACAGGTAGACATCTACAGAGTCATTCTACCCATACATTAATATTCTGTAACCCAAATGCTAGCAATGTTTATTTGACTAAATGAAAATGCAGAGAGCTTTATTTAAGGCCGAAAATTCAGAACTTAATTTTGTTAACCAAAATATTTATGTGAATGTAAAAGAGTATATGCATTGTATTCATAATACTAGGTCTATTGAAAGATAATCTTAATGTTTTTATTTTTCCTTTTTTGAATGTGTTAATTTTTTAATTGAATCTTTTATACATACATATATATATATATATATATATATATATATATATATATACATTTATTTTAATAACACTTTATTAATAATATTGTATTAATGATATAATTTAATAATGATAAATGATGTTTGTTTAAACATTAAATCTTTATGTGAAAGTGAAAGAGTTTATACATTTCAACGTATCCTAATTATTATTATTAAAGTTCTCTATTCTATATACATTATTGTAAAAGCTTCAAAATCCTAAGTATATCCTACGTGTCAAAATTGTAGAAATTTTAAAATTCTATGTGTCACATGTATAGGTTTTGCTTTAGGATTATATATATATATATAAATAGTACCAACTAACCTAAAATGATAGTGACTAACATGACTAAGACAATTAAATTCACCTAAATACTAAATACTATACATAATTAAATTAAACAAGTAAAAAATGAAGTTAACTTGATCGCATGTCTCTTGTTCTTTTCAAAAGCTCTCCATGATCTTGAGCAACTTTGACCTAGACCTTGCATCTTCATAACTACCTTTGAATTGATTGAATTTGCATTCAAATAATGTTGTGGATTAAAGAGAATGAAGAGGCACCATTGCATTAAAGTTAGAGAAGCTTTGGAAACAAATTGCATGCAATGAACTATATGGAATAAGAATGGCAAAGCATCGGCACTATGAAGGGCAAATGGTCACTACAATGAGTGAGCAAGTAGGGTTTTTCAAAATGTAGCCATTGTCATGACAGGAAATCTTTTCACTACACCAACCTTGAGATAACTTCATGTATTCTTCTTCTCTCTGGCTTATTTCTTATTTGCTTTGCATGGTTAATTCTTGTTCAGCTAACCTTGAAAACATGATCTTAAACTTCTTTTTTGCCTTGAATTTAAAGTGCAACCATTTGAGAATTTGGATTCCAAGGATTTCTATGTGATAGGAATAGATAGCTTGGACATAATTATTTCCATTTGATAGTGATGCATTTGAGCCAAGTTTACTTGTTTGGATTTCAGTCTTAAAAGTCTCAAGTGTGTGGGATGAATCTTGGCTTGTAAAATTGTTCTTGATGCTTCCATGGTTAACTAGGATGACTTGATAGCTTATTAGCAAGCTTGAATGGTAATTACGGTGATCAAATGTGATGCTTGTAGATGATGATCCTAAGTAGATTATCTTTGTCAAAACTTGATTTTAATTGCTAGCTTGTGATAGATTCCTCATTCCATGCTCCTCCTTTTGACTTTATTTACTCAAATTGAGTATTTCATGACTAGAAAGAGTAAATTTAAAGTCAACCGAGCTAGTAAGTGGGAGATGAGTTGTAATTCCATTTTTTGCGTGATTATCAATTTTTTGTGCAAGTGATTTTAGACTTACAATCATATCATTGTGAGATTGTCTCTACACACTCTCGCAATAAGGCATAATCATAGTATAGTAATTCAATAGTATGTGTTGGGAAAGGGGGTTATGTAGTATGTAACTCACATAGCCAAGGTGTCAAATTCTTACCTCAACCCAAACCAATCAACATAAAGGAAAATGTTTTTAGAAAAATATTTTTAAAAAAAAATGTTTTCGCCTGTGGTTTTTACATGAATTGCATATTAAGATTCATCATAATATAAGATCCAAATGTGTATCCTAGATGATTGAGTTAGAATCATCAAAGTTATAGGATTAAAATTGTTCCTAAGATGACTAAGCTAGGGCATGAGTTTCATGTTGGAGTTAGTGCTCTAGAGCCAATCTTTTTAATGATACAAGTTCTTGATTGATTCATATGCATACGATTTCTTATGGCTTTCTTTATCTAAAAGAGCTTACATCAAGATAAATGTCATTAAAATAGTACAATTGTGATTAGAGGTTCAATACATGGAAACCAATCATGACAACCCTATGTTCACATAATGTGGTTATTTTAAAAATATCTATATTCTTGATATTATTTTGACCAAAGGTACAAATAATAGAGCTAGAAATATCATAGTGTTAAATGATCCTACTAAAATGTAGTAATAGGTCTTACATATTAAAATTGTTTGTAGATAGGTGGATGTAACACATAGATATCTGTTATGTAGACATGTTAACTAGATTAAACTACAAAAATGATTTCATATATATCTATGTAACATATTTTGGATACATATGATCCTTCAACTTAAAGTTACAGGACTATCTTATGTATGGGTCGATATTATGTAAAACCAACCTAACATGGTCTTTGAGAAAAGGTTACTAAAAAGGTGTTGATTGGTCATATTGAGAGGTGTAAAAAGGCTACGAAAGTGAACATTTTTACTAGGCCAATTAGCAGTTATTAACAACCAATTAAATTTATGGCCACAATAGGATTAAGTTGTTACTTATTCAATATTGTTCATTCATATATATGAGCATTGATCTACAATATCGAGGACTTCTTAAGGTAGATAGTAAATCTATGTATCAACCTTGAAAAGATATCATGTAACAAAAAGATCAAATTATATGAGCAAACATATTGTTGATAGTTATCAATTAAACATTAAAATCATGTTATTCAGGTCTCTAAGTATAGATCGTTGTTAAGAATCAATTCAAATATCAAATTCATGCACTATAGACTTAGTAGAGGGCATATAGATCACACACAAAAAAAGTTGATTAAACTCGTAGGCAAAGGATTGTTCAAGATGAAATTCTCAATTTTGTCGATTGAACTTGAAAAGTCTGATATAATGACGTAGTTATAAGGCCCAACTTTATCTACAAATAAGCTTCATCCCCAACAACCAACTTTACAATCCCAAGCTATATACTAATAAAGTCTCAACATGACTCAACTCTTAATCATCAATCCATGTGTTATAGTCCTTGACAGTCTTCAAAGCCTCCATGATCACTATCCCTTACTACCTTCAAAGCCTACATGATCATGGACTCCGACCATTTGCTCTAATAGCACTTGTTGAGCGAAAATGGTAATTATAAAACAATAATATTGTTAATATCCAATAATTACAAATCTTATACCAAACAACAGTTGCAAACTAACACAAACTATATTGTTTCCTCAAAATTTTAGAGAAATAGTTCTCAACTACTTGCTTCACAATACTTCTTCTATGTTTATTTTTCAAAAAAAAGAAGCATTCACTTGCTTGTACACTAACTCTCTATTATTGGCTTTTTTAGTTTTGCATACATATATGGCTAGGACATTAAACCTATTTATAATAGTTTATATCAGTTGGTTAGCCAAATTTGATATTTCTTTATTCTGCTTGGGAAGCTAGTTACAACTTGTAAGGCTAGAGTAAATTCTAAGTGCTTGAAGTAAAAGAGAATTCTTGAGAGGTGGTACCCTTATTCACTGCCTGATATAAAACATTCTTCTCCTACTACATCTTTTAATGGTGCAATTACTTGATCAAATTTTTGAAAAATAGTAGTGTAATATAGTGTGTATGTGTGTGTGTGTGTATGTGTGTGTGTGTGTGTGTGTGTGTGTGTGTATTACAATATAATAGTATCACATGTATACTTAAAATTTGCTCATACAAATGCAAAATAATAAAACCATAATCATAAAACTCAGTCATTTATAAAATGCCTCTAAAATACCTCTTTGCTAATTTTTCATAAAATTGTTAATTGTTCAAACATTAAGATAGCGGAAGGGCCAAAGGTTTTAGGTCCTTACGGACTACAGCAAGTACACAAGGAAGCATATGTATCTCGGCTCTTCAACAGGTTTATTGTAGGTATTTAAATTTTGCAATAACTGTTTATTGTTTATGCAGTTTTATTTGGATATGCAGTTTGTCGTGTTTTTTGCATCCCAAGGCCGATATTTGTCACTTGTCACGCCATTTACATCAAGTTATTATTAAAAAATTAGGCCAAAGGACTTATTCCCATCCATAGTTTGAGGCATGACACAATCCTACCCGTCAAGTTTTAAAATTCCAATTTCCCATTTTTGGAATCATTTTTTATAATTTTATAATAAAATTACTAAAATACTCATTTAAAAATAAAAATTTATTATAAAATTATAAAATAATTTTTAAATATAAATAATTTCAAAAAATATTTTAAAATTTTAAAAAATATTTTAAAATTTAAAAAATTTAAAAAAAATAAAGTAGCCACCGTCACAGCCACCACCGCCAGTGCCGGCGATGGTGGCCACCAATAACAGAGGCAGGTGGCCATTTTCGGACATCTAGTTTTAGGCTGGCCTCCCTATTCGTCTGCCAAAAACAAAGGCTAGAAACAACCAGTGGGATCAAGGTCGACCATTTTCGACTGTTTTCGACTACTTATTCTAACGAAAATAGTCAGATTTGACTGTCTCTGTCAAAACTGGAGACAGTTAGACACCAAACGGGGAGGCCGTGGAACTAGGTGGCCAGAAATGGCCACCTAGCTCTTTTATCTGCCACCACCGCCATCAGCACTAGTGGTGGTGGCTGTTTTACATTTTTAAATTTTTAAATTTTTTTAAATTTTTTAATATTTTATATTTATGTAAATTTATTTTATTATTTTATAAAATTTTAATCTTAAAATGATAAAATTATCTTTTGAATTATTATTATTTACTATTATATTTAATATTAAATTTGATGAAAGAGTGAAAGATTAGAATTTTGAAACTTGACCGATGGAATTTTGTTCCCATCTCAAACTATGGTTGGGAATAAGAACTTTGGCCTAGAAAATTATGCTAGAGCCAATGATGTTGTAGCTGCCACTAGATTAGACCCCTATAGGTCTCACTTAGCAGAAAGACTGAGAATATCAGTTTGCTGAATATAGTCTAATAAGCTACCAGAGGATGGCTGGTTTGTCGAAGTGGCTGAAATAGCAATAATGATGATATTAGGGAAAGCTGACTACAGAAATGGAAAACGGGAAATTACCAGCCCCACTGTTGGTACCTCTTCCATCTCATTACTCTCATCCCATGGAAGTAATGGATAATTAGAGCTCAACCTTTGTCAAATTCACTCTCAACAATCACATGCTTCACATATTCAAATAGATACAAAAACTTGGAGGTAACTTGTCGCAATGCATAAATCGTTGACAATTCTATATTGTTTGAAAGCTCTACCAATTTATTTGGATGATGGCCAATACTCGTTCAAATACTAAAATACGGACATAAAAACATTGGTTAAGGTGCTTGAAGGGGCATCAAATTTGACCACTGATTCTCGATCTTGAAATGTTTCCTGTTCTGTTATTATTAGAATAGTACTTACACATCACCAAGTTATTTGGATCAGAAGTGTCTTTCTCTGTTCAAATTTTTGTCCAAACTCCCACGGAAGTCAAGAACTTGTTCTTTTCTTTTTGAACAATGCTAACGACAATGCAAACCTTCTTGAAGTTCTAAAAATATACAGACATGTCCCTGGTTTGAATAAAAAAGGTGGAAATCGGTTTTTTTAATAGCTCTAGGACCACCAGTAATCTAAGAAGATGAAAGTTTCCTTGAAAGAACCGATACGACTTACCTAAAATATGCTCATAAACTGTCGCCACCATTAAAAAAGAGTATCAACTCATGTGCATCGCTATTCTCAAACTTGATGGACTGAAGGCAGGCAGTGGATTAGGCACTTGGGTTCGCTATTGCTACAGTATACTAATATCTTTGAGGGAAGATGTTTCGGACCTTTTGAACATCATGAAAAGAACTGAGGATTAGTTTAATCATATTATGAAACTCGGGTGAAGAAATTTCTGGCATTTCACAAATTAACTTAATGGGCGAAACTGTGATCTCCATTGACTCCTTTAACCAAAAGCATGGACATCATGATTCAGACATACTAATGCAAAAGAGAAAAGAGAATTAAAAGAAAAAAGAAAAAAAAAGAACGAAAGCAAGAAAAAGCAGAAACCAGTACATCTTTAACCAAGTTGTTCCCTTTAATTTAGGCCTTTAACATGCGCAATTAATTTGATATGCAAACACTACCCCATTTCTTATTTCGCTTTTGATATCAGATCAGTGTACTAGTGAGAGTAATCAGGAACCTCATCCAGCATTTCAGAGAAAATGGGTTGTCAGTTGCTGTTAATAGTTGCAGTGTTCACTATCATACCAGCTGGAGAGGGAAAGATGAATGTAGGTGATGTATGCAACCCCTTTGATCTGAAAGGTCTAACCAGCTTCAAGGTTGGAATTCACATTGACACATCCGAGCGTTTAGCCAAGTGGGTTGGGCAAAGTTGTTGCACGTGGGAAGGCGTTTCTTGTGATAATACAACGGGTAGAGTGACAGAGATCCGTCTTCCAGGATTTATCTCCACAGATGATTTTGTCTTTCAGTCGCGGATGGAAGGATCGCTGTCTCCTTCATTAACACTTCTCACCTCTCTTGAAGTCCTTGATCTTGGTGGACTCCTAGGTCTTGCTGGAACAATCCCAACATCGATTGGTTTTCGCCTTCAAAAACTCCGGAAGCTCCACCTTTACGGTAACAAGCTAAGTGGCCCAGTACCGGAAAGTGTTGGGAATCTTTCGAAACTTGAACAACTTCACTTGCACGAGAATGGATTCTCTGGAACCATCCCTTCAAGTCTGGGCACTCTACAAAATCTAAATGAGCTGTTTCTGTATTCAAATCAATTTACTGGTAAGATACCGGATTCATTCACTAACTTGACGAATCTGGTACGTTTAGATCTTCATAGCAATTATTTGAATGGCCACATGCCAGAAAAGATTGGTGAATTACAGGTACTAGAAGAACTTGATTTCTCAAGCAATCTCTTAGGAGGAAAAATCCCACCTTCAGTAACGAGTCTGGTCGCTATTTCAGTCCTGTACCTGGATGATAACTATCTTGAGGGAGCAATTCCATTTCCAACTAGTTATGGCCAAATGCGTTCCCTCGGCTTCTTAAGACTGAATAATAACAATCTTACAGGACGGATACCGCCAAATTTCGGGTTTCTTGTATCCCTCCAGAGAGTCTCCCTAGCGAATAACAAGCTTCAGGGAGCGATTCCAGCTAGTTTGGGTTACCTACAAGATTTGACAGAGTTATATCTTTATGGAAACCAGTTATCTGGCCGCATACCAAAATCAATTGGCCAACTCTCCAGACTCTTGATCTTTAGTATTTCTCATAATTTGATTAATGGACCATTGCCTTACAAGATGTCTTCCCTCCAAAATCTTCAAACACTTGATCTGTCATTTAACCTTTTAAACCTCTCTTCAATCCCGAGATGGTTAGCAGAATTGCCATCTCTTTCCCGTATACTCTTGGCAGGAGTTGGAATCGGAGGGAAAATTCCAGAATTCTTGAGGCATACAGCAAGTGCAATACAGGAACTGGACTTATCAGTTAACCATCTGACTGGAAGCATACCAGCATGGCTTGGAAGCCTCACTCAGCTCTACTCTCTGAATCTCTCAAGGAATGCACTTGTTTCAGAGATCCCTAGGACAATTACAAACTTACAGGACTTGGGCGTGCTTGATCTACACTCAAATAAGTTAACGGGTCCAATAAGTCAGGTTTTTGAGATAGGGCAAAGGTTTTCTGGTGGTTCACTGACATACATAGATCTTTCAGACAACAGCTTTTTAAGTGGAATACAGATAATGGGCGAAGGACAAACTGGGATTCAGTTTCTCAACTTATCACATAATTTTCTCAAAGGGCGGTTACCTATGTCCATGGGAAGATTGAGATCACTGAGAAATCTAGATTTGAGCTACAATAAATTAGGTTTTGAGTTGCCCAACACTCTTGCAAATGACAGCTTGTTAGAGACACTGAAGCTGCAGAAAAACCAGTTTACCGGTAAAATACCGAGTGAATTTTTGAAATTGAGAAACTTGAAGGAATTGGATTTATCAAACAATCTTTTGGTGGGGGAAATTCCTGTTGGCAATCCACTGAGTAATTTTCCTCAGAGCTCCTACTCTGGCAACAAAGGTTTATGCGGCAAGCCCCTTTCTCCGTGCAAGGCTCAAGCTTTAATAAAATCAACTGTCCCTGCAAATTGATGTATTACCTTCATAAGCTATAACCTGTATCTTAGAAAGACCGGTTATTCATTCTTCTTCATATCCGGATATCACAATTATAATACATGTAATGGTTTCTCCAATTAATTCATCTGATTAATCTTCTTAGTACACTAATTGTGTACACAAGCAACTCAAAACACATTAATTATGCTTCACTTGATTTTTACTTGGATGAACATGAACAATAGTATTCAATTGCAGAGGGAGAAAGTATGTGAAGGACTGATGATACCCTGCAATTCTGATTAAGATCTTTTCATCCAGAAAGCGTATGATCGGGTTCTCTCTTAGAACATAGATTCTGTTGGACATTCCTTTTCGGTGCCTGTTTCTGGGTTGTGAGACCATACTTATCAAGGTACTGTAAAAAAAATTATTGGGCAAAAAGCCCTCACTTAAGTGTGTGCAAGACTGGTATGAGTTCCCACTGATCCCCTCTGGTTATTGGATTGAAGAAAATTTCCAGTACCAAATAAAACACAAAAGAAATTTCTATGGAAATTAATTTTTCATTGAATACTGCTTTCATGCTTGCATTGTTTTTGCAAACTTATAGTCAGAAGGCCTCCTCACTGTGCCCCAATTGTTGATAATTAATGTAGTCAATACCATTTAAGCGTATACAACACAAGATCTGCTCTGGCAATTCTTCAACTTTGTTCCCCTGGTTAAAGATTCAATTATCAGTACAATAACAAGAAAAGGAAAATTTAAAGCGAGATAATAAAGGTAATATTAATTTTTTTGAGCCAACAATCTATTTCTCTTGCTTTTAAGAAAAACAGAACATCATGCCTGAATTGTGAGGCCAACATCCAAGACGCACAACTTCAGTCTGTCCAGAAATGCTTCAAAACCTTTCCTCGAAATGTAACTAAATCTGTGCATATCTATATCAATCTCAAAGTAATTTTCTCCCTGTCAAAAATTAATGGTGAGTTGTCTAGTAAGTAATGATCCCATAGACTAAAAGAAAAGGATATGAAGGAGATCATAGAAGAACAATGTAAGTATATCTTCTATTTATCCCTTGCAAAACAATGCTGCTACGACTCGATGACATTATTGCAAATAATCCAAAAGGTTAACTTTCTCTGGTTAAGTCAAACTCATCCACTTAGAAGCTGAATAGATATATGCTGGCAAGCAACAACTTGCTGCCAAAAGATAGATAAGAATCATCAATAATTTACATACACATCATTTCAGGAATTCAAATTTCAGAAGAAACAATTTTTTTACGAGGCACCCACCCCTAACCTTTCCTTTTATATGACCTCAAATTGAATGACACTTGTCTAAAGTTGGTGTGATAAGGATTTACAACCCTAAACCTTTTGCCCCATCAGAAGAGATCTAACCAACTAGACTAAAAACTGATGCAGCTGACTCATTTTAAAGAGTTCATTGAGTTAATGTCATTCTTTTATATAAACTCAAGTCTTGCTAGCGATAAAATAGAACACATACACAATGACTCACTCTAAACCAATAAATATGAGTTGTTAATGAACTTACAGAGAAAAAATCATGTTGTGGGCGTGAAAGAACAGGCTTTTCATTATAAGCCTGCATAAGTTTTCTCTCAGCTGCACTCAAATGAAGATCTTCAACATTCACAACACGGCCCAATATTTTCAACCTTTCACGTAAAGGTACTGTTGTATCTACTGGAAAGCCTTTGACCTTTTCGACCTCATCATCAATTAACCTCTGTTTTACAAATAGCCATGGGATTAATTAAGCAGATAGCTTGTAAATTAGCTAAACTGAGATGTATAACAACAGAAGGATCTTAAATGCTGGAGCTCCATTTTCAGGTTGGAAAAATGAAATATATATATATATATAGATGCCAGCATGTATGCCCATGGCAAGACAGGCAAGAAGTATTTACCCAAAACAAGCGTGTATGATAGTGAAAATTCTAATGCATGATTAACCTGATCAGTAACTCAGGAATATCATTGTCTAAGTTTGACATCTACAGGCAATAACAGAATGGCGATGAGATTTATTAGAGAGACTTCAACTTACTCTGAGATTTTCTTGGAACAATGGTGTAAGTTTTTTGGCGTAACTATCAGAAAGCTTAAAATATAAAACAAAACTCATTCCTTCACCATCAGTTTCATTTTGAAAAATTGCGGCAGGATATAATGGAATCTGCAGTACCCATAAAAAGTCAGTATCAAACATGGTAATTAAAACAAAAAATTCATGAATTACATAAAATAAAACATCTAGTTATTAAAAGCATTATAAGTAGAAATTGGTACCTGGACATTTACAACAAGGATAGGTGGGAGCTTCCCTTTCAAACTAACTGCAGGAAGTTGCACAAAGCGAGCTATATGATCTATTTTTCGCTGAGTTAAGAATACATCAACACCAAATGGATAATATGCAGCATGGTTAGAAGCAAAATCCTTCTTCTTGTCCCTACAATATAAAAGAAATTAATTGCAAACTGAAATTAGAAAAAACAGGTTTTGAAAACAGGAGAAAACTGGCCAAGTGTAGTCCCACATAAAAAGTCTGAAACCTTCATATAAATATAATGCTTACTATTACTCAATAAAAGCATTACTTTGAAGTAGAAAACAAATGCAGGCAAACATTCTCACACTAAATTAACAGAAAATGTACATAAAATCAATTAACAAAATTTCTTGCAAACTAACCTAAAGTAATTCTCAGCTCGAACTTTGAAAGAATTTGGGTCAATCTGTGACCAACTATCAAGCATCCTCTTCCCTACAGGGCAGAAAGGCACTTGAGAACCTGCTAGTGGCCTTGACAGAAGCCTCTTTGACGAAACTGAAATACAATTGCAAACAACTATAAATTAGATAAGACAAAACAAACTAATAATAATACCAATAAATATCCTAATTAAATTTTCTATTTGAGCTCAGATGTATAACCACCACAAAGTACCATCAATTAAATTAACTATTGCAAACTCAAGAATGTATTCAGAAAATAAACTTCAACAACAATGGTATAAAACACTCACATAGAGCAGCATTAGCATGTGCATCCTTCCATTTAAAGGAAAGTTTTGAAGCAGCCTTTTTCCATGGCCTTGGTGGACTAGAGCTTAGTGATCTTCTCTTTTCAACCGAGGGGACAGTAGAAGCAAGACAAGGCAAACAGTTGCTAGGAAGAATCCCACAATTATCCAACAATCCATCATCCTTGTCAGAAACCTCATCCACAGAGGATGAAATCTCATCAAGGAACACAGGTTGCTTTCCTTCTTTAGAAAGTACATCTGATTTTGATTGGGGATCAACATTACCAGAGCTTAAGACCTGAACATTTGAATTTTTGCCAACCTCACTGACAGAATTGCGAGCAGAATTTCCAGCTGATGACTCCCCTGGTCTCAGCAACTGGTCAGCTTGATAATTAGCATCTCGTGGAGAAGCATTACTTGATCTAGACAGTCCTTCAGAACCATTTAGGGATAACACATCTGCATCTCAAAGGTAGACAGAATAACTTAAGTTATACATGATCAATTAATCAGCAAAATAAGAAAATTCATAACTAAAATTGACATCTGATCTCTGCAAATATTTACCATCCTGTACACTCTGAAAATCTTCATCACAATCAGACTCAAATTTTGCAACTGTATCAAACCAAGCTTCATCAAGACTTCCTGCTGAAGGCCTCACAAAGTAACAAAATAAGAAATATATCAACAAAACAGACAGAAGTGACACAGCATATATGTTTCGCTAGAACCAAGAACTGAGAAACATATTATATAGATATTAGATAAATACAATTTTTCTAACATAAATTCCAAGTTACGCATGATTGAAGCAATAAACTCAAACAGAATCTAGATACAACATCTAAGATGTAAATATCTATTAGGCACTACAGAATATAGCAATTTGACAAGGCCGTCAACAAAACATCCATCCGATGCTAATTATACTCAAAGCATATCTTTTGAACTTCATAACTAGAAGATTAATATGGAGTTAAATCAACAACAATACTGCAGAATTTTATTTAACGCTTTCCCATACCTTGAAAAAATTATGGTGCTGTAGAACTAGAGAAAGATCGTGTATGCTAGATTTCAAATGTAAATTCATCAAATATAATGAAGAACACCTTCCATAGAAATACCCAGAATGACACATAAGAACAACAAGCAGCTAACTAGTCAAATCCTGGCATGAGTTTTACAACAGCATTGTTTCAAATTCATGTTTGCATTTTGAAGACCTTGAGATGGCCAACCTTACAGACCTCTTTTTTCAGTCAAAAAGGAATTAGAACCACCCAATGAGTTACCACATCAAGAACACAGTAGTATCACAAACTACTACTTACGAGATATGCCATGAAAGATAATGCGACAATCTTTCTCAAGCGTCAGAACAGTAATTTTGCTTTAATCACAAAATTTTTAGAGGAACATTGTCTAAAGCCACCTCTCAGGACTACGATTGCGTGATAAACATACAAATAATCTCAGAAAGCACCTTTGAAATGAATCAGCTGTATCCATAAACAAAATGCATATCAGACCTATTCCATCTACTAAATATCAGACCCCACCTTTCTAATTATCACAAAAATAACACTCTAATTCAAATCTGTACATTCTCGGTACAGCCTCATAGACAAAGTAACAAAAAAATCTGCTGTGTTTAAACAGAATTGCAGTTCACCTGCTTCTCAAGAACTACATTCTTCCATTAAAAAAAATGGAAACTTCATATTGTTACAAAATCAATTAAAAAAAATCCAATATCACATTTAAGAGTAAAAACAAGACTAAACAAATTGGGGAAAAAAAACAAATTTATGGCCAAACCACTCAATAAGGAGGAAGATTAGAAAAGACCTTTCAAAGCGGTATTAGATAAAGATGAACGACGATCAAGTGGTGCAGGGTGTTCAAGTGATCCATCAGATAAGCGAGACGAAACTCTTTTCTTTCTTTTGCGGTTCTTCTTCTTGGACGACCTCAATCTTCCACCAACACACCCCTCTGGCTTCGACACACAAGCTCCCATCTTTCTCACACGCACAGGTTCAAAGATCAATCACCAAATCACCATCACAAATAATATCGATTTCTCAACGATAAAACTGAATAAACAGACTCCGTAGAAACACCGGAAACACCCCACAACTGGAACGAAGCGGTTGTTTTAAAGAGCCATATTTACAAAAACAAAGCAGAAAATCAAATTTAATTAAAATTGTAAAAATTTATTTCTTTATCTCAAGTCAAATTCTAAATATAACCAAAAAAAAAAAAAGACGAGGGGAGTGAGTGACGGCAATTGTTGCTAATTGACTGCGTAAGCCATCTAATAATCTCCCCAGAACTTGAGTGGGATCCCATTTAAGAAAAACATGCCGCCACGTGGCTGTCTACTCTTAGCCCACCCCCGGCCCCGGTGGTTGCTGTGACGGTGATAATTTGCTTAGATTTTACGTTAGTTCTGTAACTTTATACTAAAACGGTTATAGCTCGCCCTTTCCCATCCGTTCCGTTGTAGTAGTATTTTCGTCTGCCTTACGGAATTTGCATCACGTAATTAAATTGAATAAAATACGACAACAAAGCATTGGAGAATGTGGGTAAAAATTACGGGGTCGGCCAAATCTGCAGCTCACAGTGCGATTGGTCGGCTGACGTTACCTTCCATCATTTTATTTTTCACATTGGTTGGATACTAAATATATCTTTATTTTGCCTTTCAAGAAATGCAACCAAAGCCGTGGATTTTAATTTGCTTCGTGAAATCATTTATTTATGAAGTGTGAATGCTTCACTAATAATTGTACAACGTTGCTTGTGTCACACACGATTTAATAGTTTTAGGTAGGAAGGTGTACCAAATATGATCTCAATTGGAAATTGCCTTACGGGAAGAAGAAAAAAAATACATGAAGCTTGGGAATGTTTGACACAATTGATAATTAAGTTCAAATTGCTTTTAAACGTAATTAATGGCACAATTAATTAAATGGGTTGGTTAAATATGTCATTTACACTCAAACGATTTAAACATATATTACGTAAATAATTTCAAATCATTGAATAGAGTTACCACCACATATACATTAAAGTAAACACATAATATAAATACAAAAACTACATGTATTAATAAAAAGTATGTAAGATTGAGTCTTGTTCGAGAAAATAATAATGATGATTGAGGTTTTATAAATGAGTATTAAAAACAAGATACTTTTAATATGGTTCGACTTTCTAATTAGAGTCTTTGTTCATGGTTATGTTATTTATATCTTTAAAAAAATCCACCATAGTATTAAATAAATAATACAAGAATTCTAGAAAAAATTCTAGTGTGCGAGCCCCCTCTCCTTAGGTAGAATCTATTATATTTATAAGGCAGAGGTAAGATGCATGTAAATATGTGTTATTCTTTTCCAAATGCAAAAATAAATCCAGAGATTTTATTCACATTTTAACTATATGAAAATAAAAATAATTACATTAATTACATGATAATGACTTGGTAGGAAGTGATTGTTTTCCTATAAATTTTTACATTGGATGAAATAGAAAAATAATTTCATACATATTAAGGAGTTAAATTGTCGAGTTGTGTACTATTTGCTATAGATAAGTTTAAGGACTTATATCTGTATTATGATGATGTGCAAGTAGATAACATGCTTAGTGACTAAGCAATTGGCTTGTTGTTGACCAGTTGTCTACTAGGTGTCATTTTCCTGAGCTTGGTCATTTATTGCATAACAATTACCCCTTGTTTTTAGAGTGTGAGTAGAACTTTGAAAACTTTTTTCTTTTTACATGAATAGACGACAAGTGAAAACTTAAAGTAAGCTTACAGAATGTTACGATGATGACATTTGCACCTTACATTTAATACATTGTATGCATATGGATTCTATTTTTACGGTTAAGTTGTCTTGTTGAGCACATGTTGTCTTCCTTATTGCATAAACAATGCGTGTTATATATTAAATAGAATGGTAAAGATAGCTTCTCATTCAATCTTGATTTGACAACAAAAATCTGATCATATTTCAACTTCGTTACCTTAGACTTTTTTGAAACTATCGACGTTCTTTGATTTCTTTGAAACCTTAGCACATTTTGTCAAACTGGTCTCACTTAACCTAATTGTTGAAGTGTTCCTTACACTTGTTAGTCTAAAGATGAGTTTTTCTCAACTTTATTTGTCTAGGTTTCTTGTTGTAGTATAATTATAATGTAGTATCTTATGCAATATGTAAGAATAGTGTTTAGGTAGATTTTAGGGTTTGTTGTGTTTATCAAAGTGAAAGCACACTGCTTTGTTTCTATGTTATGTTTCTAGTTAGGTTTGGTGCAACAAAAATTTATGGACTACTGTCATATATTTGTTGATTTGGTTATTCTTCTCGCAGATGTTGAGATCACCAATTTGACATCTTTTTCAATTAACTAGAAAAGTAGATTTAAGGAGACCACGGTCTAGGTCCTCTCTCAATGAGTCTAAATTTTTGAAGTACAATTCTATCAACATGTTTGTGTAAAGGCAAAAATAGGTAGGAGAGAAAAGAACTCACTTTTTAGTTATGGACAAGGAATAAAGGCCAAAGGAACTTTGAGAGAAAAGACTATGCGTTATTGAACATGGTCACTTAGGGTAACCTCATACGAGCTACTCAAGATACTACCTCATACGAGCTACGCAAGATACTAAGTTAAGTGTTGAGATATGTTTGAGACTCACTCCAATAGTCTTATTAATGAGGGAGTGCATCTTAGAGCAAGCTTAGGCATAGTTTTGGGGAATGGTCGTGTCTATGAAGCTCAAAAAGCTTGTTGAGTATAACACCTAAGTAGTTCATTGTATCATTTTGTAGCATCCTAGTTTCTGAAAGCCTTTTCGGTTAGAGTTTTGGGGTTAGAATTGAGATTCAGAGAGAGATTGGGAGTCTGGATAAGTTCAGGGGTGAGTTGGTAAGTCTTCGAAGCCATGTGGCTTCCGTTGGAATCCTTTCGGAAGGATTCGATTAGGCGAGCGAGCGGGAAATAAGTTATGCTTATTTTCTCTGGTGCACGACCGTCCATCATTGATGCACGCCCGTGCGTGGCATAGTATATAAGGGGAGCCGATAGAAATTTCATTCTTTTCTCATCCTTTTTGCATTTCAGCCAGAATTCTCTCTTCTTTTTCAGTTCTTCCCGTGCCTAGAGAGGAAATTCAGCAGCCAATACCTCCTAATCCGATTAGAGAGCCAAGAGATTAGTGGATTAAAGCTTGTTTTCCAAAATGGCAAGAGGTAAGTGTTCTTCACTTCTTCTCACATTTTCCCGGCTTGCTTTGTGATGTTTGATGCCATGGATGAGTTCTTTGCATGTTGATTTATGTGGAGAATGCTTATTTGGTGCTGCATGTTGATTTGGTTGATGGATTTTCCATCTTTGGATTGTGCATGTGTGTATGTATGACTTTGGAGAGAGAAAGAATATGTTCCCATAGTGAATCGTTTGATGGTTGATGCATGTGCAGGTTGAGGCTTGAATTGTGTTAATTTGGATGTTGAGAACATGTGTTTGAAGTGTGATTGCAATTGGATGTGTTTTGGTTGGCCGTTTTGTGTATTTTCCAGGCAGTGCTTTGTTGAAGAACCAGACGCACGACCGTGCACCAGCATGACACGGCCATGAGCCTGTGTTTCTCCAGATGCACGCCCGTGTGCACGACCCATGCACGGCCAGAAAATGTATACGCACGCCCGTGTGTCCGCATACGCACGCCCGTGCGTAGGCATTTTCAGTGAAAGTGAATAGTAAATTCCAGTAGCTTGCACGACTAGGCGCACGACCAGTGCACGGTCCCGTGCGTCATGGTGCACGCCCGTGCACGTTTCATGCACGCCCGTGCATCAGCAGATTTTCAGAAAATTAATGTTTATTGATTAATTAAGCATGAGAATTCAGATGAATGATTAAATTGCTTCAGATAAGCATCGGATAAGCATGTATTCAGATAATAAACTGCATGCGCATATCATGACATGACATGTAGTTTCAGAAAGGATCAGGGGATCCGAATTCAGCAGCATTCAGTATTCAGAACCCTATGTACGGGTAAGGGGTAGGGGTGTATACGAGGGGGCATCTGTGGGATTCAGTTTTACCATCTGACACCAGTCAATTTGGGCAGCAGTTATTATTATTCAGTAGTTATTATTCAACAACTTTCTAGCCAGTAGCTAGAATGGTTAGCCCACATGGTCAGGATGCCGAATCCCTGTATCCCCCAGTCTGATCAGCACAGCAGGTACCTTCGGGTACATTTAGTATTCAGATGATGCATCTAGTGTTTTCAGTTATCATGACATGACATTCACATCATGACATGAACATATATGATAATAATGAATGAATGAGATCCAGATGATCAGTTTTCAGATACCAGCGAGCGCATAGATGTATGATTAGGGCCGAGGCCCAGGTATGTTTGATTTATATGATTGTTTGTGCTTGCTTGGGTATTGAGGGAAGTAAGGAGCGCTTACTGGGTGATCTTTATCACTCATCCCCCTCCTTCTTCCAGTTTTCAGGTGGTTCGTGCTGGGTTCGAGGAGCGGTTGGATCGAGGCTAACGGAGAGGGCACGCACACACACCTCGATCAGTGTATATCAGTTTTGGACCTGTGTGGTCATTGTTGTACATGTTTTGTATCCAGATGTACAGTATATGTATATGATGTAGGCCAGTGGGCCCATTGTACAGACAGTGTATATTTCAGTTATGTATATCAGTGATGTATATTCAGATGAGCTTCCGCGTGTATAGAAAAGCATAACATTGTATAGTTCCGAGTTTTATTTTATTTTTCCGTAGGATTCCCGTCGCGGGTACCCATATTTCTAGTTTATTAATAAAAGCTCCCCAGGGTTTTCAGCAGCAGGGGTACTCGTGGCGGCGGGTCTTACACATTTTCCCTTTAATGTTCCTTAATTTTCGTCCAAGCATTTGTTGAATTGCTTCTTTTATCTTATCCATAGGTTTTGAGCATGTTACTTTGTCTCTTACAATGAGATATATCATATCATTTTGGATAGCTATAAATATGAATTACTTACTTAAGGAAAATATGACAACTTTTAAAAGACAACTCTTGGTCATGAAATAAAAGCTAAAGGCTATTGAGTAAAGTCTCAAAGACAAGGCAAAGGCTTATAAGGTTAAACTTATTACCTTAGGGGTGTCTATTAAAGAGAAAAATTGAGTTTGGTCAGTTGTGTTTCCAATTGGTCAAACTAGGAAAGCTTGCTAAGTTTAAGAGAAAGTGAGCTACTAAGTTGAATGAGAGGGAGAATCAATTGGGAGCCCCACTCATAGTGACAATTAGAGAGAATGATGAATTATGGGAAAATTGGCCACAACTAAGGCTAAGGTCAAGGATAAGGGCAAGCATTTACTCATTAATGACTTTTATGTCATTTGGCTTTGCTTTCTTAATTATGACTTCTTTTTCTTAGGCGAGAGCTGCATAAAGTAGAACCTAAAGTGATGTTGTATTTAATAACCACACTACTTAAGTTTAAAACTAGTTACACGAGGTAGTCAAACTTAGGTGCAGACGACAAATTTATAAGCTTAAGAATTAATTGGCTATTAATATTTGGGATTAAGACATTAAGTAGTTTATCAGTCCAGTAACTTGCATGGATTAGTGATTTACCTGTATGTGAGATGTTTTTTGTTAGTTAATGTTATAGGTTGTATGTCTAGATAGGTATACTTTTGCTCATGAACTTTTTTAGGTATCATCTTTTACTAAAGTCTTTGACCATATCCTAAAGATTTTGACACTAGTGTGTGTCGTGCCTAACATCATTGTGGTAGTGAAAAACATTTTGAGATCTTACTTTGTGTGATATCTCCTTAAAGCTCTAGGATGTGGGAATATCCCCTTATCTTGGTATGTTGTATATATGTGACCAATTGGAGCAACTAGAGGGTCTAGTCATTGTAGTGGAGTAAGGTCTTTTCTTAGATCCTTTACTTGTTGTTTCTAGATTTTTTTTTTTTTTACCTATTTAAATTTAATTTTCTTTTTGACTTATTTTTGTTTGTCACAAGCATGCTAGCTAGTCAAAGCTTTCAAGTCAAAGGTCAAAGTCTCTAAAGCCATTAGGAAAAAGTGTATGGTGTACTAATGGAATTAAGAGGTTTCATAACTTTGATGTCTAGCTTATTAGTTTAGGTCACAAGAAAAATCAAGAATTTGTTTAAATTTATTCAGCAAGGTGTTCGTTATGGTGCATTTGACCACTTCTTTGAACATATTCAATGAGCATCTATATGGTTACATAAATTCAACCTTTAGGTTTAGTAATCAGGGTTACCGAAAGTGTTAAAGTTTGCTCATTGTCAATTTATCCTTTGAGCTTGGTAAATGAGGTCACCTTACATGTCAAAGTTAGTTATGGCATCAACACACAAGAGCATTGAGTAAATGGTATCTTCTTAAAAAGAGTCATGCTCTACATTTTGAGAGATGGTATCCCCTGAATTATGTTCAACCACTCTAAAAAGGCTTGAAATATATTTAAGTGGTCACACAATTTTGATATTTAGGTTTGATAACTAAGGTTGCATAACTTGTAGAATTCGATTAAAAAGCCATTGTGTAATGATAGTGGACAAATAGTATCATCTTAATGGGAGTCATGTTTTACATGATAAGAGATCCACTAAGGTATGTTTAACCATTTTCTCCAAAAAGGCCTAATAAGAATTCAAATGGTTGCATACATTTGACCTTTAATTTGAAAATCATGGTTGCCTAACCTATCAAAGTATATATTACATAGTGGTAGTGAACAAATGAAATCTTCTTAACATGATTCATGCCTTACACATCGAGAGATGGTATTTGCATGTACTACCATGAGGAATAATCATACGTTTGTTACATGTTGCTTATCAAATAGGATTTTGGGTCTTATACTTGGAAGCACTCTAGTGTTGTCTCAATTGGAGAGCCTTTGGTAGAAGGCAATAGGTCAAAGGGTCATATGGTACAAGTTAGAAACGATTCTCATTATGTGTTACTTGTCGGGTAAGATTCAAGGTCCTAAGCTCCAAAGCACCTTGGTACCATCTTTGTTAGAAAGCCCTTGGTGGAAGGTAATAGGTCTAAGGTCACATGGTACACATTATAAAAGATAATAGGTCCTTTGACTAGTGGCACCTTATCATTCTTCTTATTGGTAGGAACAAGTGGTAGTTGTATGAGAAGCTTATGTTTTTATTATGATTAACCATTCATAGAAGATTAATAAAGGTCCTTGATAGTGTTTTAGGGGCATATATTGTGAGTTTATTGGTGAAGACATGATAGTATTTATAAGAAGTTAGCACTTAATAGTGGTTGGTTGCTTGGTGGAGATTGAGGCTTCAAATGATGATGCTACTAAGGTAGCATAGTCCACTTGATGAACGACATTGGTTGAGTAATCGATGGTCTCAATTAGTTGAGTTATCATATCAAATACTATTGGTTATGCTCTAAAGTCAAGCTAAGTTGGTTTTCAATGACCAAATTGAATGTCCTAGGGGAATGACACTACAATTAAAGTTAAATTCTTTATAAACTTGGTCATTGAGGCCTTTATTATTCCATATTCTATAAGTCATTTGGGAATGTGTCTTATTGTGGAATATTGGAGGATGAAGCATGTTTTATTGTATAATTGAAGGGAAATTTTCATAGGGCTCTTTTTTTAATGCCATTGCAAAAACCATACAACAAAGAGAAATACGCAAGACTAAACCTTGCACAAGAAAATGATAATGGTGAGTAGAAATGGTAATATAATTTTGTGTCCACTATTTTGAATGATGAGTAGAATTAATGATGAATGAATGAGGATATGTGAGTGAGTGTTGAAAACAAAGATATTTTTAACATTGTTGGATTTACAGCTCGAAAGCTTATATTCACAGTTATATTATTTACGTCTTTGAGAAAATTTAGTAAAGCATCGTTGTAGAATACATAAATTCTTAAAAAAAATCTAGTATGTGCTCCGTTCCCTTCGATAAGATCTTTAATAGTTATAGGATAAAGAGATAATTAATCTAGAGATTTTATTCATATTCTAACTCTATGAAAATAAGAAAATTACATCAATTACATAATTTTGATTTAGTAGAAAGTGATTAATTTGTTTAAATTATTGATATTGAGTGGAATAGGGAGATAATTTCATAAATGCTAAAGAGTTAATATATTGAGTTGCTTCCTCCTTCTCATCTTTAACTGAAAAAATATTTACCTACATTTTGAGTGAATATGCAAATAGATAATATGTTTAATCGCTAACTGAGTAATTTAATACTTATTAGTCACATCTTAGACGTTATATTATAAGTTTGATTAAAGATGAATTGTATAGCATAATAATAAAATATCAACCCATCCACTAAAACTTGGAGCCCTTTAACACAAATAATTAAATGAGATATCAAGATGATTAGAATTTTAGCACTTGTTTATAAAACACGGATGAAAATACGGTACACCAACCTATATTGCTACCCTAATCACAAATTATTTATTAAGTTAATAATTGAGTATTAAATTGGGTACTTAGTCAATAATTGATAGATTAAAAGTATATTAAAAAAAAAAAAATGGGTATGAATTGGCATGGGACCCATATTGTGAGTAGATGAATTATCATGATGACATTGAGATGCCATCCACCAAATAGAAGGCAGAAGGGGCAAAAGAAGCACAAAATTAGCAAGAGATTGTGAATTTGTTAGATGTAAAGAAATGAGTTATTGGTAGAGACGCAAGTTCCAAGAAGACGAATGCATGCAGAAACAGTACAGATACAGCCTGCATGCCATATTTCAAGGTGTATAAATTAGGGAAGAAACAGAGGGATCCTTGATGGGTCGCACACCCATCAAGCATTCCAATAATAAATGCTACGTCAATTTGCGATTGAAGTGCGTCCCCATGATTTCCCTTTTAGTTTTTGCAATTCAAATAGAATCCAAGTAAACAGCCATAGAAATTGACAGTAATAAAGTTGCTGTAAATACGAAGTAAGGGCCATCACAGGATTATACGGATCTTTGTCCACTACTGTTTAGCCTTTCATTGCTTTGACTACACTAAACCTAAAACTTCAAAGTAAACCCACCACCCATTTGAACGAGTCTGAGCGAGCGGGCGAGTGTTTGGTGGGTCTGTTGTCTTGCATTCTGACTATTTTTTCTCATATTTTTAAAATTTTGTTCTTAAATTTGGGTGTCTCTTAGTCTGGCGGACTCGAAGAAAAGCTGTTTGAATTTGTCTTTTCTCGTTTGTTTTAGCCTGCCTTCAGTTGCCTTGTATTTAAACACAAACAATCAACATAAAAAAGCGTAAAAAGATTATGACAGTACGCTTGTAAATTGACTGACAAAACTGTTCACCTCTTCTGAACAGGCCGTGTGGCTTTTAATAATACATGTATGTGTCAGTAAGAAATTGAGTTTCAGGTTCTCGGAATTTAATGCACCCCTGACTTGAGGCTCAGACTTACAGAAAATTATTAATTGATTTTTGGGGAATCGGTCAGCTAGCGTGCCGTTCATGTTAACCTCTCAATTTAAGAGGCCCAAAACCACATGCCCATTCCCACTTGTTTCTTACAGGCCTTGCTTTGCGCGTCGGCACGAATTTTCCTAAAAATCTAATATGATTTTATTATAACAAAAACTCCTCCTTTTTCTTTTTTCTTTTTTTTGTTTTTTAGTCGGTGTCCATAAATTTCAAAAATATTATGAGCACTCATTACTTTCATAAATGTTAGCCAATTTAAAATTTGATGGTTAGATTAAGAAATATTTGAAATTGTCTAATCAGACCTATTCAAGAATTATTTTCTTCAATTAGGCCGACAACTCCTAGAAACGTTTTAAACAAGTTGTACAGTTTGAAGAGTCATGTTCAACTATCTTTAAAAATGCTATCTAGGCAGCATTTGTCTTTTATTTTGTAAAATGTGAAACTGATTTTTAAACGCACCTTTAATTGACAATTCCTTGATGACTATTTTGTGGAAATCGGTTTTGAGTAATCAAAGTTGTGCATCCAAATGCCAAATAAGTCCAATTCATCTCCACAATGACATTCGAAACAGGAGGCCCTTACATAAAGTGGGAAGTTTTTCTAATACGCTGTTATGAAAATGACAGGCCTTTCACTTCTTTCTCAGAATCTGACTAGAATGGCACTTCTAGCATATATTTATGTTGGGTGAGTTTCTCTCCTATATGAAGGATGGCTTAAGTTTTATGACCCACTTGAATGAATTTTTTTTTTTTTTTAAAGCTTAAGTGATGGTATATTATAGTAACAAACAAAAAGCCTATTAATTAAAGTTCACCCTTTGTATTGTGGTATATTGTTATTTCCTGCAATTTTGAGGGTTGTTTTTGATCTCTTAAATTGTGCACCTAGGGCTATAATAAAAAAAAAAAAAAAAAAGAGGGGGAAGTAGCCATTGTTTAAGTGAGACACACAAAAAGTGAGGAAAAAAAGTGAGATGAGAAGAGATAAAGAAATTTTATATAATTTTGATTAAGTGGATGATCATATAGCAAAACATCATTACATTGAGCTAAAATTTTGTAAACTGGTTGAGGACTCATACTCAAATTCTAAATAGTTGGATTGTGCTTAAGAGTTCTTCAAGATTGGTTTTTGTTTAGACTTCTATAGGTCAAAAATTTGGTGAGATTTTTCCATCTTCTCTTGTAGTTTGGTTTCCACTGGCTTAGGTGATGATTATAGTTGAATTTTTAATTCAAGAATATGATATTTTATATGTATATTGATGTATTTACCTATGTTTAGTAACTAGAGAAGTCTATGATATAAGTTTTCTTGATGATTAGTGGAGTTTCCAAATTGATTTCGATCTTGTGGTTTTTTCTTTTACACCATTGCTGCTACGATCTTATTATTTATTTGGTTATCTATTTCATTTGTTCTATTAGTATTTAATCTTGCAAGGGGAAAGGTTTCTAGGTTATTTACCATTTCTACTAAACATTTGTATCGTGAATTATTTTGGTTGGCTTGTTTTTACTTCTTTTCCAATAAATGGTATCAGAGCCAAGTTGTGTCGCTTGGTTTGTTAAGATGGAGGTTAACACTAATAAAATGATTAATCATAATGATAATAGCTATCATATGTAGAAGGGAAAATAAAGTATTTTCTTTATTGTAAAAACTATTAAGCTCTTATTTTAGGTGAATCAACAAAGTCAAAAGTTAAAAGTGACAATGACTAGAAATTACTAAATAGGCAAGTTTATGGCTATATTAGAGATGGGTAGATGATAATGTTCACAATCACATCTTAAATGAAATGATGCATATGCACTTTGGAGCAAACTAAATGGGTTGTATGCTCAGAAGACAAGTGGAAATAAGTTATACTCGATAAAGAAACTTATGAACTTGAAGCACAAGGATGGTTCTCTTATTACTGATCACTTAAATGAAATGCAGGGAATTATAAATCAGCTAGCTTCTATGAAGATCAGTTTTTGAAGATAAAGTGTAGACATTATTGCTCCTCGGTACTTTTCTTAATAATTAGAAGACTTTTAGAGTGTTAGTTACTAATTCAACCCCCGAGGGTGTTGTGTCTATGAGTTTAATGAAGAGTGGTGTGATAAAATAAAGAGAAGAAAGGAAGACAGTTTGTTATTCATCTCATGTAGAAGTCCTTGTTATAGAAAGTAAGGGGAGAAGCAAAAGTAAAGGCACAAGACATTGAGGTAAGTCTAGAAGTTAGTTTAGACCTAGGAAGAACATTAAACGCTACGACTATGGAATGAAATACCACGTCAAAAAGTATTACAAAAAATAGAAGAAGAAGTAGGGACAAGAGTAAAAAAGAGACAATAAGAAAGCAGATGATACAAACAAAGTCAACATAGTTTCAGAAAAGTTTGTTCTTCTTTGTAAAAGAGATGAGATCGACTTTGCTAGTGAGAAGTCCAATTGGGTAGTTAATAGTAGTTCTACCACACATGTCACTTCCAAGAAAGAGTTTTTTTTTTTCCCTCAAATGCTAGTGATTGTGGTGTTGTACATATGGGAAATGATAGAGTAGCTCAAGTTATTAGTGTTAGAGATATTTATATTGAGACCTACGGTGGAATTAAGTTGTTGTTGAAGAATATGAAGCATGTCCTAGATATTTAGCTAAATATGCTTTCTGTTGGCAGACTTAATGATGAAAGATATATTAATACCTTTGGTAACGATCAATGGAAGTTGAAAAATGAAGCTTTGATTATGGCTTGAGGTAGAAGGTGTCTAGTCTATATATGATACAAGCTAGATATTTTGAAGGTGTTACTAATGCAATTAGGGGTGATGTAATTGTGGATTTATGGCATAAGCAGCTTAGTCACATAAGTCAAAAAGGTATAAATAATTTGGTCAGAAAAAGGTATCTTCTAAGAATAGAAAACTCATCTTTAAAGTCCTATATTGGTTGTTAGGCTGAAAAGCAAAGTAAGGTTGCATTTAAAACTATTACACCACATAGAGAGTACTTGAGATTCTTGAGTTAATACACTCGAATTTATGTGGTCATATGAAGACTAAAACATTTGGTGGTGCTTTATACTTCATGACCTTCATTAATGACCATTTTAGAAAGATGTGGGTTTACACTTTGAAGATCAAAGATAAGGTACTAGATATCTTTAAATAGTTTCATGTGAATATTGAAAGAGAAATAGGAAAGAAGTTGAAGTGCATCTTGACTAACAATAGAGGTGCATATTTGGGTTTATTTGATGAGTATTGTAGAACACTTAGTATTTGGTACTAAAAGACTACTTATAAGACTTCTCAACTTAATGGCTTGGCAGAAATGATGAATAAGACTCTTGTGGAAAGAGTTAGATGCATATTGTCACATGCAAAATTGTCTAACTCTTAGTAGAGTAAGGCTTTAACTAAAGTAGCCCATGTAATTAACTTATCTCCCTGTATACATTTACAACACGATGTATCATAGAGAGTCTGAAATGGAAAGAAAGTTTCCTACAAGCATTTAAGGGTATTTGATTGTCGCATTTTTGTTCATATCCCTAAGGATGAGAGGTCAAAGCTTGATTCTAAGTCTAGACAACGCATTTTTATTGGTGATAGGAATGATAATTTTGGTTGCAAGTTTTTCGATTCAATAGAGAAAAAAATAGTGAGAAGTCATGATGTTATGTTATTTGAAAACTAGACAATTACAAATTTTGACAAGTTGACAAATAAGTAAAAGCTATAGGAAAATCATGTTGACTTGGATTTAGTCTCTTATGTTACAAAATCAAACTATAGTGATTATGATGTCTCAGATGATATGGTGGACATGGATGCTTTTACAACTAGTGATGAGATAATTGAGCTAGATAATCAAAAGGTTATAGGAACTTTAAAACTTGTGGATATAGTTGAGACTTCTATAACGAGGTTTAATAGGATTAGACAATTTTCAGGTAGGTGTCCTCTAGATGAATATATAATGCTAACGGATGAGGGAAAACTTGAGTGTTTTGAAGAGGTATTGGCACATGGTAAAAAATGAGAGTGGTTAAAAGTTATGAAAGAATAAATGAAGTCATTATATGAGAATCACACCTATGATTTGATAAAGTTGCCTAAATGTAAGAAAGCCTTGAAAAGAAAATAGGTTTTTAGCCTAAAGACTAAAGAAAATAATTCAAAACCTAGATATAAGACAATACTAGTTGTAAAGGGGTTTAGTCAAAAAAAGGGTATTGATTTTAGTGATATATTTTCTCCTATGGTGAAGATGTCAGCTAGCATGGATTTGAAAATTTAGTAGATGGATGTCTAGACAACTTTTCTTTATGGTGACTTGGAGGAAAAGATCTACATGGAGTAACTAGAGAGCTTTAAGGTAAAAAGAAAAGAAGACCTTGCTTGCAAGTTGAGGAAGAGTTTGTATGGTTTGAAATAAGCCCCAAGGTAGTGATATAAGCAGTTTGGATCATTTATAAGAAAGCATGACTACCAAAAGATGACTTCAAACCATTGTGTTTTCATCAAAAGATTTACTGATAGTGATTATATGATTTTATTGCTCTCTATTGATGATATGCTAATTATTGGTCATGATATGTCTAAGATTGATAGGTTAAAAAAAGAGTTGAGTGAAATCTATGCTATGAAATTCTTGGGGTTAGCAATGAAGATACTTGGCATGACTATTGTTCATGGTAGAATGGCAAAAAAGTTATGTTTGTCATAAAAATATTATATGGAAAGGATACTTGAGAGATTCTATATGGATCAACCTAAAGAAATTAACACCCATCTTTTTAGTCATTTTAGATTAAGTTCCAAACAAAGTCCATCTAGGGAGAGAGACAAAGAAGTCATAAAGACAATTCCTTATGCATCAACAGTGGGAAGCTTAATGTATGCCACAGTATGCATAAGGTCAAACATAACACATGCAATTGGTATTGTGAGAGCATTGAAATATTATGAAGTAGATTATTAGGTATTTTCAAGGTATATCCTAGTTATACCTTAGCTTTAGTGGTGACAAGCCTATGTTGCTTGGGTACACAGATGCAAATATGGTTAGAAATTTTGACAGTAATAATTATACATTAAGGTATTTAGTGTAAGCATTTCTATTGTATATTACTATACATAATATTAAGATATATATATATATATATACACACACACACATAAATACATTTGTATTTTATTACATAAAATAACATATATCTTCATTAATATACAACAGAAATACCCGAACTCTGAGTTGAAATATGGTAGTGGAAAAACACGTAGAGTAAATATACTAATAATACCAAAAATATAACTTTTATACTTGCTTGAAAGTTATACAAAGTAAGTATGTGTGCACACATATATATATACACAACTATGAAACAGTGTGAGCATACAAACCATAAGCATGTTACTAAACCAAAAACTAGATCCTAGATAGTAGTCATCTCCTCCTCTCAACCCCTACGAAACTGACCTGTAAAAGAAAGAAAAATAAGGGGTGAGTGATAAATTCACCTAGTAAATAATTCCTGTCTCTGACCTTATAGTAATCCTACTCTAAGGATATCACTGAAAACAAATCAAACTGATTATCTCGTACACGATTACAAAAATTCATATTCTATTGTCCATGTTTCATTACATAGTTGTTATACATTCTGAGTGTATACTGCTTCACAATTTTCGACTGACTATTCGTATGCTGAGTCATGTTGTACTGTATATGTTATATGCAAACTACAAGTTGAAAGTAATATTTGAGCTCTTAGGCTAATTACAAAACTTACTTTTTTGAATAAAATTGTAATTCGAAAGATCCTAAAATATTTGTCATGCTGAAATAAAATACTGAAATCTGGAAAATCTTTTTATATTGAATACAATTAATGTGCTGATCAGACTGATAAATATAGAGATTTGACATTTTGGCCATGTGAGTTGTATACACTAACAGATGAATAACAATTGTCTAATACACATGCCACCATTAAATCTGAAAACTGAATTTGAACTGTATACTGATCATCATGTCCTAAGCTACTAGATGAATGCACACCAACATATATGTAACATCCCAGATTTAGAAAAGCCCTTAGGGGTAGAGTTATGGCGTTAGAAATGAAATTCAAGGATAGGTTGGGAATCTAGAAGAGTTCAGAGATGAGTTAGTAAGTTTTCCAAAGCTGTGTGGCCTTCGTATGATTCTTTTAGGGAGGTTTCAATCATACGAAGCACGAGAAATGAATTATATTCATTTTCCCTTGGTGCACTCCTGTGCACTATGCCCTGCACGCCCGTGCAGGTGGGTTTTAAGAGAGAGAGACGGGAGATTAATAGATTTCTCACCCAGCAGTTTCCCATTTTCAGCTAAGTTTCTTTGTTCTCAGCAGCTCCCAGCCCTAGAGCAGATCTTCAGCATCCAATAGCCCCAAATCTAGCTAGAGAAATCAGAGATTAGCTTGAGAGAAAGATTTCCAGTAGCCATGTCCAGAGGTAAGTGTTTCTTACTCTCTCTCTTTGCGTTCCCATCTTGTTTGATGATGTTGGAAATGTGTGTTTCCGTTTCTAGCATGTTGTGTGATGTTGGTATGCTCATATGATGATGATTGGTTGAATGTATGTTAATTTCCACCCAAATGCATGCTTACTCAGCTTGTGTGTGTTGTAGTGAGAGAAATCTCAGAATTGCATGGTGAAATGCACGATGTTGGATGATGGATGAAATTGATGATGAATATGTATATATTGAAGTGCCTTGGATGCTTGATTTCAGTTAATTTAATTTTGGTTGAGTTTGGATGGGTTCCTGCTCGTTCCAGGTGAGCCATGTCTGTGCAGAACTAGACGTATGGTCGTGTGCCCGCAAGAGCACGCCCGTGTGCCGTTGTTTCTGCAAGGACACGGCCGTGTGCACGAAGTGCACATGGCCTGGGAGCAGAGGACACGACTGTGTGTCCTGAGGGACACAGTCGTGTATCCCTTCTTTGCGTGAAATGGCCAGATTTTCCAGAGGCATACACAACCAGCAGCACGGCTGGAGCACAATCTCGTGCGTCTGGGCACACGCCCGTGTGCCTTTGCCCAGGACAGCCGTGTGTGTGTCCTGCATGACCGTGTGTCTTCCTCACACGCCCGTGCGTCAACCAGAATTCCCAGAAATTTCAGAAAATGAGTAATTAAGCATAGGAAACATTTCTAATGATTAATGAGCTTCAGATAAGTAAGAAATCAGACAATAAAGCTGCATATGCACACCATAGCATAACATGTAGCTTGAGAGAGGATCAAGGGATCCGAATTCAGTAGTTTCAGCATTCAGAACCTGATATACAGGTTATAATTGGGTGAACTCGAGGGGGCATCTATGGGATTCAGCTTTCTGACACCAGTCAGACTGCTCAGTAGCATTACATTTTCAGCTTTCTAGCCTATAGCTAGAATGTTCAGCCCACTTGGCCATGATACCGAATCCCTGTGTTCATCAGTCTGATCAGCACAGCAGGTACCTTTGGGTACATATAGATCATTCAGATGCATGTATCATTACCAGTTACTTCCAGTTCAGTATGACATGACATGCATTAATAATGATATTCAGTAATCAGTAAGCAACCAGTAATCAGATTCAGCGCCAACAAACAACTAGATGTATGAATAGGGTCGAAGCCAGGTATGTTGTTTGATTTGTGTGTTGCTTGCTTGGGTGAGGGAAGTAAGGAATGCTTACTGGGTGATCTTTATCACTCATCCCTTTCCTTCTTCCTTCCTTTTCAGGTTTTGTTGCTGCTGGCGAGGAGCGGGTGGACTGAGGCTTGCGAGAGGGGACCCCACACACACTTTCCAGCATGTACTTTATTTTCAGTTTTGGACCTGTGTGGTCTTGTATGTATTTTGTATACATTCAAATGTAAAGAATAGTGTACAGATACAGTTATATATATGAAAAGGCCAGTTTGGGCCCATTGTACATTTGTATTTTAGTTTCAGTTTCAGCTTCTGCATGTAATGTAAATAGCAGCAGGTTTTATTTTCGTAAGATTCCCGTTGCGGGTATCCAAATTTCAGTTTATTAATAAAAGAACCAGATCAATCAGCAGTAGGGGTACTCGTGGCGGCGGGTCTTACAATATACATATATATAGTGGCTAGTAGATCATTGACCCTAATGTTGGTTCCTTTAATTGATGAGTGTGCAAAACTCATAAGTGCCCATTTGTATTCACCTTTAAAGATGTTTGAACCATCATACTTTTCTATTTTAAAACATGCATTTAGATTTTGGGATCTCTTTCTGAAGATACTGTACAACATGTCATGTTATGATATACATATGATGCATTATGTATGTTTATTTTGTCTTATTACACTTAATTATCATTATTGTATTGGGTTTACTGTGTATTATGTTTGATCCAAGCTTAATTTCTCATTTCTAGCTAACGCACGAGTGTGCGTGACTAGATGCATAAGCGTGCATGAGCTTACACGGGCCATGTATTAGTCGTGTAGTGTGATCGTGCTAGATTTTGTGATTTTGGCTTTATTTTCTCATTTCCTGAGCATGCATGGTCGTGACATTTTCATGCATGGTCGTGACCCTGCATAATATGGTCGTGCACAAGATCGTGAACATGGTCGTGATCATGCAAAGTAGGACTATATCAACGTGCACTTTACGGGGGCACGGGTGTGTGTCTCGCTTTGCTTTAACATGATCATGGTTAATCATGCTTATTCCCATCCATTTTCATACCAAACACAAATTAATCATCATTAATCCAAATTCATACTCAAAACACTTCATAAACATATGTTTAACTTACCAATAAGACAAATTCTCATATGTAATCAACTCAACTCTTAAATCATGTAAACACACACACATCAACATACACATCACTCACGCATCTATCTATCTATTATCATCATCAATTCTATATCATCAATCATGCAAGGAAATCATAAACATATTGAAATCAATCTTAACTCAACAAAACAAACATCATACACACAAAAGAAGAGAGGGAAATAGGTAAGAAACACTTACCTCTCACCATGGTCAACCTTGCTTCTCTCTTTATGCAAATCTCACTCTCTAACTGGATTTAAAATCACTGAATGCTGCTCTTTTCTTCTAGGGTTAGAAATCTCTAGAAAAAGAATGAAATTTTGGGTGAAAATGGTTGGAAGAAAGAGATAAGATCGACATAAAATATGGTGACTGAAACACAAAGCACGCATGGTCTGTAGGACCCGCTGCCACGTATACGCTACTGCTGAATTATATCTTTTTCTTTTATTAATATTTTGAAAAAATTCGGTATACGTAACAGAAATCTTAGGAAAATGAAACCTGTTGCTACTAATTACATAAGCGGAAGCTGAAACTGAAATATACACTGATGGCCCAAAAATACATTTCTCATATATAAACTGTTTCTGTACATACATACACTGAGTAAATACAAAATTTACAATTAAATTCCCACCAGGCCAAACTAAACACTGATATGGAGCCCTCTCCTGTCAACCACTGTAGCATCCCAGGTTTTTCTAGAAAAGCTCTTGGGAATAGAGTTCTGGGGTTAGAAATAAGTCCAGGAATAGGGTGGGGGTCTTGAGGAGTTCAGGGGTGAGATGGTAGTTTTCCAGAGCTGAGTGGCCTTCGTATGATGCCTTTAGGGAGGTTTTAATCATGCGAAGCGCGGGAAATGGATTTTTATTCATTTTCCCTGGTGCACTCCCGTGCACCATCCCTGCACGCCCGTGCAGGTGGGTAGCAGGAGAGAGAGACGGGAGATTTATTAGATTTCTCACCCGTAGTTTCCCTTTTTCAGCTCAGTTTCTCTTATTTTCAGCAGCTCCCAGCCCTAGATCAGATTTCCAGCTTCCAGCAGCTCTCAATCCAGTTAGAGAGATCAGATATTAGCTTGAGAGATAGTTTCCAGTAGCCATGGCGAGAAGTAAGTGTTTCTTACTCTCTCTTTCAGTTTCCCAGCTTGTTTGATGTGGATGGAAACGTGTGTTTCCATTTCCAATTGAGATGCTATGCTTGTATGTGTATATGATGATGAGATGATGATTATATGTTGATTGAGATGCTTATTTTCCACCCAAAATGCATGCTTGCTTTGCTTGTGTGTTAGTGAGAGAAATATAGATTTTCATGGTGGATTCAGTAGAGATAGATGGATGATGAAATTGATGCATGCTATGTGTATATGGAAGTGCCTTGAATGCATGTTTCCAGTTAATTTCAGTTCGGTTGAGGATTGTGTGTGTTTGGATGGGTTTCCTGCATGTTCCAGGTGGGTGCTCGTATTGCAAAACCGGACACACGCCCGTGTGCCCGCAGACGCACGCCCGTGTGCCCTGGTTTCTGCAAGGGCACGCCTGTGTGCACGAAGTGCACACGGCCAGATTTGCAGTGGGCACGACCGTGTGTCCTGAGGGACACGGTCGTGTGCCAGCTTCTTCAGTAGAAATACGCAGCGATTCCAGAGGAGAGCACGACCAGACACACGACCGGGGCACGGTCCCGTGTGTCTGGGCACACGCCCGTGTGCTTTGTTTGGCACGACCGTGTGTCTCTCCTGCACGACCGTGTGCTTGGCCCACACACCCGTGCGTCCGCCAGTTTTTCCAGAAAATGAGCAGAAATGAATGATTAAAGGTTTGGTAATCCATCCAAGGCCTAAATGACATCAGATAACAGCGAATTCAGATAATAATGTAGCATATGCATAGCATGACACAACATGTAGCCTGAATGAGGATTCAGGGATTCGAATTCAGTAGATTTCAGCAGACAGAACCCAATGTATGGGTTTCAGTTTAGGGTGAACTCGAGGGGGCATATGTGGGACCCAGCTTTCTGACACCAGTCAGTCAGCTCAGCAGCAGTATTTCAGTATTCAGTATTCAGCTTTCTAGCCAGTAGCTAGAATGTTCAGCCCACTTGGCCAGGATGCCGAATCCCTGTGTTCATCAGCCTGATCAGTACAACAGGTACCTTCGGGTACAGTTATAGATTCAGATGCATGCATCATCAGTCATTTTCAGTTTCCAGCTCAGCATGTCATTACATATACATATTGGCATGACTAATCAGATAATCAGAAATCAGTAATCAGATAACAGTTAATCTAGAATCAGCAGTTTCAGCGCCAGCAAGCGACTAGATGTATGGATAGGGCCGAGGCCAAGTTTCAGTGTGTGCTTGTGTGTGTGTTTGTCGCTTGTTTGGGCGGGGGAAGTAAGGAATGCTTACTGGGTGATCTTTATCACTCATCCTTTTCCTTCTTCCTTCCTTTTCAGGTTTTGCTGCTGGCGAGGAGCGGGTGGGCCGAGGCTTGCGAGAGGGGACCCCACACACTAGAGATCAGTTGTATTTTATTTTCAGTTTGGACCTGTAAGGTCATGTATATGATGTATATTTTCAGAACAGTGTAAAGAACAGTTGCATATATGGAAAGCCAGTATAGGCTCATTGTATATTTGTTTCAGTTTCAGCTTCCGCTTATGTACAGTAGCAGCAGTAGGGTTTCTTTTCCGTAGGATTCCCGTCTCGGGTATCCAATTTTCAGTTTATTAATAGAAAGAGATTTATTGTTCAGCAGCAGGGGTACTCGGGGCGGCGGGTCCTACAAGTTGGTATCAGAGCGTGTTCTCTGTGCCATTTTAGTAGAGATTTGAGTTGTAAGTGTGTGGTGTTTGTTTTCTCTCCTTCGAAGCCATCGTCCAGGCCCTCCTCACAGCACAGTCAGGTATTTCTTTCCAGCTTTGCTGTGTGTTGTGTTTCTAACCCCTTGTTTGCTTGTAGATAGAGAAGAGTATCCCCCTAGACAGATAGATGAGATCAGTAGTAGCCCCCCTGTCCGTCCTGTGAGTGTTAGTCATAGGCGGCGATCTCAGAGCTCCTCTCATGTGACTATGAGGCCAGCAGAGTTGAGAGAGATGATTGGGGATGTAGTCAGAGAGAATTTGCAGCGAGCTGGTGTGGGAAATTTTTCAGAATCCACCAGGGTTACTTCTTCCCTGTATGAAACTTCTCTGACCTCGTCGAGAAGGTATTCCCAGCCTCAGTATCAGCCTCAGCCACAGTTTCAGCCACAATATCAGTCTCAGCCCCAATCTGTCAGAGAAAGATATCAGTCTCCAGCTGAGTTTACAGAGTATGGTCAGGGTATGGGTACCGAGGTAGCTGGTACAAGTTCCTCAAGGAAACCGCATTCGATCTATCATCTGCCAGGACCGTATCAGCCAGCAAAGTTCAGAGGATCTAAAGATCCAGCAGTGGCAGAGGAGTGGATAGAGTCAGTAGAGAGTGTGATGGGTCTCTTCACACTGTCAGAGCGGGAAAAAGTCAGATTTGCGACGTTCCATCTCAGAGGTGACGCCAAAGTTTGGTGGAGTCTAGCCAAGGCTTCCATCAGTGAGCAACAGATGACCTGGGCAGAGTTCAGACGGCTGTTTGATGCCGAGTACAGGGGCACCGAAATGATGTATGCAAAGGCCCAGGAGTTCATTGATTTGGTTCAGGGGCCCAGCTCAGTGAAAGAATATGCGACCAAGTTTAATTCTTTGGCGAGATTCATCCCTAGTTTGGCAGGGACAGAGATAGGTCGAGTTCAGAAGTTCATCCACGGCTTGCACCCTACAATAGCCAAGGATGTCTTGACTGGACCATATCCTCCCCAACAGTTCAGTGATGCTTTGGGGAGAGCGCTCAGATCAGAGGCTAGTCTTCAGAGGATGGATGCGATGACCAGTGAGGCTGACAGAGAGCAAATGACAGAGGAAAACGACAGAGGCAAGAGACCTATGTCAGCCGAGAGGGCAGCCAGAGAATTTCAGAGACAGAGATTTGCATCCGAGTTGCCATGGTGTCCCAGATGTGGCAGGCAGCATTCAGGGGAGTGTTGGGCAAATCAGATTGTGTGCTATATGTGCCGTCAGCCAGGGCACAAGATGGCAGAGTGCCCAGCCAGAGGTGGAGCTGGTGTGGGGCCGAGTAGAGGTGGTGCCAGTCGGTTCAGAGACAGAGGAGATCCACCTAGAAGTAGAGTTATTACAGAGAGAGGTGGAGCAGACATCCCCCGAGGTGATGGTAGAGCACCTGGAGGAGGTGCCGGTACTTCAGGAGGTGGCAGAGGCAGAGCCAGAGTCTATGCTATCCGTCAGGAGCAGACAGAGACTGTACCCCATATAGAGACGGGTCAGTGACTTTATCTTGATACTTCTTTATGTTTTGGTTGAGTGTGGGGCCACATCCAGCTTTATAGTTTAGAGTGTAGTGGAGAGATTAGGGGTTGACCCTAGTGTGGTCAGTAGGAGTATCATGGTTGAGATGTCAGATGAGAGTCCTGGAGTGAGTTAACAGAGTTCAAGCTCAGAGAATCAGAGTATGCAGCGGAAGCCAAGGGATTGATAAGTTAAGCCAGATGGCAAGATCAACAGTGAGAGAGACAAGTGCCTCGAAGACCAGCTTCAGAAGAGCTTTCGTGGCTTAGCCAATGTGTGGGAAAAGTCACTTGAGAGGTAGAGTCTGTGATCAGGGGTAGATTTCCAGAGTTAGCCAGGTAATTTCGGGGTCGGAATTCTTTTAAGGGGAGAGGTATGTAGCATCCCAGGTTTTTCTAGAAAAGCTCTTGGGGATAGAGTTCTAGGGTTAGAAATAAGTCCAGGAATAGGGTGGGGGTCTTGAGGAGTTCAGGGGTGAGATGGTAGTTTTCCAGAGCTGAGTGGCCTTCGTATGATGCCTTTAGGGAGGTTTTAATCATGCGAAGCGCGGGAAATAGATTTTTATTCATTTTACCTGGTGCACTCCCGTGCACCATCCCTGCACTCCCGTGCAGGTGGGTAGCAGGAGAGAGAGACGGGAGATTTATTAGATTTCTCACCCGTAGTTTCCCTTTTTCAGTTCAGTTTCTCTTGTTTTCAGCAGCTCCCAGCCCTAGATCAGATTTCCAACTTCCAGCAGCTCTCAATCCAGTTAGAGAGATCAGAGATTAGCTTGAGAGATAGTTTCCAACAGCCATGGCGAGAGGTAAGTGTTTCTTACTCTCTCTTTCAGTTTCCCAGCTTGTTTGATGTGGATGGAAACGTGTGTTTCCATTTCCAGTTGAGATGCTATGCTTGTATGTGTATATGATGATGAGATGATGATTATATGTTGATTGAGATGCTTATTTTCCACCCAAAATGCATGCTTGCTTTGCTTGTGTGTGTTAGTGAGAGAAATATAGATTTTCATGGTGGATTCAGTAGAGATAGATGGATGATGAAATTGATGCATGCTATGTGTATATGGAAGTGCCTTGAATGCATGTTTCCAGTTAATTTCAGTTCGGTTGAGGATTGTGTGTGTTTGGATGGGTTTCCTGCATATTCCAGGTGGGTGCTCGTGTTGCAGAACCGGACACACGCCCGTGTGCCCGCAGACGCACGCCCGTGTGCCCTGGTTTCTGCAAGAGCACGCCCGTGTGCACCTCGTGCACACGGCCAGGATTGCAAGGGACACGACCGTGTGTCCTGAGGGACACGGTCGTGTGCCCCTTCTTTACGTGTTTTAGCCCAGATTTTCCAGAGGAGAGCACGGCCAGACACACGATCGGGGCACGGTCCCTTGTGTCTGGGCACACGCCCGTGTGCTTTGTTTGGCACGGCCGTGTGTCTCTCCTGCACGACCGTGTGCTTGGCCCACACGCCCGTGCGTCCGCCAGTTTTTCCAGAAAATGAGTAGAAATGAATGATTAAAGGTTTGGTAATCCATCCAAGGCCTAAATGACATCAGATAACAGCGAATTCAGATAATAATGTAGCATATGCATAGCATGACACAGCATGTAACCTGAATGAGGATCCAAGGATTCGAATTCAGTAGATTTCAGCAGACAGAACCCAATGTTTGGGTTTCAGTTTAGGGTGAACTCGAGGGGGCATCTGTGGGACCCAGCTTTCTGACACCAGTCAGTCAGCTCAGCAGCAGTATTTCAGTATTCAGTAATCAGCTTTCTAGCCAGTAGCTAGAATGTTCAGCCCACTTAGCCAAGATGCCGAATCCCTGTGTTCATCAGCCTGATCAACACAGCAGGTACCTTCGGGTACAGTTATAGATTCAGATGCATGCATCATCAGTCATTTTCAGTTTCCAGCTCAGCATGTCATTACATATACATATTGGCATGACTAATCAGATAATCAGAAATCAGTAATCAGATAACAGTTAATCCAGAATCAACAGTTTCAGCGCCAGCAAGCGACTAGATGTATGGATAGGGCCGAGGCCAAGTTTCAGTGTGTGCTTGTGTGTGTGTTTGTCGCTTGTTTGGGCGGGGGAAGTAAGGAATGCTTACTGGGTGATCTTTATCACTCATCCTTTTCCTTCTTCCTTCCTTTTCAGGTTTTGCTGCTGGCGAGGAGCGGGTGGACCGAGGCTTGCGAGAGGGGACCCTACACACTAGAGATCAGTTGTATTTTATTTTCAGTTTGGACCTGTGAGGTCATGTATATGATGTATATTTTCAGAACAGTGTAAAGAACAGTTGCATATATGGAAAGCCAGTATAGGCTCATTGTATATTTGTTTCAGTTTCAACTTCCGCTTATGTACAGTAGCAGCAATAGGGTTTCTTTTCCGTAGGATTCCCGTCTCGGGTACCCAATTTTCAGTTTATTAATAGAAAGTGATTTATTGTTCAGCAGCAGGGGTACTCGGGGCGGCGGGTCCTACAACCACGGTCCACTCGCCCCTCACCAGCACCAACCAAACCTGAAAAGAAAGGAAGAAGGAAAGGAATAAGTGATGAAAATCACCCAGTAAGCGATCCTTACTTCTCTCAACCCAAGCAAGCATAGAAAAGGAATCATACCTGGCCTTGGCCCTAACATTCATATATTCGCTTGCTCATTCTGAATATTTCTTATTTTGTTCTTTGGATTGAATTATTAATTCATGTCATGAAATGTATATCTGTCATGTTGAATATAAACTAGATATGTATGCATCTGAATCTATTTGTATCTGAATACACATGTTGTATTGATCAGACTGATGAACACAGAAATTCGACATATTGGTCATGTAGGCTGAACAGTTTAGCGAAGGGCTAGAAAGCTGAATATACATATTAGTCCTTGGATTAATAAGCTAAAAATGGACGATTCGACCGTAATCAGAAGGCTGAAATCCTACAAATACCCCCTCGAGTTCACCCAAAACTCTAATCCAGATATCAAATTCTAAATATTGAATGACTAATGAATTCAGATCCCTTAATCCCTTTTCATGTTAATACATTGGCATGTCATGCTATGTAATGCTTATGCAGCATTAATTTATCTTATTTTATCATTTTACACTGCTTCCTGGCCTTTGAGATGGTTTCTCATGCTTAATTATTCATTTTAATTAATTTCCTAGAAAATTATGCTGGTACACGGGCATGTGGGCAAGGCACACGGGCGTGCAAGGAATACACACGGGCATGCATGGTAAAGGGACACGAGCATGTGCACAAATGCACGGGGTCGTGCGTTAGCCATACAGCCGGTCATGCTCGCTTTTAAAAATTCTGTGTAAAAACACTGAAAGAACACACACACAGTCGTGTCCCCTAGGACACACGGGTGTGTCTTCTACAATCAGACCGTGCACACGGGCATGTCCCTGTAAAAACAAAGGCACACAGGCATATGTCTTGCTCTGCACCGACGACACATGCCTAGAACTTACAGGAATTCTTATCAAACATTCATCAAACTGAAATTAACTGAAAGCATGCATTTCTAGCACTTCCATAAGTATACAACCCATTTCAATTTTATCTATCACCAATCACATCTCAATCCACCATGAAAATAGCCCATTCTCTCACATAATCACACACAAGCATAAGCAAGCATGGTGCATGGGTGGAAATCATCATCTCAATCATTTTTTCATCAACATATCAACACATAAACTCATTCATATCAATCATAAGCATGTTGGGGAACATAACACGTAGCACACAATATCACATACGTGTTGGGAAACTCAAGAAAGAAGTAAGGAAACACTTACCTCTTGCCATAGTTGCTGGAAAACTCTTTCTATCTAATCTTTTCCTTTTCTAACTGGATTAGGAGCTGCTAGATACTAGATCTTAGTTCTAAGGCTGGGAGTCACTGAAAAAAAGAGAAAACTTAGCTGGAAAATGGGAAATAAGCGGGTGAGAAAGCCTAAAAACTCTCATCTCTCTCCTCCAACACACTTGCACGGGCGTGCAAGGCACAGTGCATGAGAGTACACAAGGGAAAATAAATAAACTTCATTTCATGCGTTACGAATGATAGAAACCTCCCAAAGGGAATCATGTGTAAACCACACAGACTCTAAAAATTTACTATCTCACCCCTAAACTCTTCTAAACTCCCAATCTATTTCTATTTCTCACATCTAACTCTCAAATTCTACCCTAAATGGTATTTCTAATCCTGAGATGCTACATGGTCGTGCATGGCTGAAAAAATGTAAAAAAAAAAAAAAAATCTCATTTTCCCATGCTTGCATGAACAACCCTTTCATCAAGATTCATGCACATGCCACCCAATTACAAAAATTACCTATTTCACCCCTAAACTTCCTCAACTCTAATTTTTCTTATAAATTCTCAATTCTAACCTCAAAGTTTCAGCCTAAAAGACATATCTAACCCTGAGATGTTATATTTACTTACTTTTGTAAGTGGTGCAATGGCATGGTAATCAAAATTATGGAAATGTGTTACACTTTCCATAACAAAAGTTGAGTTTATTGCAAATACTGAAGCTTACAAGTAGGTATTGTAGGTTAAAAGATAATTATAGGAGCTTAGGTTTAAGCAAGATGGATATATTTTATATTGTAATAGTCAAAGTGCAATTCACTTAAGTAATAATCACACTTTTTACTCTAGGTCAAAGCATATTGATATGAAGTATCATTGAATCCAAGATGTATTAGATTCAAAGCAACTAGAGTTGATGAAAATCCATATCAATAAGAATAGTTTTAACATAATATCCAAGTCCCTTCCAAAAAAGAAGCACAATATTTGCTACAGAGTTGTTGGTATGATGAACTCTTCCATATAGTCGTGAAGAGGAGATTTGTTGAGAGATTTTTCCTCTTATATGAAGGATGGCTCAAGTTTCTCTTGGCCTACTTGGATGATTTTTTCTTTTAAAGCCTAAGTGATGGTGGTTTGTAGTAATAGACAAAAATTGTGTGCTTTGGGTTGTTCCTAGTCCCTTAAATTGTGTGCTTTGGGTTGCTATTAAAAAAAAAAAAAAAAAGAGGGAAGTAGCCATGTTTAAGTGAGAGACACAAAAAGGGGGGGAAACGTGAGAAGAAAACTGAGAAAGAAAATTCTATATAGTTTTGATCAAATGGATGATCATGTGGTAAAATATCGTCGAATTAAACTAAAATTTTGTAGGTTTGTTGAGGACTCATAAACCCAAATTCTGGATGATTGAATTGTGTTTATGAATTCTTCAAAACTGGTTTTCGTTCGAACTGTTACAGGACAAAATTTTGGTGAGATTTTTCCTTTTCTCTTGTAGTTTGGTTTCCACTAGTGTTAATAATGATTATGATTAAGTTTTTTATTCAAGAATATGATATTTTAAATATATATCGATATATTTACTTTAGATTGATAACTAAAGATGACTATAGTATAATTTTTCTTGATGATTAGTGAAATTTTTAAACGAATTTCGGTCTCATGGTTTTCTCCTTTACAGTGAAAGTTTTTCACATAAAATTTAACATTTTTTTAATCGTGTTATTGTTATGATTTTATTATTTATTTGATTATCTATTTTATTTGTTCTATTGGTGTTTAATCTTGTAAGTGAAAAAATTTCCTTAAATTATTTTGGTTGGCTTGTTTTTAATTCTTTCCCAATAATTTACCTATAATCTTGTTCCATTCTGGCCGACTTTTATGCAAATATCTTTATATGGTATGAGAACATGATGTATGAAGACGATCTCATGCTGGGCCTGGCTGAAATCAGCTAGGGTTCAAAATACTCAAGAACAGTGCAGTTATCCTATACACCAAAATTCATTAACAATTAAGTCACAATCAGTCAAGGAAGTCTGCTGCAGTTGACAGATTCTCTCGAATAAATTTATAGCTGGGGCGATTTGTTACCCTGACAAACTTTGGTTTGAAACTTATCCCATCGAGTTCATTATAAAGAGAACAAAATGGATTTCACTCTAAATCATCAATGTCCTGTTTGTAAATAGGCGAGAGTTTGTCATACCTTCCCGTCATCTACAGAAAAAATAAAGACACTTGATGAGGATTGAGGCTCCGAGGAAGTTGACTCTGGGGGAGAACAAGCAAACTGCAATGAATCATTTAAAAATTGTTTTTCAAAACATCACCAACTAAATCTCCAACCATAAAATACAAACTACTAACCTCAGACACACAGGAATTCAATTTATTGTTCTTCCACAACTGGATGTCAAATGATTTGTACTTCTAACCTAGTGGTGAACCTGAATTGACATCCAAAATATACCCCTAACCCCCAAAAGAAGAAAGAAGCGAAGACATTAAAATAACAGAAAAGGCCTTGTATCCATATATTAGAAATTATAGTTGCCACCAAAAGCATAAGGAACAAAAAAAAGCTTTGATGTGCATATTCGCTTCTACTCATCTGAAATGACAGATTCACATCTCCTAGAGTGACATTTCAGTTTGTCACTATTGCACATGGAAGCTGTCTTTAATCTTAGTATGAACCTCTGCCAGCAACTAGTATGGGAAACACAATGAACTCCACAGTCCGTAGAACTTCAAATGATCACAATCAATAGTTTGATTTGTTTTCCGGAAGGGAAACGTGAATACAGATCCTGATGCTTGCTTACCCATGAAAATGCTATTGCAGAGCATTTATTGTTGAAAGTGAAAAATAAATAAATATAGAAATAAACTAAAGCAACCCATTGTGCAACTAGATAACTAAGGTTTCGCAGCAATTCAGTTCCCTGCTATGACACCAGCAAGCTTATGTTGTCTTGTGCACACGTTTACATGTAATACATCTACAAGATTATGATTAAATATGAGAGCTGAAATTCCTGATAATTTACTTAGTTACCTCTAAGCTTAAGCCTATGCCTTCGCACAGCAAAAGAAAACAACAAAGAGAAGGATGAGTAAACCTCTATCATCTGAAGCAGCTACATTTGGAACCTTAATTGGTGATCTCTCTGCACTATTTTCTTCCGCATTGACAATCCTGATAAGCCATTATCAAAAAAATTAATAAAAAGAAAATCCCTGGTGAATTTTTTGCATTTGTTTGGCAAGATGACAGGGAAATATTATTATTATGACCTTGTTGCTATTCAACATTTCCTCGGAAAATGTGAAAACCAAGATTTAAGTATGCTTGCAAGGAACTCCAACAGGATCACTCTTATTTTCATAAATTAATTGCAGTTTACAGTTTTGGGAAAGCATAAGAAATCAAATGTAAACAATAAATATGCACACAAAGACATATACACAAAGAAAAAGCCTTGTATGGATGAAAATGATCAAAGTTATGGACCAGAATGACCTGATCTTGACCATCCAACGTAACACATAATTAGTTACAGTACCCAAGACATAGAATGCTGGTTTTCTACAGTAACAGTGGCAAGTCCTATAACAATGCATGCTAGAAAGTTAAAAGTTGGAAAATTTGAGCAGTTTTCAATGATTTACCTGTTATCTTCATTTGGTGCACCCATGTGATATTCTTCTTTAAGCACTAACATTTTGAGGAGTACCTTCTTATCCTGGATTAGAAATCAACTACTTTTCACATAAAGAAGCAGACAAGTGGCACAGCAAGTTGCAAGAGGAAAAAAGTCTACAGAATGAAAAGGTGCTTCAGAGGGAGATCCATCAGGAATAAACATAAGTTAAACTTGCTAAAAGGCAAAACAAGTCTAAAATAGAAATCAAGAGATAAATCCCAAAAAGAGATAATACGAGCTGATCAGATTGACGGATTATATCACCCACTTGCTGAAAGGACTTTCTGTTGACATAAAATATGAATTTTCAAATTTATGTATACCATCATAATGTCAAGTTCCCTCATGAAGCCATTAATATGGCAAAGATAGATATCATCAACTTAAAAGAGCTAATTCCAGTGATAAGAGTGTCATGAGATTTAAGACTAAAACCTTCCATCAGCTATTAATTTGAAGATTGCACTATTGAAAGCCAGAATGTAACCCTGGACTGACCTCTTGATTCATATTAGCAACAGCATCATGAATTCTCTGAAAAAGAGCTCCAACTCCTGAACTCTAAACACAATTCCTAACTATAGTGTATTTGAACATATAAATAGAAGACCGTAAACACAAATATGCCGAAATGTAATGAAAATAGAAAACTTTAAATTCACACCCTTTCTCAGAGATCAGGTTCTCTATGAAAATATCCTTTGCTGATGTAGTTTTCTGAAGGTAAGGCTGGTTAAGCTCACAAATTTAAGAAATAACTTTAGCTGACAATGTAACTTGATTCCTAAGAATATAATGAACAGAAAGATCTTTTAATGCTTTTTTTTTTTTGGGATATCTCTTCAATTTGACTTTGGTGGTCATTACTAACTTTTGCTGCTTCCAGATTGGCTTCTGGTTCTGAATTAAGCTGATTCTTTCTTCTTAGCTCATCCCCACCATTTATTAGTACTTTCCAAGAGAGAAATCTTTTCTGCATATATGACATAAAAGTGATGAACGGATTTATTTTCAAAGTTCACTATTTATGCAAACGATTACATTTAACAACATATATAATTCAGGAACATTGTTATGATAAGTAGATCAATTATTAAGTTAAGATCCTGAATTTAAGATTGATGCACATTTATAATTGTTAATAGTGTGATATTTTCACTGCTTGGTGAAACCATAACCAGTAAATTTCAAATAATCAAAATTATCATGCAAGTTCCCACAATCTCAGGCCTCATATGAATAACCAAGTGTCATTGCTGAGTTGATACAAAAGACAAAATTTCCACGTGCATTTATAAAAGTAATATATTAAAATTTTCATAGAATAAAAGGTAACTGAGGCAGTTAATGGGATAGGCAGATTACCAACAGAGACTTTTTCAAACAAAGAGACCTTTTCCAGGCTGCTCTTTAAGCTAGCAACTGCAAACAGCATAGTTTAAATTAACATTATACAGCAACTTTAATAAAATGATGAGTGGTTCATGCTGAAAATTCAGACACGCATACACCTGAAATAAGTAAAACCTCGTAAACTACATGCCTACTTCCTCTTTTCACTCATAAGGCGTTCCACTTTATCCCAAAATTGCTTGATGGAAAATGCTTCATTTTCTATTGAATCAAATAATGTCAAGTGAGAGTTTCTGTGCTTTCAATTGAACGTTTCATATCACAAGTAGATTCCTGCTCAATATAATTAGATTACTGAATAACATAATTACAAAACGAAATTACTCGATAAAATGGGAATGATGACTAGTTTAACATACATTTCAAGTACTCTATAACAATGTGAAAATCAATACAACCATCATTAAACACAAACCCCGTAAGCGTCAAGGAAACTTTCCCTAGATTGAAGCAATCTATTAACAGTTTCCTTCAACTCCTTTCGCTGGTTTTCAAGCAATGCATTATCGTTCTGAAGAAAACTCACCTATAGCAGCAAGGAAAACAAACTATTAATATACATCTCCAGCAAGCATCCTACAAAGACTTGGACTACGAAATTCACAAACCTGTCTGTCAAGTTTTTGACGAGATTCCTTCGACGAAGCTAATTTCGCTTATAATTCCTGCAACTTCCAAGAATAGTCCTCCTCGGTTTGCTTCTGTTTCTGCATAATTAAAACCAGAAAAAGAAAACAAACACAAAATATATAAATTTAAAACACTTAACCTGGATTAAAACTTGAATTTGATCAGTCGCCGTGCGCTCTCTTTCCTTTTATATATATATAAGATGATTGAACCATTTGGATGATACTAGAGATAAGAGACAGTTGAATATGGAAACAGTGCAATAGGGGGCTCGACAGTACAGTGTCAGGTAACAGGGTTTCTATTATGGTTGCCATACAATTAGGGTTGGGCCCAATTACCACAGGCTTAACAGTTAGGGATAGACTATGGATGAGAGCTACAAAAGGTGACGAGGATGAAGATTGGTCATCAAAGTGTCGAGGTACTGGACAACACTGATGTATCAGCATTTGCCTTTACCGGCTGGGGACTGTATCATGCAGGTGGTGACATTACCTTGTTCATCATAAACATTCCTTGGTTAAAACTTCCTGGTCCAAAGTTAACATAAGTACTTGTTGCATATATACATACTTAATAACAACTAACATATATTTATTTTTCACTTATTTAGTCTCCATACAAAATGGTGCTTATACTTGGACATTCCTCATCTTCAACCTCAACATGCTTAGGCATGTCGAGATGGATATGAGGTCCACCCAACTTCTAACGTTTCAATAGTTTTATATATCTAAAATTGTAAAAAAAAAAAAAAAAAAAAACATTTTAAAAATGTTACTCGCATCATACATTTAATATACTATATAATTAATTATTAACATTATTATAGTTTTTTACTTGAAATATTTTCTTATAAAGTAAAGAAGAATCTCGTAATACAATATTTGATCATAGAGATTGGTTTCTTTTTTGTGTTAGGATTAACTGATAATTAGTCTAAGTAGTTTTTTGTCAATCGGCTTGTCGTATCTCATATCTACACTCCTCATAAGTACATATTGAATGTATTTAGGTCGTCAACTAGTTGTATCGTCTCCTTAAAGATCACATTTATATTATTAGTCCCCAATAACTTGTAATAGAAGTAGTACAATAAAGTTATCTTCACTACGATTATGTGGACACCCCAACATGACCTCTCCTCTCATGCATGATGTGAAGTCAATGAAAAATATGTCTCAAATCCCCTATCGCTTGGCTCATTGTAAATACAATCTTATATTTGTATGATGATTAAAGTGTAGTCTGGTTATAAGGGCAAACTCATAAGAGTCAAATTGAACATCAACCTTATTTACCCTAAACTAAAACTCCTCTTCAAACTTCACCATTACTACCTCTTGTATCGTGAATGAGTGCACAAATATACCATTAAATATACTATCCTACAGTGGCAATATATAACCAAAACATGTGATCATAAAAATCTCCTACTAGGTGTCTGTCAAACGAGGCCTTAATCATTATCATCGCAACTCTAAACCCTATGTAGTAACTTGCTCTTTAAAGTGGTGCTCCTCCTCAAATCTAAGTTATCCATGATCGCATTGTGCTATTGTCCTCTTATGCCTACTTGCAATAGTTTGTATAGGAAAAAACAAAAGAATTTGTTAATTATCATAACAGTTTGTTGTTATCATAATGCATGCTTTATTAAAAAAATAGACCAAAATTTTGAAAACTATTCTTCTAAAAACCTTAAAATTAAAATATTAGAATATCCTCATAATATAAAAAATATAAAAAAAAAACATTATTAAAAAATATTGAAAAACCCTCACAATGTGTATCACTCGTAACAAATAAAACACGCATGGTGACAAATATTACAAAACCCCATACTTATATCCCTTCCATGCATGTAACTTTCTCAAATATTTTCTCCCCTTATGTACTAGAGACTAACACCCCACCCCCAAAATCATGTTTTACGCATATTCCTACTCTACCCTCCAATTTTGAAACTTAGCTATAACACTTGCATCCCTAACCCTGATGTTCACACACAATGTGCGTGGTTACTACCAATCATGTGTAGTTGTTGAACCACCACAAACCCTGTCATTTTCCAACCAAAAAAACCAACACCAATAGGTTCTAAACCTATTCTAATATGATTCCATCAATAATTTTTATCAAGATCAAAACAAAAACAAGCATTTCAACACAATTTTCAATTGGGAATATGAAATCTATATATACTCTAAATCCACGCTAAAAAACTTAAATAATTATACTATAACATACTAAACATGATAAAGAATGATTTACTAATATTTTCACTTATTTTCATTGCCAAAAATCATCAAAAATCGTCGGAGAAAATTTCACATTTTTGGTGAGTTTGGATTCACATTTTTAGATTGATTTACATGTCTGAACACAATGGTCATAATCATTATATATATACAAAGACATTTTCATAAATAGGTAATACTATGGTTATTTATAAATACCAATCTAAAATGGTCTAGTATGCACAAAAATGGTCGAATATGTGTGTAAATAGTCCATTACGTGTGGTCAACATGCATGATTTTGAGACTATTTTCGTTTTATACCTAAAAATTTAGTTAATTTTGTTTGAAATTTTTAAAATGAGATTACGTTAATTAATTTCCCACAAAAAAATTCAAATCTTAATCGAACTAAACAATACCAAATCCCGTAAATATTAGTTGGCAACCCTAAAACACAATCTCCCAAATATAAACCCACAATTATCAAAATTAACACAATATTTTTCTTAATAACTGTGAATAAAATGTAACATTTATGCACCAAATGGTAAAATCTTACCTTTTTCTATTTCTTTGCTGATATTTGAATGGAATGCACGGGAGAAAGCTTAACAACAATAACTAAAAATAACAACTGCAGTGAACTTTAATGATGAAAAACGAACCAAAACCTTTAAGCGGTTCTGTTTTAAGGTTTAGTGGGTGAGGTTGTGTTTAATTGGATTTGTTGTCGGATTTCGGATAGAAAGCTGGATGAAATTTTGAAAATGGGTGACAACTCATGGAAAACTCGGTTTATATAGGGTACATTCTAATGAGTTTTCAATATGTTTATCATAAGGTTTAATCCTTCGGAAATTGGTCATTCAATATGAGCCCCTCAAAATCTGATCATGTTATTAAAGCAATTGCTTAAAATTCTGGGAACCAATAATCTGTGGAGAATTAAAGGAGTCATGAAAAGGTTGAAAAAATTAATTTGGTAGGAAGTCTAATAATTCTTTATTTGGTTTAGTGCAGGGCTCTTCTTCAATTCAGTAATCATAGCTTCTTCTATCAGTGCCTCAGACGTTATTAACAGAAGGCAATAATACAGGAGCCCTGTGCTGAATTCTTATCGTAGTGTTTTCCACTCATCAAGTGTCGTTACTTTAGGCCAGTCAGGCAAGGTATATATCTGTCAATATTTTCCAGTCAGGCAGGGTGATAGCGCAGGTTCAACAATATAATAATTAAAGTATCCAGAATTGTGATTGAATATACTCTAAAAGGACATCCCAATGTTCAAATAATTTGGTTGTTGAGGGTCCATTCAATGGGGCAGTGTCATCCGATAAGTCAGGTTGTGGGTCTTCTTTGCCTAAAAACTGCCTCCAGCTGAGCTTAGATCCCGTTACTGTCCCTTTTCTTCTTCTTCTTCATCATTGAGTTGGCAGCATTGTCTACCTAGATGTCATTTCATTCTTCCATGGCCTGTGATTCCATTCATATCAATCCACACAAGTTAAATTATATGGTTGACATAAATGGATAAGTAGCTCTGTAATACTTGACAGTTGATTTGTACACTCCTAACCAATAACATGTTCGTCACCGAAGATCTCAGCAACTTAAATTTAGGATTTTAAAAGCTGACAATCATGTACCAGTTGCAGCCCCATAAATCGAAATGCTCAACCAACTAGCATCCTCTTTCTTAGCAGAATTTTCTAACACAAGCGTCTGTGCTTACTGCTAACTGATACTGAAACTGGAGGATAGTTGGCTACATTAGGAAACCAATCCAACTTCAGTCCTGGACAGTTTGGACTTATTATCATTTATAGCCATTAATTTGGCACAGGACATGTTATATTAATTAATTTCCTCCGTGTAGCAATGAAATGGCCTCTAGTAATGCATTTTCCACATGTGGTTTTTACAGAATCGACGTTGCCAAATCCCGACTGTAGCCCTGCCACATGCCTAAACACACCCATCATCTTAAAATGGGAGTTTGGCGCCAAGCTCGCTTATAATAAAGCTCTACTTACTTCGATTGTTACCATTTCTATCCATTCGGATTGGACAAAACACTAGAGATTGAATTGGATTAAAAAACGTGATGGAAATAAACAATGTGCAGTATTTGGTTGAATTTCTGGCAATTTTTTCCAGCGAGGATACAACTGTTCTTTTGGTGTTTTATATCTTTGCCTAACTAAATAGATATTGAAATGGCAAGTTTTGGCACCAGCGGCGCATAAATTTTTTACTGTTTACATCAACCACTTTGACAAGAGACTACATATATTTATCAATGGCACCAAAGTAGGTCAGCCCATTAAAGACGTTGTTGAAGTGCTTTTAAGATGAGAAAACACTATTATTCCAGGGATGTCAGAAGTTTGGAAGTGAGAATTCAAAATTTTGCTGATTACCAGTGAAGTCTCCTACTACTATTATTGATTTGTGATTCAAAATTTTATCTGATTAGAACATGCAGCGGGAGCCAGTGATACAGACGGCTGTAGCCTGACCAATTTCAAAGGTGATATGAGCAAAAGAAGAAAATCAATGGTTTCTAGCTAGCGGCTGAGCCTTTTCATACACGTGAGAAAAATACAAAGGCAATGGTCATATTGAACACTGCTGGCAAGCATACAATTTCGTGCTGGACACAACATCTGATTCCCAGTTTTAAAGACATGTGGAATTACCAATTCTGGCGTTTGATGGCAAATCACAGACAATATTACTAGGTTCTTTCCTAAATATGTAATGCTTGATTTGTATGTTAGGCAATTTGTTTTTGTACAATGGTTTTGTTTTTTTCATTTGGCCAAAGGATTGTTTCCCGTTTGCTGAAATGATAAATTCACAACCTTTAACTTCTAAAAACTTATATTATTAGTCTTTATCCATTTCTATGAGGAAATTATGCTAAGCAAAGGGGTAGAAAAGTCAGTTTGCATAGATTTTTTAATTTTTTTAATTTTCTCAATTAGTTTTTTTATTTTCTTCTTTAAAAGTTTGAAAACTAACGGTAAATTTTGAAATATTAAAAATATTAATAAAATTTTCTGAGGTTTTTGAAATGTTAATAAAGTTTTAAGTGTTTTTAAAATTTTTAAATTTTAATATACTCTTTAATAATTTAAAAAAGATAATTATTCTCTCAAAGGATTAAACAAATGGTAATATTTTTAAAATTAATTAAAACTTTGAACTTTTTAAAGGTTAAATGATATAATTTTAAATTGATAAAAATATATTAGTAATTTAATATTGATAAGAGCAAAGCAATAATTTTCAAACAAATAAATCAAATTGAATTTATTAACTGATAAGAACAAGGGTGAAATTTTATTTTTTAAAATTTAGAGGTTGAAAAAATTATTTCATCAAACATTGGGTGGTAAATGGTATTTCGCTTTTATTTTGTTGGTCAGATGTAATAAGAGCACTTCAATTTCCACCGTAGAAACAACTGGATCTTGATTACAAACAGTTCAGTCTGAATATGACCATATTTCTAGCAGGCTCACCGTCATCGCCTTTTATTGACTTCATAAGAAAACAAAAAACTATTCCCAAATCTCATATGAACATCATCTAACTAATTAAACAAACCGATTGAACTAAGAATTGATTTTTCCACACTCTATCCAAATCTAATCCAACTTTAAAAAGATTGCCTACTTCAACAAGGGCAGCTTATGTATAATAAATGATAAAGATTTTGATATTATTTTATAGTTATTTTAATAAACTGTTGACTATTGAAGATGCATGACTGAGATTGATTTGGCATGGATGCTTTGAGATTTCATTATTGATAACTTTTATGATAAATCGACCAGTTTCAGATTTGATTACACCCTAACTAACTAAACTAAATATCATAATCACAACAATGATTATGAAAATCTATTTATGTTTTTGAACTTTATTAGCATTCAGCAATCACTAATCACATGGAGTTTAATCACCAAAACCCCATCAATTCCTCCCAACTCAATTAGTCACCTTTTAATGTTGTACATTGTACGTGTACTTGCGCTCGCTAGCTAAGGTACCCAATTGGTGACCTCATGGGGACTGCTCCTCCACCTCCCTGTCGATTGCATGGGCCATCTGGTGATGACCCATCATCAGTTTTTGATGAAAAAGTAATCTTATCTAAGGGTGAAGAACTGGAGTTGATGTGCACGTTGACACAGATGGTCCCCACGAGAAAACCTCACTGGAAGTGACTTAGTTTGCAACTCTCGAGGTGTCCCTGTCTCTCTCTCTTTCGCTTTCTCTTTCTCTCTCTCGTTCTCTTTCTCTTTCTCTTTCTCGTTCTCTTTCAACACTCATCAAGTTGTGTGGTACTGCAAAGAGGGAAAAAAAAGAGAAGTTTAAGCCAACACAGCTCATCAGTTTCCATTGTCTATGGAGATCACACAAACACCTATCTTTCTTTAGACGTGATATCTTTACATATCCATTGCTAAAGGTTATATTAAAGAGAGAAAATTTTTTTTTCCTTTCTCTTCCCTTTCTTTGCAAAGCCACTCAAAAGTTAGAACCAAACTTACCCATTTAAAGAATATTGACAAGTATTTTGCAAGTTGTAAGCTTTTGAATCAAAGGTTGTATTTTTATTAGGAATCTTTGTGGATAAATGTTAAGACCCTCTTGAGGGGAAGTTAAGTTGGGAGTTTGAGTAGTGTGCGTCTTTAACGATGGATCCGCCAGCAATGATGAATGAGAGTTCGTACAACTTTGCAGAGATCTGGCCGTTTCAGGTTCATGGAAGTGGTGATGCGAATGAATCTGGAAGTGGGTTGGGACTGAGAGGAGTTCAGTTTGGGCAGAATTTAAGTCAATTTGTGACTAATCGAGAAATTTCTGGTGATGATCCGGCGAGTTTGGAGCATAAAGTAGTTCACAGGAATGGTGCAAGGAAGCGGTGCGACATAGAGGATGAGTCAGCCAAGCTTGTATCAACAAGCAGTGGCATTGGAGTGGTATACTAATTCATTTATATCTTTGATTGTCTATTCATTTTCTATTGTGATTGTAATTTTCGATGGTTGATTCTTATAATCATAATTCTTATCAAGAGGGGTTCTCTTTATCTTGTTATATGATACAGAATGCCAACTAATCAGTCTGCCGGGAAATGTTGCACAAGCTTAATATTGAATAGATGATTATAAAGAATTGGTCTGGAATGGTCAAAGGAGTCACTTGATTTGTGCTTCTACTATCATTCTACGTTTTCTAATTTATGGCGTCTATATGGGGTTGTCATATAGAAATTCGATAGTGACGTTATGATGGTTACATGACAAATTCTTATGTTTTATTTTGTGCAGAATGATTCTGATGGAAAGCGGATTAAAACATCTGGAAGTAGAGATGAAAATCAGAATTCAAAAGATGATGTTGAACCCAGTTCAGGCAAGCCTGTGGAACAAAATAGCCAACCACCAGAGCCACCTAAACAAGATTACATCCACGTTCGAGCAAGAAGGGGCCAAGCTACTGATAGTCACAGTCTGGCAGAAAGAGTAATTTTCTCAACTCTTTAGCTCAATCACAATTCAATTTGTGATTGAATTAACCATGTTTTAATGAGTTTTCTGGTTTAAAACATTTGGTGGATAGGCTAGAAGAGAAAAGATAAGTGAAAGGATGAAAATTCTACAGGATCTGGTCCCTGGTTGTAACAAGGTAAGCATTTGATTATTCATAAAGTTAGTTGTGCACAGTTTGTGCAATTATGTTTTGTATTGGATCAGCTGCATATAGTTCTAGTCCAATTCCACTTCTTGATTAATAGATTACTAGACTGACATAGTTGGCACTCACTAATATACATCATAAACCAGTAGTATTGGGATTTCTCTTCAGTTTCCATATGACATGATCTATTTATGCAACTCTTTTTCAAGATAGTTTTTTGAATACAGGTTATTGGCAAAGCACTGGTCCTTGATGAGATAATTAATTACATCCAGTCACTACAGCGGCAGGTTGAGGTGCAAAATTTTATACTTCTGATATGGCTTTCCATTTTGATTGGATATTTTCTTTTTATAATTTTGAACTTGAGCCAAAAAATTTCTGGAAAATTGCAGTTTTTGTCCATGAAGCTTGAAGCAGTCAATTCAAGAGTGACCCCTGGTATTGAGGTATATCCTCCTAAAGATGTAAGTCCTAATGTTTTGGATCCTTGACTGCCCTTTTGTTTTAGCTTACAAGGATGGTTCATATTATGTTAGAAGGCATACGAAAAACATCTTAACGTGTATCATCCTGCTCATTTGATGGATGGACTTCTTTGAGAGTCCTAAATTACAGTATTGAAGTAAGCTTCTGAAAAAATGTCCAGTATGAATTCATTGTAGGAGATGGGAGATTTTTATGTTCTAAATAAGAAAAAGTGAAAAAGTATGTATCATAATTAAGGTGTTTTAACAAGGTGAACTGTATTTGGATTGCAATAGTGTCTGTTGAAATACAGGGTCCACAATTTCGTACTTTTGATCCTTATTCATATTCCTGCCCACCGCCTTCCATTGCTATTATTTCTGCTTCTCTGCATAGGAACGACTTCTTGCCTTAAATTTAATGGTTTCATTTTCCACTTGGTAGTTGAGACAAGTACCTAACTGTTTACTTTTATGGTGAATCATTATTTTTGGGGAAGGTTTTATTTACCATATTTATGTATCTTATTCTTTAATCCTTTTTTTTTTAAATCTTCACGATTAAATTTAAAGAAGAAAAGAGAAAATCTAATTGTGCATTTGTAGATGATTTCACCCAGGTGGATCTGATGGGCTTGTTTCCTTCATTTTCTTTGCTGGTTTGGATTTTAGGGATCTTCCATTGCTTTTGTTTTTTCACCTAAATGAGATTCTGCTAAGTTTTTGAATAGCATTTATTATGTTGATCACTTATTAATGATACAAAAGTTTTTTATGGATAATTATGTTTATTATGGGTGAATGGTTTTTTTACAAGACAATTTGGCTTTTTCAGTTTGGTCAACAACCATTTGATACCACTGGCATTCAATTTGGCTCCCAAGCTTCAAGGGATTTCAACCGTGGTGCATCTCCAGAGTGGTTGCACATGCAGGTTGGCGGTTTTGAAAGAATGAGTTAAAAATAAAAGGAAAAAAAAAAAAAATCCTCATCAGTTAATAATAAGAGCATTAAATGGCAAAGCATCCTCCTTCTGTTGCTGCTAAAAATTATGCCCCATTATACTAAATTAAGGGAGATCAAATTCCCAACTTCAACATCAAGCATGGAGCATATGATTGATGTTCAAAGACTCCTCAAGTTAGTAAACAAAGTTGCCATCTCAACCTCTTCATTTGTTTGTGTGTTGGAAACTGAATTCTCTACTCCACATATCTCATAGTTATGTTGTACTAATATGTGAACAGAATTTGAAGAACAATCATTTTCTTGTAAAAGAATGTTACATATTCTGATTGTCTGATGCTTACATTAAATTTTAAATTTGGGTTTGTTAAGAAGCTCAAGGTGCATTAATAAATTAAGCCATTTTGGTGCTGTGCTTTCTGGAAATTTTCCTTGAGTGGACAATGTTTATTCCCTTCATAGTATAGTGTTTAACATGGATTATGCTTGAATTTCAATAGTAATTTTCATCATTTTGATATGATAGCCTGCACTATGTGATAATCAATGTCAGTTTGATATGCCATAAAATTTGCTTCATTTTTTTGCATGAATGTTAAAAAATGTTGCTGCCTAAATTTTTTAGGTCAATTCTACCGTTTTCATCTGTGCCAGTGTCAATTCTCTAACTTAAGTTTTTTGTCACTACCTGATATGCAAACATGCCTGTTCAATGGTCTTGAAAAAAAAAAATATATGATCAATTGAAATCGCTTACCTTGTCTATGGTGGTTTTCTAAAGGTGCTACCTTATAGGAAAAGCTGTTCTTTAGTTTCGTTTAGTTCATTAAGTTGTAGTTTAAAAAGTGTTATTTGGGTGAGATTTAGTTCTTCTCAAAACAATCAGGGATGTACTTTGGAGAAATATAAACAAGCTAGCTCTAATTAATATCATAATGTGTTTAGACCTAATGTGATAGAATTGGACAATGATTAATGTGTTCTATATGGGAAGATACACCGGTGGGCAAGACAGAATAAGAGGCTTTCTTGGCCCATTTCGAGAGCTTTTTGAACAATGCTTGTAAAAATCTGATTAACAAATCAAATTTGCGTTGTCTGTCCAAATCCATTATTAAATTCTCAAAAAAACGTTTCGTCGTCAATCTCATGAGCTTTTTCACCAATTGAACCATCCAACTGGTGATGACAACAAGCGCAAAGTTAGTGGCATTAAACTTAGTTTACTTTCAAATAAATGAAAAGATTCAAAGGATGGAGACTTGACCACGACACATAAAGGAGAGTTCGATGATTTTATGGTAATTGTAAGGGGGGACATTTAGCGAAGGCAGGAGTGAAGGGTGGAAAGCTTGCCAGGAGGTAAGAGTGATGATGCACGATGATGATGACAAGGGTTGTCATATGATTCATTGACAAAACGATGTTATTTTGTTCAACGTCTTACCATAGGTTTAGAATGGTTAAGTACCAATCATCAAGTCATGAGTAATAGTTGGATTAAGCCTATGGATGAACTTCTCCATCCTACCCAACTAAGTACTCATTATCTTTGGGGCATAACTTGTCAAAGTTTTAAATCTAGTAGGTACACCTTAATTGTGTTGGTCCTTTGAGTTAGATTAATAAACTCTTGAGCTCTCATACAAGTCACATCGACGATCTTGTACTCTGCCTTAAACAGCTTCCAAAAGTTGGCCCATGAAACATTAGTAGCTTGGATATACTCTAAAGGTAATTTCCTCTATAGTCTTGCATTAGCCTTGAGAATGCATTAAAAAGAGAATATCTTTTTAGAAAAAAATAATGAGAGAAAAGTGGAATTTGGTGAAATTCCTAAACCACAAATGACCACAAATGTTGGACGAGATAATGTGTCATATGCGATGGTTAATCATCACAAAACACTACAATTATGTAAGTCTAGTAGATACATCATGAATATGAGAGATTTGATTTTTTTTTTTTTTTTTTGTGACTCAGTATATGTAGCATCCCGGGTTTTTCTAGAAAAGCCCTTAGGGATAGAGTTTTGGGGTTAGAAATATAACTAGGAATAGGGTGGGGGTCTTGAGAAGTTTAAGGGTGAGATGGTAGTTTTCCAGAGCCGAGTGGCCTTCGTATGATGCCTTTAGGGAGGTTTTAATCATGCGAAGCGCGGGAAGGGGATTTTTATTCATTTTCCCTGGTGCACTCCCGTGCACAGTGCCCTGCACGCCCGTGCAGGTGGGTAGCAGGAGAGAGAGACGGGAGATTTATTAGCTTCTCACCCAGCTTTTCCCATTTTCAGCTCAGTTTCTCTTGTTCTCAGCAGCTCCCAGCCCTAGATCAGATTTCCAGCTTCCAGCAGCTCTCAATCCAGCTAGAGAGATCAGAGATTAGCTTGAGAGATAGTTTCCAGCAGTCATGGCGAGAGGTAAGTGTTTCTTACTCTCTCCTTCAGTTTCCCAGCTTGTTTGATGATGTTGGAAACGGTGTTTCCGTTTCCAGTTTGCTGTGTTATGTTTGTATGTTGATATATGATGATGAGATGATGATTATATGTTGATTGCTATGCTTATTTTCCACTCAGAAACATGCATGCTCTGTTCGTGTGTGTGTTGTGAGAGAAAGTGTGATTTGCCATGGTGGAATTTGTAGTTCTGGATGGATGATGAAATTGAGGATGTATATGTGATGATTGAAGTGCCATGGATGTGTGTTTCAGTTTAATTTGAGTTTGGATGAGAATTGAATGTGTTTTGGTTGGCCTTCTGCATGTTCCAGGTGGGTGCTCGTGTTGCAGAACCAAGCACACGCCCGTGTGTCCATAGACACACACCCGTGTGGCTGGATTTCTGTAAGGGCACGCCCGTGTGCACGAAGTGCACACGATCAGGTTTGCAAAGGGGCACGACCGTGTGTCCTGAGGGACACGGCCGTGTGCCTGCTTTTCAGTAGAAATGCACAGGAAATTCCAGAGGAGAGCACGACCAGACACACGACCGGGGCACGTTCCCGTATGTCTGGGCACACGCCCGTGTGCTTTGCTTGGCACGGCCGTGTGTCTCTCCTGCACGACCGTGTGCTTGGCCCACACGCCCGTGCGTCCGTCAGTTTTTCCAGAAAAAGGCAGAAATGAATTATTAACGGTTTGGTAATCCATCCAAAGGCTAAATGACCTCAGATAATCCAGAATTCAGATAAGAAATGCAGCATATGCATAGCATGACACAGCATATAGCCTGAATGAGGATCCAGGGATCCGAATTCAGTAGATTTCAGCAGTTAGAACCCAATGTATGGGTTGCAGTTTGGGGTGAACTCGAGGGGGCATCTGTGGGACCCAGCTTTCTGACACCAGTCAGTCAGCTCAGCAGTATATCAGCAGATCAGTTTCAGCTTTCTAGCCAGTAGCTAGAATGTTCAGCCCACTTGGCCAGGATGCCGAATCCCTGTGTTCATCAGCCTGATCAGCACAGCAGGTACCTTCGGATACAGTTATAGATTCAGATGCATGCATCATCAGTCATTTTCAGTTTCCAGCTCAGCATGTCATTACATATACATATTGGCATGACTAATCAGATAATCAGAAATCAGTAATCAGATAACAGTTAATCCAGAATCAGCAGTTTCAGCGTCAGCAAGCGACTAGATGTATGGATAGGGCCGAGGCCAAGTTTCAGTGTGTGCTTGTGTGTGTGTTTGTCGCTTGTTTGGGCGGGGGAAGTAAGGAATGCTTACTGGGTGATCTTTATCACTCATCCCTTTCCTTCTTCCTTCCTTTTCAGGTTTTGCTGCTGACGAGGAGCGGGTGGACCGAGGCTTGCGAGAGGGGACCCCACACACTAGAGATCAGTTGTATTTTATTTTCAGTTTGGACCTGTGAGGTCATGTATATGATGTATATTTTCAGAACAGTGTAAAGAACAGTTGTATGTATGAAAAATCCAGTTTGGGCTCATTGTATATTTCAGTATCAGTTTCAGCTTCCGCTTATGTATAGTAGCAGCAGTAGGGCTTTTCTTTTTCGTAGGATTCCCGTCTCGGGTACCCAATTTCCAGTTTATTTAATAGAAAGAGATTTATTGTTCTGCAGCAAGGGTACTGGGGGCGGCAGGTCCTACAAGTTGGTATCAGAGCGTGTTCTCTGTGCCATTTTAGTAGAGATTTGAGTTGTAAGTGTGTGGTGTTTGTTTTCTCTCCTTCGCAGCCATCGTCCAGACCCTCCTCACAGCACAGTCAGGTATTTCTTTCCAGCTTTGCTGTGTGTTGTGTTTCTAACCCCTTGTTTGCTTGTAGATAGAGAAGAGTATCCCCCTAGACAGATAGATGAGATCAGTAGTAGCCCCCCTGTCCGTCCTGTGAGTGTTAGTCATAGGCGGCGATCTCAGAGCTCCTCTCATGTGACTATGAGGCCAGCAGAGTTGAGAGAGATGATTGGGGAAGTAGTCAGAGAGAATTTGCAGCGAGCTGGTGTGGGAAATTTTTCAGAATCCACCAGAGTTACTTCTTCCCCGTATGAAACTTCTCAGACCTCGTCGAGAAGGTATTCCCAGCCTCAGTATCAGTATCAGTATCAGCCTCAGTATCAGCCTCAGCCACAGTTTCAGCCACAGTATCAGTCTCAGCCCCAGTCTGTCAGAGAGAGATATCAGTCTCCAGCTGAGTTTACAGAGCGTGGTCAGGGTGTGAGTACCAGGATACCCGGCACCAGATCATCAGCGAGACTCCATCCCATTTATTATCTGTCAGGACCGTATCAGCCATCAAAATTCAGAGGGTCCCGAGATTCAGTAGTGGCAGAGGAATGGGTTGAGTCAGTGGAGAGTGTGATGGGTTTATTCACACTGTCAGAGAGAGAGAAAGTCAGATTTGCGGTGTTTCATCTGAGAGGTGACGCCAAAATTTGGTGGAGTCTAGTTAAGGCTTCCACCAATGTGGAGCAGATGACCTGGGCAGAGTTCAGGCGGCTGTTTGATGCCGAATACCGGGGTTCAGAGATGATGTATGAAAAGGCCCAAGAGTTTATTGATTTGGTTCAGGGGCCCAGTTCAGTGAAGGAATACGCCACCAGGTTTAATGCCTTGGCGAGGTTTGTCCCTGGTTTGGCGGGGACAGAGATGGGACGAGTTCAGAAGTTCATCCACGGTTTACACCCTGAGATAGCCAAGGATGTTCTGACCGGACCGTATCCTCCCCAGCAGTTCAGTGATGCTTTGGGGAGAGCGCTCAGATCCGAGGCTGGTCTTCAGAGGATGGATGCTATGACTAGCGAGGTTGGCAGAGAGCAGATAGCAGAGGATAGAGATAGAGGCAAGAGACCCATGTCAGCTGAGAGGTCAGCCAGTGATCTTCAGAGACAGAGATTTGAGCCTCAGTTGCCATGGTGTCCCCGATGTGGCAGACAACATTCAGGGGAGTGTTGGGCAGACCAGATAGTGTGCTACTTGTGCCATCAGCCAGGGCACAAGATGACAGAGTGCCCAGCTAGAGGTGGAGCTGGTGTTAGGCCCAACAGAGGTGGTGGTCAGCCCAGAGGTAGAGGAGGTCCACCTAGAGGCGGTGCAGAGAGAGGTGGAGCTGATCGGGGTACAGCTGACTTTCCCAGGCTTGGAGTTGGAGCACCTGGAGGAGGTGCTGGTACTTCAGGTGGAGATGGAGGTGGCGGAGGCAGAGCTTGAGTGTCTGCTGTCCGCCAAGAGCAGACAGAGATCATTCCCCTTGCAGAGATGGGTCAGTGACCTTATCCTGATACTCCTTTCTGTTTTGGTTGATTGTGGGGCCACACACAACTCTATCGTTTGGAGTGTAGTGAGGAGATTAGAGGTTGACCCTAGTGTGGCCAGTAGGAGTATCATAGCAGAGATGTCAGATGAGAGTTATGGAGTGAGTTGACAGAGTCCAGAGATGTGGGTTGTGAATGTCAGACCCAGAGAGAGATTTGAGTCATCCCTTCAGATAGTGTCACTGGTGTTTCAGTGACAGAGGATGACATAATGAGGAATAATCAGGGAGCTTTTAAGACAAAAGTAAAGAATATTTGCCTGGTACCTGGAGCATATAGCCACAGCCGGATGGCAACAGTGAAAGAGCAACAGAGTTCAAGCTCAGAGAATCAGAGTGCGTAGCAGAAGCGTGGAAGCCAATGAATGATAAGTAAAGCCAGATGGCAAGACCAGCAGTGAGAGAGACAAGAGTCTCGCAGCCCAGCTTCAGAAGAGCTTTCGTGGCTCAGCCAGTGTGTGGAAGAAGTCACTTGAGAGGTAGAGTCTGTGATCAGGGGTAGTTTCTAGAGTTAGCCAGGTAATTCCGGGGTCGAAATTCTTTTAAAAGGGGAGGTATGTAGCATCCCGGGTTTTTCTAGAAAAACCCTTAGGGATAGAGTTTTGGGGTTAGAAATATAACTAGGAATAGGGTGGGGGTCTTGAGAAGTTTAAGGGTGAGATGGTAGTTTTCCAGAGCCGAGTGGCCTTCGTATGATGCCTTTAGGGAGATTTTAATCATGCGAAGCGCGGGAAGGGGATTTTTATTCATTTTCCCTGGTGCACTCCCGTGCACAGTGCCCTGCACGCCCGTGCAGGTGGGTAGCAAGAGAGAGAGACGGGAGATTTATTAGCTTCTCACCCAGCTTTTCCCATTTTCAGCTCAGTTTCTCTTGTTCTCAGCAGCTCCCAGCCCTAAATCAGATTTCCAACTTCCAACAGCTCTCAATCCAGCTAGAGAGATCAGAGATTAGCTTGAGAGATAGTTTCCAGCAGTCATGGCGAGAGGTAAGTGTTTCTTACTCTCTCCTTCAGTTTCCCAGCTTGTTTGATGATGCTGGAAACGGTGTTTCCGTTTCCAGTTTGTTGTGTTATGTTTGTATGTTGATATATGATGATGAGATGATGATTATATGTTGATTGCTATGCTTATTTTCCACTCAGAAACATGCATGCTCTGTTTGTGTGTGTGTTGTGAGAGAAAGTGTGATTTGCCATGGTGGAATTTGTAGTTCTGGATGGATGATGAAATTGAGGATGTATATGTGATGATTGAAGTGCCATGGATGTGTGTTTCAGTTTAATTTGAGTTTGGATGAGAATTGAATGTGTTTTGGTTGGCCTTCTGCATGTTCCAGGTGGGTGCTCGTGTTGCAGAACCAAGCACACGCCCGTGTGTCCATAGACACACGCCCGTGTGTCCGTAGACACACGCCCGTGTGGCTGGATTTCTGTAAGGGCACGCCCGTGTGCACGAAGTGCACACGGCCAGGTTTGCAAAGGGGCACGACCGTGTGTCCTGAGGGACACGGCCGTGTGCCTGCTTTTCAGTAGAAATGCGAAGGAAATTCCAGAGGAGAGCACGGCCAAACACACGACCGGGGCACGGTCCCGTGTGTCTGGGTACACGCCCGTGTGCTTTGCTTGGCACGACCGTGTGTCTCTCCTACACGACCGTGTGCTTGGCCCACACGCCCGTGCGTCCGTCAGTTTTTCCAGAAAAAGGCAGAAATGAATTATTAACGGTTTGGTAATCCATCCAAAGGCTAAATGACCTCAGATAATCCAGAATTCAGATAAGAAATGCAGCATATGCATAGTATGACACAGCATATAGCCTGAATAAGGATCCAGGGATCCGAATTCAGTAGATTTCAGCAATTAGAACCCAATGTATGGGTTGCAGTTTGGGGTGAACTCGAGGGGGCATCTGTGGGACCCAGCTTTCTGACACCAGTCAGTCAGCTCAGCAGCAGATCAGTTCCAGTTTCAGTTTCAGCAGATTCTAGCCAGTAGCTAGAATGTTCAGCCCACTTGGCCAGGATACCGAATCCCTGTGTTCATCAGCCTGATCAGCACAGCAGGTACCTTTGGGTACAGTTATAGATTCAGATGCATGCATCATCAGTTATTTTCAGCCAGCATGACATGACATTCTCATCATGCCATGATTAATTATAATCAGTTAATCAGTAACAGTAATTCAGATAACAGAATAATCAGCAGTTTCAGCGCCAGCAAGCGACTAGATGTATGGATAGGGCCGAGGCCAAGATTCAGTGTGTGTTTGTGTGTTGTTTGTCGCTTGTTTGGGCGGGGGAAGTAAGGAATGCTTACTGGGTGATCTTTATCACTCATCCCTTTCCTTCTTCCTTCCTTTTCAGGTTGGTTTTGCTGCTGGCGAGGAGCGAGCGGACCGAGGCTTGCGAGAGGGGACCCCACACACATTTTCCAGTTGTATTTTATTTCAGTTTGGCCTGTGTGGTCTTGTATGTATTTCATGTATATTTTCAGAACAGTGTAAAGAACAGATGTATATATGAAAAGCCAGTTGGGCTCATTGTATATTTGTTTCAGTTTCTGCTTCCGCTTATGTACAGTAGCAGCAGTAGGGTTTCTTTTCCGTAGGATTCCCGTCTCGGGTACCCAATTTCCAGTTTATTTAATAGAAAGAGATTTATTGTTCAGCAGCAGGGGTACTCGGGGCAGCGGGTCCTACAGTATAGTGATGTACAAGTCATTTCTGATGACAAGCCAAAGACTTATGTTGATACTATGATAGATTTAGACTTCAAGAAATAACTTAAGACTATGAAATCTAAGATAAACTCCATGAACTAGAACCAAGTATGGACTCTAGTGAAGACACCTGAAGGGGTAAAACCTGTTAGGTGCAAGTGGGTTTTCAAGAAAAAAATTGACATAAAAAGTAACATATATACCTATAAGGCACAACTAGTCATTAAAGGTTTCATTTAGAAGCTTAGTACTAACTATGATGAAACATTTCACCACTTGTGATGTTGAAGTCTTTCTGAATTATGCTTGCTATAATGACATATTATGACTATGAAATCATGTAGATGAATGTTAAAATTGTCATCCTAAATGGTAATCTTGTAAAAGATGTGTATATAACAAAGCTTGATGGTTTCATTCTTGATGGGTAGATAGATAAAGTAAACAAATTGCAAATGTCGATTTATGGACTGAAGTAAGTTTCAAAGAGCTAGAACATTTGCAATATCATATAAGACTTGCCAGATCCATTTGCATCAGGTCAAAAGTCAAAATAAAATTTTTCCTTGATACATAAGCACATGATCATACGTCTTGATAGGTGAAAAAATTTTAAGTGTTTGATAAATAAGTGTTAAGTGATTCAAACATAATTCAAAATTAAATAATCTGCTAATGCACGATCGTGCCTACCATGTACACGATCATGCATGTTGTTTGTTGTAATATCTCAAGATTATAATGGTTTTTTTTAGGCCTTAGATCAGGGCTAAGAGAGAGATTTTATAGCCAGAGAATAGATTTAAAAGAATTAAGAGGGGTAAAATATTTTTTTAGTGGCTTTATATGGTGGTGTGTGTGGAGCATGATTGTGTGCCTTTAGACACATGAGCATGTGTCCCTTGTGTGAGGGACACAACCATGCACCTTGTTGCACACACTCGTGTGTTTTCCCTGAGTTACACACTATATAAAGCAGAGATTTTATTTCCCATGAAAGTGTAACCAGTTTTCTCACCTATTATTCTTTTTCACTTTTAGCCAACTTTAACCAAATTAAGAAGAAGGAAACCAGCTTCTAACAGTCTTCCAACTAGGAATTTAGCCAGAATTAGAGAGATTGAAGCCATTAATAGCTCCAAATAAGTATTTTACCTTTTCTCTTATTTTCAGAATATATATAGCCTCCGGGTTACGTTATTTAGCAATATAAGCTTGTTTGCAGTTTATTAAGCTTGATTGTAAGTAGATAAGGTTGAGATAGATGAGATTTTAGAGATAAAAATATGCTAGTGTGTTGGTGTGTATGTTTATATGTGTTTCATGCGTTATTTATGAGACGTGACATGATTGAAATGAGATTTTGATGAATGGATACATGCTGGTAGAAGCCTTGAGTTTGTATTGATCATTGATTGAGGCTTGGAAGTGTTTGGTTGAGATTTCTGGGTTTTCAAATAGTATCTACAGAAATCGAGTAGAGCACACGATCGTGCACCCATAGGTGCATGCCCATGTGACCTTATTTCTGCATGAGCACAGCTTTGCATGACACCTATGTGCATCTGAAAAACCTAGACACACACCCGTGTACTCAATCCTAATTTTACACGCCCATGTAAACAAGACACAAGAGTATTGGATGATAGCTATATGCCCATACACTTAGTAAAAGTATCAGAACAGTAAGATAAAAAGCAGAAAATAAAAAGAAAAAGGAAAATAAAAGAGAAAAGATAGAATATCTTTCCAGAATCTCACTTCAATCTTATATCAGTATAAGAATACTCCTCCACATCTAAGAACACTCCTCTACATCCTAGAACAGTATAGCCTAATGATAGGTTATAAGTAGAAAATTGAGATAAAGATAGATACAGGATAGAAACAGGACAATAGCAACATAAAACTTGTAGAAACATAACAAAATACATAACAACATACGCAAAACTCATTAATAAGTTTAATAAGTCAAAGAACTAGAAGCTTTAGTAAGAATATAGTGAATATAACTATAATAACTATACAGTTACACGAAATGTAACCAGAGAAAGATAAATGATAAGATTTCATACATGAATAATATCATTCAACATAGCATGCCAACTCAATGATTTTAAAAAATGGATCAAGGGATCCTTATGCATTAGTTCTAGTATTACAATCAAATATCTGTGTTAGTTATTAGGGTAAATACAAATAGACACTTATAAGTTCACACGCTCATTAAAGAGGGAACCAATATCTGTTAAAGAGGACATGGTCTTTGACCAAACTTGTTAGAAAAAGTGTGGTTAGAAAGAGAATCAACGTCCACTAGAGAGGACATGATGACTGACTAAATTCATTAGAAAGAGTACTGGTTGTGCATCAGTAGTATTTAACTCACATGGCCAGGGTACTTAATCTCTGTATTCATCAGTCTGATCAATACTACAATTTTATATCCTTAGTACTTCATCATTAGACATCATGCATGCATAGTATATTACATGTGATTTTCAGAAAAAAAAAAAAAAGGATTAAGAGATCCATATATATGAGTTTTCATCATTACAATTTGATATTCAGGTTAGCTATTAGGAGGTGAATACGAAGGGACACCTATGAGTATGCACAACCCGTTAGAAAAGGTATCTCGTTAGGGAAAGAGTCTAGTGTCCATTGGAGAGGATATGGTCGTTGACTAGACTTATTAGAGATAGCGCTGGCCATTAGAGAAGACATGATCACTGACCAAACTTATTAAAGAGAGCACTTGATGTGCATCAGCGGTATCAAATTCACACAACCAAGGTGCCAAATCTTGTGTTAGGTACCCATACGGGTATAGAGAGATTTCAGATACAATTTTATTACTTAATTTTTTAATATTTTAAGATTTTCATATCCTAATAGTATTTTCAGTAAAACAGTCTTCGAAGAGATGTTTTTAGTAAACAAACCCAAGGGTCTAGATATGATTTTCAGTATAACTAGTCATGTTTTCAACATACTTTATATCATTACTTACATAGTATAAAAATAAGCAGAACAGAATACTAATGGCTATAACAGTTAAATGAAATATAACTTATCAAACAAATTGATAAGTAAGAGAAAAGACAAAACATATGATACAAAACAAAATATGTTTGTAAATTTATAGCATAAAGCGTAAATAGAACAACGGATAATAACTCGTAACTAATAACGAGTATTATAGCCTGACATATGACTTACTCAAATCAGAACAAAAAAGAAATCAATTAAACTTCAAAGAGATCATAAGTATTATTGATTAGTTATATAATCATCAGATATAACTTCACTAAGAAATAGACTTCGTAGTATAATGAGAGGAGAAAACCGACAAACTCTCATGACCAGTCATGAGTAGTTTAAAAGAATAAACTAGTTAGATAATATGTGTATATTATGAAGGAAGATAAGACAATAAAAAGAGAAAGTGATATAGTGCTAGTTTGAAAGATCTAAATAATTCATACTGTGCTATATACATTTACCTATATACGTAATTATGACAAGACATGAGTTAGAATCTAGATATCGAGATGCTTTGAAAGAAACCTATAAAGTGAGAAATAACATAAGCAAAAATATAATGAGTTCAGTAGAGACGCTAGAGAACTTGAGAGCACTCTAAATTTCAAATTTTAAGAAAGAGAACAAGATAATTAATATCAGAAGGAGGACTTAGAGAGTTGAGTTATATAAGCATAAATCTTTTTTATGTTAAGTCATATACTTATACTCATATACGCAATTATGATGAGATATGAAACAGAGTGTAAGCAGTTAGCCAAGTTCAATCAGAAAAAGCTATTAGGCTATTAGAAACTGAGTTAAGTTTTCTCCAATTAGTAACTAGCTAGCTGAATTATAAAGCTTAAAGTCTACCAAATGGTAGAGTTATAAGATACTTACTAAATGACTTGTCACTCATTCCCTTCAGTTTTCTTTTCTTTAGGTCAGAGTTTTGAGGAGTTAAGCTAGAACGTGAGATGACTAGAGAATGAGATACAATTGAGTAGGTTTTTACCTGAGCTTTTAGATTTATACATATATGTACATATTTAGTTTTTAGTAGATCAAATGTTGGCTCGCATGCTTTGTATTACTCATGCATGAAATGTACAGTGTCACATATATGTGTTTTCAGATATTAGTATTTTATAGTATTATAGTATGAGTTTTCTTAAGATACTGTACGATGGGTTTTAATATTCCTTCACATTATAATTATAGCTTTCACACAATACATGGTTTTCAAAGAAATAGTTGTCTTATAGGAATTCCTATCATATGTTATAGATGATTTGTGAAAAAAAAAAATACTATAATAATATATGTTTATATAATATAGGAGCACAATGACATATAATAGGGTTCACTACATTAGTCTAGTGATTATAGCATAGTGGGTTACATGATGTAGATTTTACACAATGTATTGATGTTATAAGTTATCTAAACACTAATGCACAATCATGCATGTGCCACACATGGTCATGCATAAGGGTCGCACGGGTGTACATATTGCTTATACATGACCATGCACCTAACTCTATATAAAGAGACACAATGAATTCATTCAAGATGATTTAGCCAAAAACAAACATACACGTCCATGCCTTAAACCCATACACGCTCGCGCAAGTAAACGCTAGCACTTTGAAAACATGACTTAGTCTTCTTTTACTCTTATATATTTTGTGGACTTCCTTAAGTGTCGTGAACATACGAATTGGTGAGTAGCAAAATCCTTGCCATGTAAGACTCGAAGGAATCTCCAAATGAATGTATGTTCCCTAAAATGCCTTATGGATGTTTTGGTTTTCTTTCTTATACAAATGCAAACAAAACTTGTATCTGTGACATTTCCTAGGGCTTTGATTGAAGTTTTTGTAATTTTGTTGTATAACCAACCCTCTGATTAATGCAAAAAACTCAACTATTCCAAACGTCGTTATCATGTTCCTTAATCGTCAAAGACATGATTTTTGTCCGTTATTTGATGTCATACACAATTGTGAACTTCCTCATGCACAGTTATGCATAGTATCTAGTAACAACTCCTGCAGTTCCTCATATGTATGAGGGTGCATCTGACACAATTGTACATCCCTTACCACTAAGAAAATTTTAACGTTCTCATAATAAAAGTGACTAAAATGCCCTTCTATAGCTTGTATGGGCATGCACTTCTTATATAAACAACCATGTAATCCACATTTATCAATCATAGAAATTAATTAAAATATCCTTAAGATATATCTACAAGTGTAATATTTATTTACATCAAAGTTACATTAGAATGACAAAAAGCTTAGTTTTGAGATTTAATCGATGGAAAATAAAATAATTCGATTTTTTAAAAAATAGTTGACAAATAGACATAGAATAGGCGGATAAATGGGTAGAAATATATGTGGTGATATTGTTTAAAGTGGGTTATCGTTCAAGTACTGCTCACATGTAGATAAGTAAGCATGAGATTGGCAGATAAGTGAAGAACATGTGCGTATATATTGTTTGTGAATATTATTCACATATAGGTAAGCATAAAGCACTTTTCACGGGTTTTTAACACTAATGATAAGGGTAAAATGGGTGGTGTTGACTATATTCTCATAATATATAAAAAGTAAATTAAAATTGTATATCATGATTAAGAAGGATAAATTTAATTTAATTTAATTAATTTACCGGATCATAATGAGTGCTAGTACTATAAGGGTTTATTTTGTTATATACCGAAATAAACCCTTGGGGTTTAAGGAATAATCTCTTCTAACTTACTGTTTTTTGGTTAATGTGATTTGTTATCCGACAAAGTTTCATTTCCGTTACGATGTAACGAATTCTAAAGCAGCAAGCAAACAAATATAGCCCTGAAACGAAATTTCACAGAAACGACGCCGTGATGGCTCTTTCCTTTAATTCCTTCTCAGGTGCAAATCCTCTTTTGAATCTTTTAACCACACCCCGTTCGTTATCCCTTTAAAATTTCACGCGCCCAGCTCCACGTTTCGGTAGATCGACCCAATCACAAAGTGGTGGGTCCCACATTGTTTATGACGCGCTGGCGTGCGAGCTGTGTGGTCGATAAGAGTAAAATTCCAAATGAGCAGCTTACCGAATGCAAAAGTAAAATAACGCGCTTATTGTTTTTGTTTGATTAATAAGATCTGATGCAACATAAATAGAAATTGAAACTGAAATCAAAATTAAAAAAAGCGAGGGCGCAAGTAATTGCCAATTTATGAGAAAAAAAAGGGGAATGAACGTCATCTCTGTTCCGCCGTCCGTACAAAGAAGTTGTCTATTAACGAACCTTAATTGAATCTACAAGATACAGGGAGCAGAGTCGATCCAATTGAGCATTGTGTATCGATCAACTTTGGGTTGGGAGTTGCGAGCTTTTTGCTTTTGGTGTTTGGATCGGGAAGAAGATGAGCGGATGGGATAGGGTTAGATCGTCTGCATCGAGATTGGGCCAATCATCGAACGGTCACCGGCGCATGCCATCGGGTACGGTTACACTGGGCCGAGTCCAGCCGCAGGCACCTGGTAACCGTAATATACACTGTAATGACCGCGAAGCCAATGAACCTTTCCGATTCAAGGTTATCTCTTTCTTTATTTTTATTTTTTTTTCGTATATATTTATTAATAATCTGCATAAATAGGTTACTAAAATGTTTATTAATTTCTTGATGATCCAAGAAATGAGGAACTTCACTGAACTTAGTATAATTTGAACTTATTAAATTGAGTGTTTAGTATTTGGTTTCTTGGCTGCTTAGAAGACGTTTACATGCACGAAGTGGTGAAGCAAAGTAGAAATTAGTATCATTAGGCCATAAAATTTAAATCATTTCAAGAGGTGGTTGACACTTAATCAACACTTTGTTTGGTATGAGGAACGAAAAAGAAGGAAAAGTTCTGGGAGAAAAAAACTTAGCGGCTAGAAAGAAATATAAAGAGGAATGAAGTTTCAAGCCCCTAAAAACCAATTCTTCTATAAATATAATGGGCTGAAGAGGGAAGGGGAAAACTGAAAAGACGTTGAGTAAAGAAAATTAACTTGGTTCCTAGTTTCCTGTTAAGAGCAGAAAAAAAAGAAAGAAAAATTAAATTATTTTTTTATCTTATCGAAGAGAGTAATGACGATAAATGTACAAAGCTGTAATGGTGAAATTGACATGTAAATGATTATCTCTCTTCTCAAAGGATATCAAATTGTCAAAACTGAAAGTGCTAACCTTTTCTCTTCTTGCAATCATTTTAAGCAAATGGACGGAAGGGATAATAATTCCTCTTCCCATCTTTCTCTTTCTCATTGACTAGTAATTTCAGTAAGTAAACTTGCTTCTTGCTTTCTGTTGTTTGGTAGGTTTCATGCATAGGCTCTAGTGGTAAAAAATGTTTTTGTTGAATTATACAAGCGTGCACAAGTAAAAAAACCAATTTGATCACCAAATATTCTAAAATAAATCAAAATAAATTTTGCTTGAAGGGTGCTCAGGAATCAGGTCAAGTGGTAATCGCTGAGATGTAGTAAAGATAAGTCATAGGGTCAACTTTAAGTTTTTCTAGTAAAGAAACAAATGCATTTTTGAAGATGAAACTGGGGCAAGTAGGAGTCAAATGCAATTAGCTCTCTACTTTAGGTGCAACTTAATCCATAGTCATAATCTGTCTATAAAGTACTTAGGTTTTCCATTGTTTTTATAGTCTTAATGTCTCCTTCAAGTGGTTGAGTATTCCAGTTTAACCATTTCATTCCATTTCTTTTTAGACCATGGTAAATGCAACATGGAAGTATTTTCATTAGATTTGGTCCCAACCACTTCAACATTGATTTACTTGTCTTATAATTCTGTTGCTATTTGAGGCTCCAGCAATGCATTTTTTCTGTCCTTCATTAATTTATGCTGTATGGAAGAGTAGTACTAACAATGAATAAACTAATAATTTCCTATCTGCCAATTTGAAAAATGATTTGTTGATCTAGTTTATGCACTGGAAATGAACAAACCGAATAGGATTTTCCTAATTTTTGAAACATAGGTTTTCTTGGTCAATAATTAAAATGTAAACTGACAAGACAAGTGAAGTACGAAGAGATTTGCAAAAACTTTTGCTAAAAATTTATGTCTTCACGATCACAGACATGCCTTGTTTGTTCAAAGCATATGCACATCATGTACCATTCTACAGAGGGCATCTTAATAAGCAGCAATCAGAGTATTGGTGCACTAGTTAGTCATAAAAATTGATGTATATGAATAGTCTTAGTCCAATATGATGGCCCTGTCTATTCCCTTGCATACACATATTGGATTAATAATTTGATTTGTTAACTACACTTGTAAGAATGTGGTATCAAAAATATGAAACGTCTTAACTGTTGTGATGAAATCAAGTAATCTTTTGCTTGCTTGCTTCTGGCTGTAATAAACTCGGCTTGGTTTTGATTATTATTAAATCAATTGTTTCAGGGGAATTCTATAGCAACTACAAAGTACAATGTTTTAACCTTTCTACCAAAAGGATTGTTTGAACAGGTAACCTGAATTTAAGCTTGCTTATATTAGAATGAAGAGTATAAGTTTTATTTTATTCATTTTCTGCGTTTAATAATATTGTGCTTGGAGCCAACTATGTCATTTTTATATGAACCAGTTAGGTATAACAATAAGAGATATTTTGTATTGATTTCTTTTGTTTCTGAAAGAAATTGTGTTTACTCTGACAGTTCAGGCGGGTGGCTAATTGCTACTTTCTTATGATCTCTATTTTGTCAACAACACCAATGAGGTATGGCCATTCAAACCTAAGGTGGGGAGTTTCTTTTAAAATACATTGGGAGGTACTTACATTCTGTTGACTGCTTATAATGGGGTTTACAGTGGTTATGACATTTTTTCCCAAACATTCCTGGATTCAGCTTGGCTCTCATAATTTTCACTTTCAACTAAACTACTCTTATTTTTTAAGTTAAATAATGTCCTTGTTGTGGTGCTCTGAGTAATTATTTATCAAAGAAGAGTAACTGACATCCCAATATGTCACAATGATTAACTTGCTAACAATTTTTTAATCATGCAGTCCTGTGAATCCTGTGACAAATGTGGTTCCTTTGAGTCTGGTGCTTTTGGTCTCACTGATTAAAGAGGCATGGGAAGACTGGGTGAGTACTGCTGTTCTTGCGCATGGTAGTATGTCATCTTAGTTGTTTTTTGTTATAGAGGCATGGGAGATGTGTAGCTCTTGAGAAACTATAGTTTTAAGTGTTTTTGCGGTTTAGCTTAAGAGGTGAAGTTTGTCTGCCAAACAATATCTGTCTTGGTGTAAGTTGGTGTAAATAGTTTACTGCTATTTCTAGTTGTGAGTTTATTTTTTGCTTTCAAATTTTGTGCAACAGAAGCGTTTCCAGAATGACATGGCAATAAATAATACTCTTATCGATGTACTGCAAGATCAGAGGTGGGTGCCTATTCCTTGGAAAAAGCTACAGGTTGGAGATATTGTCAGGGTGAGTTTGTTACACTTTGTTGTGTGTTTTAGCATTGTTTATATGTCATATGATGAGATATGGTTTCTTAAATTTTAATAGAATGCAGGATTGCTACTGTACATTGTGAGGGGTGTTGGTTATCACCTCCAGTGAATAGTTTTTTTTTTTTTTTCACTGTGTGCTAGCCATGACAATTTGCTTTGTAATATTTTCCTGTGGAGCTAAATTTTTTATTGGTCTAGTTTACATCTGTTTGTCTTTGTTCCCTTTATGCATGTAATGGGAATTGCTAGTTCAGAATGGATGTTGATTAATTGACCATATGTGTACTATTTACCTTGTCAAATCCTATAATTCATCCTCTGATTCTTTTCTCCTTTCTTCTAAAACACATACCTGTTTATTTACATTTTGGTGTTTTGTCTTTTTTTCTTTTAACAGTCTTGTGCATTTTAGTTTTATGCCTGGTAGTTACTGTAGCAGTCACATGAATGTAAGTACAATATTATTATTTATTCTCTTTAGGCATATCAAGTTAGGATGAAAATACTTCTCCAGTTATTTTTGTTGTTTCTGTTTTGATATTTGTTAGTGGCTAAGAAGGGCTATATAGGAATTCGACAAAATATGTTTTTGCCTTAGCATTGGGAGGTTTGCACTCTTGCATAATTACAATTCCGCTTTGATGGGTGAATCCTGGGAATTTGGGTTTAGCCAGAGGTTTTGTGTCCAAGTTGCTTTCAAATAATTGATAGTGTCAACATTTAGGAATATTATAAGATTACATGTGTAATCTTTAAGTGTAAGTGTAGTAAAAGCTGATTGCTTGTTATTTATATTTACTCCAGTTAACATTATTCACTTTGCCACTATGGAATTATGAATTGAGGCAAAGCAACATCTTTTTATGACTTTAATGCTAAAATTTTCGAGTTATTTATTCTTCTTTCTTGGGTAATATGAGATCTCTATACATTTTATTTTTGTTAAGTATTTGGAAATCATCTATATTATCAAATATTACATCATATATTAGTGGATTTCTGTATCTTTTGCAGGTAATGAAGGACCAATTTTTTCCTGCAGATATCCTTTTCCTTGCTAGTACAAATGCAGATGGTGTTTGCTATATTGAGGTTTAACTATTCTCTGTCGTACTATTTGATATGGTTTTGTTGTCTTTTCAGTTTATCTGATAAAAGTTAATTCTATGATATGTTATGTTTGATTCCATGGTTTATATTTCTTCAAATTTTCATTTTGGTTGCAGACTGCAAATTTAGATGGGGAAACAAATTTGAAGATCAGAAAGGCATTGGAAAAGACATGGGATTACTTGAGTCCTGAAAAAGCCTCTGAATTCAAAGGTTGAACCTTTTTAATTGTTCTGCTTATCAGTTTTGTCTCTTCAGAACCTATGTTATGCGTTCTGAAATATTATACTGTTAAGCATATTTGAAAATTTATATTAACTAGGAAGAGTTTTCTTTTATGAAAGTACAAATACTAGCTGTGTATGAGTCCTCATGGAAGTAAGTAAGAAGATGGTGGGACAAAGAGGATAAGCAAGTGGTTAGGGAGGGTAGGACTGTTGTATCTTATAGATTCTGTTATTTTGTTGCATTAGTCATTGAAATATTGAATAACATATAACCGTAAATTCTACTTTATTGAGTTCCAGAGGTCAGTCTTTACTCAGTTATCGTCTATGCATCCTATAGTGTTTCCTTGGCCATATTTTATGATTTTATTATTTTCCTTGCTATAGTCTATATGCTTGGACCATTGTTTTTTTTCATTTCCTGAATAATCAATTGTTGCCTCATATATTTACTCATGTCCTGGAGTTAGTACAGAACTGCTAGTTTAAGCTTGCTGGGAGTTGGTTATCTCAATCCATTTGAGCTGATTTACTCTGTTATTTCCCTCACTATTTAATATCTTATTATTAACAGTCGATTTTCTAATGGCAGGTCAGATTCAATGTGAGCACCCGAACAATTCATTGTACACTTTCACTGGCAATCTTATAATGCAAAAACAAACGTTACCTCTCAATCCAAACCAAATTTTACTACGAGTATGTTCCATTTTTGTGTAGTCTCCTTAAAGTGTATTGAAACTTAAGCCAGAATGTCTTTCCTGAGCTCTTTAATAGAATTTAACAATGCTGCTAGTAATTTGTTATGTCAGTCCTTCAATCTTTTTTTTTTTTTTTTAATATTTAATCCAATTAGTTATCATATTTCTTTGTCTTTTCAGCTCTTTGGCATTCTTTTGGAAAGTTTGCATTACTGAAATTCTCTTTGTTTTTTTCTAGGACTGACCATAGATTAAGCGTTTTCTGGAATCTCTTGTTTTCATGGTCACTGTCTACCCTTTTTTTCACTAATAGATGCTGATTTTGATGTTTATTCATAATCATTGCAAACTAGAATTGCATTTACTCAGTAACTCAAGCACTGTGGTTTCAGGGATGTAGTCTCAGGAACACCGAGTACATCACTGGGGTTGTCATTTTTTCTGGTCATGAAACAAAGGTTTGTAATTGTGAAGTGCAATGGAAGATGCTAATTTGCAATCATTTTATTTTCATGGTGACGGGAATTTTCTTTCTTACTGGAAATTACAATTTTTGTAAATTATGTCACCACAATGAAGTTTTTCCATAAATTACTAATTGGATCAATCCTGAATCCTGGGATTTTTAAGTGTCACTTTAAAAGAAAAAAAAAAAAAAACTTGTTTGATGGTATGCGGTTTCTCTTAATTCCCTGTCTTCTGTCTCTAGCTCTGATTTTTTTCATCACTTGGTTTACCGTGATTTGGCTTTGACACTGTAGGTCATGATGAATTCCATGAATATTCCTTCCAAAAGAAGTACCTTAGAGAGGAAACTTGACAAGCTTATACTCGCTCTTTTTGGCACTCTCTCTATAATGTGTCTGATTGGATCCATAGGAAGGTTTGGCAGTTTTTCTGTCTGTACTTCTACAATTAATTGATATCAATGTTTTACCGTTTAGTTATGTCTTTGGTTTTTTATTTCATATATTTTCCAATGTGAGTTTTTTCCATTTGAAATTCTGCAGTGCTATATTCATAGATAAAAATCAGTACTACTTAGGTCTTCAGAAAATGACTGGAAGTGTGGAGGATGATCAATTCAACCCTGACAACCGTTTTCTGGTACGATAAAGTTCCTATAGTGCCCTTTGTTGTTAATTTTGATTTACTTAGTTGATTCTGTTTGTTGGCACTGCAGGTTTTTGTGCTGAATATGTTTACTTTAATTACTCTCTACTCCCCAATTATCCCCATTTCCCTGTATGTTTCCATTGAGGTAGGTTTCTTAGCAAATTACAATTTTTTGACTGCTCTAGCTGTGAGTGAAGAGTATAATCTAAATGTCTTTCTCATGTAAATTCAGACAATCAAGTTTTTCCAATCCACTCAATTTATCAACAAGGATTTAAGCATGTACCATGCTGAAACCAACACTCCAGCTTTGGCTCGGACGTCCAATTTGAATGAAGAACTGGGACAGGTAAAATTCAGCCATGTCTACTTTCTTTTTTTCTTAAAAAAAAAAAAAAAAAAAAAGAAAAACTCAAAGAGGAAGTTTCTTAAAGTTATATGCTATTAGGTAAGTGAAAAGGAGGATTACAATAGATACAATTAAACATAGTTGGTGGAGAAACTCCTTGGAAATAGAAGAACAGTATGCACTGCTTCAGGTTTAGATTAAACAGTAATTAAGAGTGAGGGATGTAACACAGCAAGAGTATTTTCTACTTGATTCTGCTCAGTTAATACAAGAAAATAAGTTGAACACGTTGTGAAGACATGGAAGAGAGTATGATGAGGCCTAGGAAGAAAAATGGACTTCTTGTGATGACAAAAAGATAACTATGAGGAGTCTGACTCTGCCATAAACTGTCTTAGCATCTGGAATGTGTGAACTCTGTTACAGGATTTTGCATAGATTGTTAGCCCCAAGAGTCGTTATAATGCCACTATGGAAACATTTATTTGAGCTTGAGAAAATTCACTATTAGCAGATATGCCTGCCCTTAGGAGAGACCATCAGTTTTCACCTTCATCCAAGGAGAGAGGAGAGATTTATGAAGACCTTCAAGATCTAAGGGGCTTTGGAATAACTAGGATCAAAATCCAAATAGTAGTATCTGGCAGGAGCATCTTAATGCAGTATGTTCCTCGACAGTCTTGTCAACAAAATGATTAACTACAATGTTTTCTTGCCATGTTGACTTTTGTATGAGCTGCAACGAGTTGTTTTATTTAATTCTATGTAGAATGAATGGTCAAAGTCATGATTTCTTATGCTGTTAATTAATCAGGTGGAATATATATTTTCTGATAAAACTGGAACTTTAACAAGAAACTTAATGGAGTTCTTTAAGTGTTCAATTGGAGGAGAAATCTATGGAACTGGTATCACTGAAATAGAGAGAGGGGTTGCAATGCAGACTGGCATAAAATTTCAGGAGGTATGCTTTGTCATCAATATGTGATTGTTTCATTATGCCTGATTTTTTATGTTATGAAGGTTATGATATGTCTAATGTCATTGTACTTCTACAGATGGAAAAGCCAGCCAATGCACCTAATGAGAAAGGTTTTAATTTTGATGATCCAAGGCTTCTTCGGGGTGCTTGGAGGAATGAGCCTAATCCTGACATTTGCAAGGTAGCTTGCTATATTATGTGTGACCAGAATGCTAGATCAGTGGTTGCTATACTTAATATGATAGGAGTACTGTTTCAATGATGAACTTTTGTGATAACAGAAAATAGTAAATCTTTTGTTCCCTACTAAATTTAATTTAATTTTTCATGACATAATTGTTTTTGATAACTAATTGATGTCATGGTAATATAGAATAATTTAATTATATAAACTTTTATGAGATTCTAAATGATTTTTTTCCTTGGATTATTTTAACAGTTATATATATGTTTGCATGTATAATATGAAATTTTAAAATGATGGAGGCGATGGTTAAATGAGAAATTCATTTGAAGGGCACTCTAAGAGTATCAATATTTTGTTTTTTCTTTTTTACAAACCGCAACAGTGCAGGGGATTATATTAAATAATTTTGAAGTAGGGAATGTAAAATTTTGTTTTCTTTTTTGAAGTTTATTTATAATATTTATGTTTCAAAATTAATAATTTTAAAATAAAAATTATGAACAATAGTGGTAATTTAATGAAATAAATGAATAATGAGATAGAAGGAAAACTCACATGGTGTGACTGACACATCTAGTTGATGACATGAGAATCTTATAGAAAGTTTGGATCTTTAAACAGTGGCATACAAAACTAAGTGATATGATAAACAAAAAATTTTGTAAATTCAAAGTTCATGATGGCATCCCACCTGCACCCCCTTCCTAGTGTACTAATAGGTTGATGTCAACAGTTTCTGCTATTGAATTCTCATCTTCTCAACATATTAAATTCTCTGTTTTGTGTGATCAGAGTTTAATAGTTTTGTGTCAGAGTAACTAGTCCTCAGTGGAACAAGCCAAACATGTTTTATAGTTGAGCTATAAACTTAGATTCTCGTTTTGCTTTGGGTTGCTATTGATGAGCCTGTTTATTGTATCACATCTAGTAATTTCATCTGCTATTAATGCCTTAATAAATTGAATTTCTTTATTAGTATAATTGATGCAATTTAGGAGATTGGGACTGACCCATAACATTTGACAAAGAACGCTTTTGGCTCTTCACAGAGCTTAAAACAATTTACGAAAATATATTTTATTAATTCTGACGTTGCTTGATGCCTGAATTGTGCAATTTCCAGTACAAGGGTGTCCTTAAACCCCAATATGGTTTTTCAAGTGAGATTTTGTTGCTTATCCTGTAGGAATTTTTTAGATGCCTTGCTATTTGTCATACCGTGCTTCCAGAAGGTGATGAATCCCCAGAGAGGATCACTTATCAAGCTGCTTCTCCTGATGAGGCTGCATTGGTTACCGCTGCAAAAAACTTTGGGTTTTTCTTTTACAGGTTTGTAATCTTATTTTGTTTTAGACCCTTTCACAGCTTCTAAGTTTTATAGTAGTTATGAAACTTTGTAGTTAGCCATTAGCCTATCAATTAATTCATCTTTGATGGGATCTCTCCCATAACCCAATTGCCTTAAGGGAATTTGACATCTGGTTCTGGTATAAATTGAGGGAGTTTTTGTTGCTCAAGATATTTTTGCCTGTTTGTGGCTAATCCTTGTATTTGTTCTCAGGCGCACACCTACTATGATTTATGTTCGTGAATCTCATGTGGAGAAGATGGGTAAAATGCAAGATGTGTCATATGAGATTCTCAATGTACTTGAATTTAATAGGTGGGCATATATTCTTGCTTGAATATATTCATCTACTATGTTTTTGGTTAATAAACTAAATAAATCGTAATTGTTGGTGCATAAATAGTACGAGGAAGCGCCAGTCTGTTGTATGTCGATATCCTGATGGAAGGCTTGTTTTGTACTGCAAGGTAATTGGGTCATTTTGATTCTTACGTATTGCTAATTGCATTTGGTGAAGAAATTGACCCTTGGCCAGAAAGATGCTTTTCACAGGGTGCTGATACTGTCATTTATGAGAGACTGGCTGATGGAAATGAAAACTTGAAGAAAGTAACCAGGGAACGCTTGGAACAATTTGGAGCTTCTGGGTTGCGAACCCTTTGCCTGGCCTATAGAGATTTGCGTCCTGATTTGTATGAAAGATGGAACGAGAAATTTATTCAGGCTAAGTCTTCTCTGCGAGATCGTGAGCAGAAGTTGGATGAGGTAAATTCTGTTTGAAAATGTTGTCTTTTCATTATCATAATTTGATCTCTACTTCAGAAAAGATGCTTATTGGTGTTATTATTTTGATGCATTTCTGGTCAATTGACAGTGGTGAGTTTTGTTACTCTTGAGCCTATATACTTAATAGGTTAGTCATGTTACTCTTCAGAAACAGGATTAATTGAAAGTCTAAAGAATAGACATTTTAACATATTTATTATGACTTGTGTGATGCTCTACATTTTTTTGCCTGGTAGGCATTTAATATTTGCTTGGAAAGAAGCAGTGTTTCAAATTTTCCAAAAAAAAAAGAAAAAAGGTTTTGTATTTCATCACTTACAGAACACTGTTTTCAAAGTTGCTTCAGTTTCTTGTGAAATAGTTTGATGATCCATACTCTTTGATTTTGATATTTATATTCTTGAGCTAGGTGTGTGTTCATTAGAAGCTACATATTATTATTATTTTTTTTTGTAAGTTGAAGCTACATATTATTTCTTTAGTGAATTTAAAGTTATCTTAATTTCCACTTTTACTTTAATGATTTATTGTCTTGAGAGGAAATTGCTTATAAATTTGGAGTTATTTATTATTTTCAGTTAAATTTTATTATGTTCTGCTAAAATATCTAGTTAGTATACTTCAGATATGGCAAAGTGAAAAATGCTCCTTTACGTTCACTCTAAATTAGTGCCAGAAGATTCCAGCCAAGATATAGAGAAAATGGAACAGGATCTTTAGATATAATTTTGAAGCAGTTATGTCCGTGTCTTTATTGCCAAATATTTTAATCATGTTTTTCTATATTCAGATGTCATTTTAAGTGTGTATACTCAGACAATATGAATATTATTCAGGTGGCAGAGCTCATAGAGAAGGATCTAGTTTTGATTGGTTGCACTGCTATAGAAGACAAACTTCAAGATGGAGTACCAGCTTGCATAGAGACTCTTTCTAGGGCTGGAATTAAGATTTGGGTGCTAACAGGAGACAAATTGGAAACAGCAATAAATATTGCTTATGGTGAGTCAGTAAATTAAGATCTCTGAAATTTATCTTGAATTAAGATATTTTGTATTTTTTTTCCTTGAGATTTATCTTTGCTTTTATTTTGCTTTAGCATGCAACTTAATTAACAATGGAATGAAGCAGTTTATCATCAGTTCAGAAACTGATCCTATTAGAGAAGTTGAAGAAAGGGTAAGTAGCATTCCTTAGCTAACAATGATTTTAGATGTATAACAAAGCAGGACTTTTACCAATTATCTCTATAATTAGCTTAATGATAATTTTATTTGAATGCTGTTGTCAGGGTAATCCAGTGGAAATTGCACGGTTTTTGAAGGAAGAAGTAAAAAGAGACCTTAAAAACTGCCTTGAGGAAGCACAACAATATATGCGTTCTGTATCTGGACCAAAATTAGCTCTTGTTATTGATGGAAAGTGCTTGATGTATGCTTTGGAGCCTAGTTTGCGCGTAATGCTGCTCAACTTGAGCTTGAATTGTAGTTCTGTTGTCTGCTGCCGAGTTTCTCCTTTACAGAAGGCACAGGTAAGGCTCCTGAGGGATTATAGACTCAGGAAAATTGGCTGTGTAACAATGCAATTCGGAACACTTCATTGTGCTTGTATTTGGCATTGATTTTCTCTTGAAATGTGTTTTCATTTTAGTTTACTCATACTGAATTGTTATCATTGTGGGAAAATTACAGTTTGGTTACAAGTTGAACCAGTGGTAAAACCTTAATGTGTTTCCATAACAGGTGACAAGTCTGATAAAAAAAGGTGCAAGAAAAATAACACTTAGTATTGGCGATGGTGCCAATGATGTTAGCATGATTCAAGCTGCTCATATTGGCGTGGGAATAAGCGGGCAGGAAGGAATGCAAGCAGTGATGGCTAGTGATTTTGCAATTGCCCAGTTTCGCTACCTTACAGATTTGCTTCTTGTGCATGGTCGTTGGTCGTATCTTAGAATATGCAAGGTTTGTGTTTATTACACTTTCAGAACTCTGTTAATTCTGTGTTTGAGTGATAATTGTTTACAACAATGTCTGATTTCAGGTTGTGACATACTTCTTCTATAAGAATCTTACTTTCACTTTGACTCAATTTTGGTTTACCTTTCACGCTGGATTTTCTGGTCAAAGATTCTATGATGATTGGTTCCAGTCATTGTATAATGTCATTTTTACATCCATGCCGGTTATTGCGCTAGGACTTTTTGAGAAGGTACTCTATCCATTTCAGTGACTTTTTACTAGAACTTTTGACTGCACTGAAGCAATTACCATAAGATCATGTTGTCTCTTTGTTAAATTTTCTTTTTACCAGGATGTCAGTGCAACCCTTTCGAAAAAGTACCCTCAGCTATACCGGGAAGGAATAAAGAACGTCTTTTTCACATGGAGAGTTGTGGCAGTTTGGGCTTTCTTTTCTGTCTACCAGTCTCTAGTCCTTTATAACTTTGTGGCCTCTTCCAGCTTTGGTGGTCAAAAATCATCAGGCAAAATATTTGGTATTTGGGATGTTAGCACGATGGCTTTCACCTGTGTTGTTGTAACTGTCAATTTGCGTCTTCTTATGATGTGCAATTCAATCACTAGATATCATTATATAACTGTTGGGGGCAGCATCTTAGCCTGGTTTATATTTGTTTTTATATACACAGGTGTTATGACCTCATATGATCGACAGGTGAGTTCTCCTCTTTTCTGCTTTGCTTGTGGGGGTTGTCTGTTACCGGTACTTCTATTGTATTTTTCCATATTCTGATTTGCTCTTTTTATCTTTTCTTATATTCACTGCAGGAGAATGTTTATTTTGTCATATATGTCTTGATGAGTACCTTCTATTTCTACTTTACACTTATTCTGGTTCCAGTAGTTGCGCTTTTTGGTGACTTCATTTACCAAGGGTGAGGTTCAGAAACACATGTTTAAGTACTACAATTTTTTTGTGAAATGTCATGTGTCTTCAGTGTGTGGTCATGTATTATGATAGTTATCATGCTTCATTTTGCTGATCTTAAGCATGGATGATTGTTCAGTGGTGGATACTTTCACCCAAAAAATTAATTTTGATACAAAATGCAATTGTGCATTTGATCATAATGCCCTTGATAACATGGGCTTATTTGGTTTATGATTTTTCATGGTGCCTAAAGGTACATTTTCTCGATTATTTTTGACACTTAGTTTTAATGTTTGTTTCAATGCAGCGTTCAAAGATGGTTTGCGCCCTATGATTTTCAGATTGTTCAGGAAATCCACAGGCATGAACCTGATGAAAGGAGGACAGGGTTGTTAGAGGTTGGTAACCAGCTTACACCAGAAGAGGCGAGAAGCTTTGCAATGGCTCAACTCCCGCGAGAAATATCAAAACATACTGGATTTGCATTTGATTCCCCCGGGTATGAGTCATTTTTTGCTTCACAGCTAGGTGTGTATGCACCACAGAAGGCATGGGATGTTGCCAGAAGAGCCAGCATGAGGCCGCGGTCCAAGTTACCAAAAAAGAACTAATATCTCACAAATAATACTAGTGTACAAAGTTTTGACGGTCCTCTTTATAGAAATTTGTAAAATTAGCTTGTCCATTTTTTGTTGTTTCTTCAATCTGTCTTGCTATTTCTTTCCATTTTTTGGTTCCGCGCTAGCCTGTTAATTTTTTTTTTATTTTTTGGTTGGAGGAATTCATCATGGTAGGGTTTTCATGCCTGTATAGCTACTTACAAAGTGCCTAGGGGACTGCTATTGATAGTGCATTGCAATTAAAGTTGGTTTAATGGATCTAAATTTGATCCTACACCTACATTTTAATTGAGCTTTTAAACTAAAATTAAAATTGAAATTAAAATATATCCTAAATCTAAATTTAAAATTTGAATTTAAATTAATATTTAATCCTAAATTTAAATTTCTAAATCTAAAGTAAAATTAAAATATATCCTAAATCTAAACTTAAAATTCGAATTTGAATTAAAATTTAATCCTAAGTTTAAATTTAAATTTAAATTTATAATAAAATTAAAATCCATTCTAAATTTGAATCTAAAATTTTAATTTAAATTAAAATTTAATCCTAAATTAAAGTTAAAATTTATCATTAAAGTTCACATTTAGCCGAAATCTAAATTTAAAATTGAAATTCTAAATCTTAGGACAAAGTATCTGCGATCCATGCCCAAAAGATAGAAAGAACAAAATTAAAATAGAACAGGAATGAAAAACAACAAAGAGACAAATGAATCAAAAAAGAAAATAATTGAGTTTTTCTCTGAGATAAATACCTAAAATTAAGCTCCCTTGAAGTGCTTTTTCAACGTATTGAGGTTGGCAGGATCTGTGTACAGCTCAACAAACGGAGTATGACGTTTATGTGGCAAGAACAAACGACTCTGGGTAGTCTTCTTTCGAACAGTATGTCGAGTAGGAATATGTGTATTTGTTAAGTGATTTTTTTTTTTCGGATGGTTTCCAAATTCTCCTAATTTTTTTCCTTTCTGAATTTTCTCTGTATTTTTTCCTCCCCAAATCAAGAAATTCCAGTTTTTGAATTCAAATTCTACATTTTAAATTTAAAAATTAAATTTAACTTTAAAATTATTTTCAAATTTTCTGAAAAGATAATTAAGATAATTATAAATAAATTTAAATTTAAAAATTAGTTTCAGAAACAGAAAAAAAGATAATTAAGATAATTATAAATAAATTTAAATTAATTTAATAATATCTGTATGTGAATGTCTAACAATCATCTGCTAATATAGACAGTATGAGGATGTTTGCACACTGGTGAACCATCCACAAACACTTATGACGTAAGTGTTTGTGGACTGATTGAGGGTTGTCCATGCACAGAGTACAACTAAGTGGAAAAATGGGCCCAAACAAGGCTTGAGGTTATTTTTCAATTGATTAGGTTTGATAGGTTCTTTTTGGATTTAGTCACATGTATTCAATCTATTCTCCGCTTACAGTCCTCAAACCTTGGCTGGTCGAAATAGCGTCCCATATGAGAAACTTAAAACAAGGTCATCATCATTGGGAAAAACCCTGTTAGGTCAAAAGCAATTGTTTACATACCTGTAAATAGATTTTTGTAACATATGGTATTGCGTACCAATGCACGAAAAGGGCATGACACACGTGGGAGGTGCATGGATGATGTTGATCAACATGTGAATGTCTCTCATTTTAAGTGCATGAAAGCATATGATTATCTTCTTTTGGAGATTTTGAGCACGTGGATGAGCTCTTATGGTGCATGAGAGAATGTGAATGTGTGTGAGTAGGCAACTTGGCACGTGGTAGCACATATACATGCGTAATTGGTTCCTAGAAGTGTGTGTAAGTAAGTAAAAAATTTTATGGGCTCGTTTATTTGCATGAATGGTCTAAGATGGCATGTAAAATGAAATAAAGATATGTGATGGTATGTAAAAGCACATCAAAGGTTTAATATACAAATAGTAAAATGTAAAAGTCTCACATTGAAAAGATACAACAACTTTTTTCACTTACTATAAATAAGATGAGCTCAATTAAATTTCAAAATATCAACTCTCCCTCATAGGTGAAATTGATTTCAATAACTCACCTTACTTATTATATATTAGTCTACATTATATGTTTTCCTTTAATTAGAAAACATAATTTTCAATTTTTTTTAAATTAAAAAACTTTGTTAAGCTTAAGTTCACTGAAATCTTAAATTCATGGTTGGTCAGTTTAGGCTTGTTTGAGTCAAACCAACTCAATTTAAATCCAACCATAATTGACAACACTACTATTGTTAACTAAGACCCATAGAACTTTGTTGTTGTCAATTTTGGTGAATATGACTAGAGCATTATTATACTGGTGGTAATGTGATCTAAGCCATCTGAGTTAGCCATAAAGTCTAAGAATCATCAATTGACTTCTTAGTTATAAAAACTCGAGGTTAGAATGGTATTTTAGACTGGAAATCAGAGATGAAAATGAGATTTTATGGTGAAAAAATGGAGTTGAGTATGCCCAAGGGTAAAATAATCATTTATGGGCTTTGTGTGGCATGTACATGTGTCTCCTTGTGAGAATTTTGCTTGCACAGTGCAAGAAATTACAAAAATTTGAGATTTTCATAGAGCATGAATGTATGTCCCTAGGACATATTATCGTGCGTCCCTTCAGTATCAAGGCAACTGTGTAAAAAAAATATTTTCTCATTTATCATATAAGTTTTATCCAAAATTTTATTTCCTTCTCAGCGAATCCTAACTGAGGAATAGAAAGGGTATCTAAGAGCTGAAACCTAAGCCAAGAGAAGAGAATAAGTTAGAGAGACAAAGATCATCCGCAAGCCTTAAGGTAAGTATTTTCTGACCTCTTTCCCCTATGCTATTAAGTATGTGATTGTTTTCCTTGTGATATGATGAGGTTTGCAACATGTGTTTGTGATTGAATAGCATAAACATATGATGAGATGATGTGATAATAATGTTTTAATGAGGTTTTGTTTGCCTAAAAACATCTTTGACACATATATGCTTGTTATGAGGTTTAAGAGTTTTAACGCAAGTTATGATGAGAAATGTTATTGATGAAGATCATATGTGCAAAAGTATCATGTTGATCATATATTTATGCTTGAATAAGTTTAGTTATGGTTGGATTAAGTTTGTGTATGGATATATGTTTTTAGTTTTTATTTTGTAGAAGTAAAACATGATGCATGACCATACACCGATAAACGCATGACTGTGCAGTCATATTTTTACAGACTTACGATTGTGTGTGCCAAGTATGCATGATTGGATAAGTATTTGGGCATAATCGTGGTAGGAAAGGTCACAATCGTGTATATGTAGTTGCTTTATAGGCTTGTGTGATGCAAGGCCACAGTCATATGTAGTGCATGACCATGCATCTTGAGGGTGCATGACCATGTGTCCCAAGGGTGCACGACCATACAACATATAAATTTTAGAATTCAGAATAAACAATTAATCAAGTTTATAAGTAACTTAATACGAAGTAAATATAAAGAGATTTTATGCATAATAAGCATTACATGAGATAACATACCAAAGTAAGTTTTCAAAAAAGGATCAAGTGATTCATATACATATATTTTTAAATAGATAGTCAATGTTTTAGACATCATTTTAAATGTCAATACGAGGAGACACCTGTAAGTTTGTAAACCTGTTAGCAATGATATGGTCTTTGATCAAACTAATTAGAGAGAGTGTTGATTGTGCATTAGATTTTAACTTACTGATTATGTATCAATATGGATGAACTCACATGACCAAGGTGTTAAATCTTTGTATTCATCAATCTAATATAACAATTTTTAGATAAAGCTTTTATATATGTTTTATATAAAAGAGAGATTTTTAGATATGATTTATTATAGGATATTTGGATTAAAACAAATATTTTTTAGAAAATGTTTTCAAAAAGGGCTAAGACATGAGTTTTCAACATACTTCATACCATGACATAAATTAGAGTAAAGGTATCATGTTAAGTAAAAGAAAAACAAAGATTATAAGACAATAAATAAGATAAGCAAGATACTGAAATAAGAAAGAAAATAAAGAGCATGACAAGTCACGAATACAAAAGGATAGGAACTTGTTTATTGGTGGAGTTAAAAAATACTTACTGAGTGATCGTCATTCATTCCTTAAATTTTCCTATTCTTGTAAGTTAGAGGATTTAGCTGCTGAGATGAGTGATGAGACGGTTATGGATGAGATATAGTTTTGATCAGGTTTTCATTGTGTAGATAACATGTAGCATATGTTTTGGCTCATATGACATGTGCATATTGTATAGTATATTTTATCAACAATAATATATGATGTTTTTAATATGTTGTATATTGCATTTTACTTTATATTTCAAGGCTTCTGCATGCATGCATGTATAAGTAAGTATGTGTGAGATACTATTATATATTAAAGATAATTAATTTGATAATTATGATTTTTAACAGTGGAAAAAATATACATAATAATAAATGGTATAATATATATAAGAGTAACTTTTCACATTAGTTCCTTCACTTAGTCATCCAAGCAATGTCAATGTTCATCTAATCATCCAATTTCAACAAGGAAACACTAAGTCTAAGCATGTAAGATTAGGTTCATTCCATGCAATCAAAACAAGCAAATTGACTAAGGAAAAAGAAGAAATACAAAGCATTTGAATGAATTTAAGCATTCCAACCCTCATTCTTAGCAACAAATTCATCAAATAGTTGTATAACAAGTTCAAAATAAATCCAAAATGTGAAGTGCACAACCCAAGCCAAACAAACATGCAATCTCTCAGCCCATCTAAACACCATAGGCCAAGATCAAGTTACTTCAGGCCCAATTTGTCGTTACCATGAAAGAAAAAGCCCAATAAGTGCAATTACAAGTTTTGGTTTCAATTTGATTAAAAGAGAACAAGATTTGCAAGTTGAAAGACAAGGTTTCTTATGTTATTGAAAAGGTGACATGACTTGTAATTAATAAAACATGAACTAATTTTGTATTTTAATGGCTTAGAAATTTTATGTTATTTTGTAACATTAATTCATATATTTGTATTTGAAAATGTAGAAGTTTGATTATGCCTTTAGGAAGACCTTATAAAAAGGCATGAAAAATTTATAAAAACTAGTTGATAAGTTCATATATATATTTGATAAGTTTTCTCTCACTTTGGTTCTTAAGTTTTGTCTTTTGAATTGAATTATTTTTTCTTTTATCTAAGCTTTAGCCAAGAGTTTGATAGTGGAAATTTTAAGTTGGTTTCTTTGTTTTTATGCTTAAAGGTTACATTTAGCACCTTACTAAGTATTGCATGTGATAAATTAGAAATTGCCTAAATCAAAACTTGTGATTGAGCTTGTTAGGTTTCTTCTTTCATGGTAGGGATGAATCGGGCTTGAAATAACTTGATCTTGGCCTATGGTAATTAGATGGGCTGAGAGATTACATGTTTTTTTGGCTTGAGTTATGGACTTCACATCTTGGTTTTCTTTTGAACTTATTGTACAATCATTTGATCAATTTGCTCTCACTAATTACCAAAAATAAGGGTTGGACTACTTGAACTTCATTTGATTGCATTGTATTTCTTCCTTGGTCAATTTGCTTGCCTTGATTGCATAGAATGAACCTAGTCTTACATGTTTAGACTTGGTGTTTCCTTGTTGAGATTGGGTGATTGGATGAATATTGATCTTGCTTGGATGACTAAGTGAAAGAACTAAGAAGTCAATTGGTGAATCTTGGACTTTATGGCTAGGTTAGATGACTTGAATCACATTAGATGGTGTACCTATTTTGCACCTTCCAATGTAAAGCTAAGAACTTTAGCTTATGTTTTTAAGGGCTTAGTTGGGCATAACTCAAGAAAATGGATATTAGAGGGGTACTCATTAGATGAGGTCCTTAATGGCATCTTTTAAGGCATGATATTGATTTGTGTTATAGCCGATGTTCTTATAATATCTATAATACTACTTAGGATCATGTTTTAGGTGCTCCCTTTTCATGACCGTTAATGGTAAGAATATGTCATATCTTTTTATATCACAAAGATATGGTCGATAGGGGTGACCACTATGGTATAGTCACTATAAAAGGAAATAAAGCATAATTTCTCCTTGGCTTTCCTTTTCTTTGCTTCTTACAACTCTTTTGTTTGTGTTTGTTGTCCTTTCTCTTTCCTTTGATTTTTTCTCAATAGTAGTGCTAATCAAAACTTTTGAACCAATATTTATAAGGCAAACTTGTAGTTTTCTACTTATAAATACCTTATTGACATATTACAAAAATAGGTTATGATCATGCTTTCCTCACTTGGAAGCTTTGCACTAGTGTCATTACTTTTGAAGATAAGGACTAGCCATAATGGATGCCTATGACTAGCATGAGTTTGAGTCTATATGGTGATATATGTGTAAGTTATTTACACATATGGAATGTAAGTTCATTGCATGTTTGACCTAATGTGAGTTATTAACACAGTTTATTTGACATAAGTTTGTAACATGCTAGAAAGGCCTAGGCTCCTATGATCGTTATTGGCATAGGAGGTAGATATTGGATCAATGTTTCAATGTCACTGTCTAAGTTGTTAATGGATGTATCTAACTAGGCCTTAGCTTGGGTATGATCAATTGGTCTCTAATTGCATGTTTGTTTCCATATACCTAAATGGGTTACTCATGGCGATGAGCACCCTACTTATCAATAGTAACTACTTCAGTATAACTAGTTGTAACATCTTGCTCAACTTAAATGGTTGTACCATTTTTAAAGGCATTCTTAGTGGTATAGGCCATTAAGAATACTTCCTTAAAGGAAAGTAATGAATGATTATTGTCTAAAAACTTAAGCTTTTCAAATGTTCTTCTTTTAGCACTAAAAATGTTGATGCAAGGAATTGCACAAATATGGTGACATAATGAATTAGAGATATTATGCAAGCAAAGTGGTGCAAATAAGTGTGTATGAAACATAATATAATGAAACAATAACACAAAGAGATTTTAAAAATGGCTTAGATGCATAATTAAAACATATATCCATTTTTATACAATTACTCTTTTTCAGAATTTATACTTAAGGTACAGTTTCAAAAAGTTCCTTCTGTGATCTATTTTTTGATAGATTAAAACCTATATCCATATAGGCGTGTGCTTCACACACATGGATGTATGTCCTTAAAGTTTCAGTTTTTCAATATTTCAGAAGGCCACATGGTTGCAAGCAAGATACTGCACGATCTTCACACGATCAACATTTTTTAGGTAACACGCATGATCTTTACACAATCAGCATTTTTCAAATAATATAGGCACGTGTTGTAGCTGCACGAGTGTGTATCCAACAAATCTTTTCTTACACGGGCACGATTGGAACTACACGAGAGTGTGCATCCTTATATCTTGACACACGATCGTGTGTTTGAAAAACACACGATCATGTGTTTGAAAAACACACAATCCTACATCCTGCATTCCTCACACATGAATGCTTTGTACGATCCATCCTAGTTGTGTGTTTCTTTTATAACATGCACACAGTTGTGCATCTATGACACACACGATCATGTGTTATGCAACTTCTGTAAAACAAAAACCTTTAGTCCTTTTTGTCATGATCAATGTATGCATGGACCAATTAGACATTTTAACATATGTTTTGTATCAATTCAAAATCCATAGGGGTCCAACAGCAGAGAATTTAAAAACGTCCAATCAGATTAAAAAAGGATCCTTGCCCTTGTCTACCTCTTAGTTTTTATAAATAAGTGGTAAGAACATTATTATGGTCCAAGGATACGTGAAACCTACATGCTTTGCTAAGTTTATATGTTCATCTTATCTAAGGGATATATGTATGGTCAATATACCAGACGTTATTAGGTATGACACCACCACTTTGCATTTAATGTGAGACACTTCATTCAATTAATTTGCATTTAAAGTGTCACACAAATGGTATAACTACTATGCATTTAAATATGACACAACCCACCTAGTTAGCATGGTGATGATTATACATGATTGTTTGTCATGGCCACTTGAACACTTTATCCTATAATAGATGTGCAACTATGTTTGAATGACTTAAGTCTCTTTTCACTTGAATGAGATTTACCCCTATGCTACTTCAAGGTAAGACCTCACATATTTGCATTATATGACAACATGCATCTTAGATGACATGAGTTTTCTACACCAATATTTTAAAACCCAAATCGAAATCGACCAATTTAATCAATTTGAATGAGACCATTAACAATGATGGCTTCGGGTGACAATTCAATTCTTCTAGCAATTATATTATATTAAACTATGGTTCAACTAAGCGACTTGTGTTAGTTCATGAGTGAATCACCTGTTCAAGGTGAGAATGAGTTATAAAAAATGAATCAAATGATGAGATTAGTACTAAAAGTGATGAGATCAACACAAAAATGATGAGATCTACACTGAAAATGAATTAAATAAGGAAATTGTTATTGAGAAGAGATGAAAATGATGATTTTTTTTGTCAGGAAGACCTGTTGGCAAGAAAATTGACGACTAATAGAAGAAACAAAAAAGACTAGTATGCAACTAAAGTTTTTCAACCTGGTTTTTATACACTTAGGAAAATTTTGCTTTAGTCCCTACATAAAATGAGAATGATAAAATCACTATAAATACATATCAGGTTAACCCTAGAACGAAACAAAAGATAAAATATCTCCCTTAAATAGTTTTTCGATCTAACCACTTATTGATCTCAACATATCCCTTCATTATATCAATGTTTGGTTTAAGAATGAAAACCATGAGGTACATGCTCGTGATGTAAGTTATCTATGCATTTCTAATGACATGTTAGGTTGTTCGAATGCGAGACACACCATCAAATTTTGTCATTTGGCAAGCAAACGTTGCTTGAGGCATAATTCGCAAAGGATAATCTTACCTACACAATAATACGTCACATTCAAATGCCTAAAATTAGATAATTGGTATAAGTATTATTCTTCAATACATTAAAATTTCCATAGATATACAAACCATGGAAATTCTCACGCTCATGCTCAAGACTGAATAGGATGATGATATTTATGGCCTTCATAATATGTCTCCTATTCTAGATGGATAATGTACATTTCATACAAGTAGTAAATTTGAAACTATATATATAGGAATTAAGTACATTTGATATTGATATACTTTGAGACTTGTTTTCTACTGAGAGTTTCATATTGTTCTTTCATTTTCTACTTATATAGTCATCACTATTAGGAGATTGCCCAAGAGAAAATCATCATTGAGATAAACAATATAAAAATAGAGTAAAACAATATGCATTAATTTGTTCATTAGCAATGATGATTTGTTAATTATAAATTACTAATTTTTAATTCAAAATTATTTAATTATACAGTGATATATTACCATTAATACATAAATTAGTAGTTATTATTAATACACATAATTTGATTATATAAAAATATAAATCACAAACACAATAATGACATAATTTGTTTACATTCAACTATAGAATTGTCAACATGAATATAAAAAAGTATGAATATAAAAAAATATTCATACGTCAATACGAATATACAAGAATACCCATACATCAACATAGATGCATAAAAGTACTCACACTTCCACACAAATATAAGAGTACTCACGTCAATACGGATATTTAACAGTACTTACATATCAAACCTAGTACTTCTATGAGTGCTCACCCTATAAACCTACGTTGTATATAAGAGTACTCTCACAATAAATCTAGTACCTAATTTAATACTTGTGTTTAACCTATCACTATATAAAATACTTTGGTCTCACATTCTCTTGTAATCTTGTGTGTGATTCTTGCCTCTATATTTATAGGTGAAAGAGGAATCGTATTCTATTCGAAGCTCTCATAATTTTATTATTTAACAATTGTATTCCTCTCTTATAGTTTTTTATAAAAATATACAATTTTTATATCGAAACAAATAAAAAAAATCATAATTATTCAACTTTCAGGAATATATAATAGTTAATTTGTTATTGATAATAATTGATGTGATTCATAGACACCATCAACTTGAACAAGGGTTAGAAACTCTTGGCATCCAATGACCATTAGCCTATATATCTTGCCATCCTAGATAACAAAAAAATAATGACTAGGATTTTATATTATTAATTCCCAGATGCCATAAAAAATAACTAATTAAATATGTTCACTAACCTTAGTGACCACCCTCCTGCACTATTCTCTGTTACTTTTATCTCAATAAATATATTGTAATTAAAACTGTTTAATTTCCCTCTTCGCTATCATCAAATATACGTGTAAGCAAATAGCTGGAAGGTTTTAATTTGATCTCATGCAACGTGGTGAAAGAATGTTAGGAGCCACCACTGACGTTGAGTTTTGACAAGCCAGAAGGTAGATGTGATCCTTTTTTTAAACATTTTATTGTACAATATAATCTATGTTAGCTTTGGATGCTGATTTTACATGATAAATAAATATTCTGGGAGATACCATTTTTTTAAAAGGTCAATATTTTTTTGCGATAATTTGTATGAAGCTGCAAAATATAATGCTTGTGGTAAGATATATAGGTGCATGCAGGGTGAGTTTATAGTGATGAATAAATACGAGATAAGGCTTAATCAAGAATGCGAATGAAAGAAACTTGTACAAGAAAAGTGTGCACATGACGATCCCAGTGTCTCAAATTAATTAACAAATATACTTGCTTTACCAAGGGCATAGAATAGAAAGCATGCATGATTGTGCATCAAAGAGCGCACCTCAAATTCTATTGGCTTAGATGGCATATATAATTAAGTAACTTGGTAGGTCCTTCACATGCTCCACTTATCGGACTCCTATTAGTAAAAAATCATATCATTTTTTGTAGGAACATTTAACAAAGTTGTCTTGTACGAATCCATAAAAAAGAAGCTCTGATTTTTCTTTTTCATTTGCATGATTATATGCAGGAACAGTACTTCAATCTCATTTTGTAAGGCTGAAGCAAGTATATGATGCTAACCATCTTATTTTATTTAAATTAATGATTTATGTTTTTATTATTTAGTTGACTAAGTTAAAGGGGTTAGAGACAGTTTTTCTATTATATAGCCACCACAATTAAATTATAGACTTTCTAGAGAAATTATTTATATTTTTCTCCAATTAAAAGTAGAAACAGGAACGTTATGAGGATGTTTTTTTAAATGAAAACATGAATCATTATTGATTTTTGAAGTCTTGGCTCTCTCAAATGAGTTTACTATATGAGGTTTTTGCTCCTTCAAATGAGTTTATCCTATCTTTTTATATCATACCATCTGGCATAAGACTCAAGCGACTCTCAAGCTAATGTCGAAGCCGATAAATCTAATGTCATTGTTTCTCATCATGTTAAAGATCTGCTTGACTTGAAAAGAAATTTTAAAGGAGACAAATCTAACATTATTTTTTATTTATCTATAATCAATGTTTGAAGTTATTATGGTTGTCAATGAGGATTTTTAGTCAAGTCATTATTCACCAATTTAAGATTTACGATAACAATATTATAGACTAGATTTAAATGTATTAGAATTATCATATTGATAATTGAGTAAAACATTAAGACAAAAAAATATATTATCGAATCAATGTTAATAATTTTGTTCAACGTATGAATGTTATGTTCTTATTTTATTTAAATAATTTATTACGGTTTTAAATTTAATTTATTAGTTAATTGAATAAATCAAAGTGCTAAGAGATTGTGTTTATATCATATCAGCCAATACAATTGAATTATACAATATGTAGAGATACTGTTTGTATTTTTCTCTATTTACGAGAAAAATAATAAATGTGATGGGAATGCTTTTTTGAATGAAAATTTGAGTCGCCTCAAATGAGCCTTTTTTATGAGATTTTTTTTTTCCCTCAAAGAGTTTGTCTTATCTTTTAATTGGAAATCCTTTCCGTATAGCTTATCTATCAGAAAGAGGGTTACTGTTTAATTACCGTTTAAAGTTTAAAGCACTGGCTGCGTAAATTGATTGGAAAAATGTTATGCAACAAACTTAAATGTAAGCGAAAGATGGAATTGCTATAAATTTACTAACTAGGTGAGCTCCGCCAGATAAACGATAGATTGAATTACAACAATTGTACAAGCTAGGTGGGCTATATTTGATAGGACGTCTCGATTTATATTCTGATTCCAAATGGGTAAAATCCTACGTCAGAAGAGATAAGATTCCTACATATGAATGCTGGATAGCCCCGCGAATCATCACCTCTAAGCTCGTAAAGGAATAGTAATTTTCTTTCCTATGCATGCCAATATAAAAGCTTTTTCCAAAAATCAAATCCTCTAAGATACGGAAAATCTAATTGCATAGACTATACTATTCATATTGCTCTAGTATTTCGGGATGGACACCCACCACTGTTTACTGCGTAAGTTTATATACTGAGAACCTATCTTCTTTGAATAGTTTGAAGTACTCTTTCCCAGATGGCTTTTAATCGAAGCTTCATTTCCAAAACCCATCTTCTTCAAGTTAATCAACTGAATTGACGGAGTTTTGGAAATGAAGCTTCGATTAAAAGCCATCCGGGAAAGAGTACTTCAAACTATTTAAAGAAGATGGGTTCTAACTTATGCAGTAAACAGTGGTTGGTGTCCATCCCGAAACACTAGAGCAATATAAATAGTGTTCTCTATGTAATTAGATTTTCCGTATCTTAGAGGATTATATATATATATATCAGCATTGAACGAACTAAGTCCAGACAAAAGTCAAGCAAGTACTGGACAGAGAAGATTTTGCATGAGAACTCAACTATATAAATATATATAGTAGCAAAGATTTCAAGAACACGGATAAATAGGATTATCCACAACAGATATTCATATTAAAAACCTGCCTTCAGGATTGCTCGGTGTCTTGTATCTACTTTTCATTTCTCTATTATACCTTTGTTTTCTTATTTTTTTAATTAGTTTAGTTTGTTAGGGTAACGAAAATTATTATTACGTCTCTCTCACCCCAACAATAAGCTTAAGAAATAAGAAATTTTCTTGTATTTATATACTATGCCCAATTTGTTTTCCAACCACTACGGGATTCTTAATAGTCCTTCCTTAATTAAGTCATACATAGGACGCATGACTGTTAATATCACATAAAGGAGATACAATCATGCATGAGAAGATGCATGAACAGTTGGTAGCATTAAACTAAAAAACGTTGCTAAAAATTGGTTGAAACACCGTAAAACTAAATAAATGTCGGTATAATCCAGGATGAGAAAAATTAAAAACACTGCTAAATACTAAAAAAAGTCATTATAGGTAATGTGAACTGTAGGTAACACGTGCGTGAAAACCAGAGAGAATGATTGTCTTGACGTGAAAGAGGTTTTTATTGACGTTTTAAAAAACCGATAAGACCTTTACTAATGTACAATTCAACGACGTTTGTTTAAGCGTCGATAACATGATTTGCAACGTTTTTAAACGCCGGTAAAGACTCCTCAAAATTCTGCTAAAAACCCTTCCTATTGTAGTGAATATAAGATATCATGAGGAAACCAAAGGTCAATGTTGTGTGATATTTGACTTAGGTTTAGAGTTACTGTTGTGTGATATTTGGTTCACAAACCCAAGTGAAAGCATAAAAGTTGTAGCTAGATAGTTATTAGATGCTTTGTTTACATGGTACTAAGGTGGCTTTTGAGCAATTCATTCAATCAAGTATGCATGGAAAAAGGAACTACATCAGATAATTCCTTATACGATCAACAAGATGTTATATCTATGCATCTATGGTAGGGGTTATCTAAGGATGGTTATTCTTAGCAATCCAATCAATTACAAGCATACAATGAAAGAGGGATTGCAACTAGAGATTCCTGATATGGCCTAAGTTTGACTAACAATGTGCTTTGTGCACTAAAATTAGTATACAAACATCTCAAATGTCGAGATTTGTAATGTTTATTTTCATGAGACATCTAGGATGCCATAATTATGAGATAAAGTATCAAAGTAATGCTTAGTATTCATAGAATATTCATCTAGGTTGATAACATCCTTTGATATCAGGCATTTGGATGCCATATGTTTGTTCAAAAGACATCTGGGATATAAAGAAATTATTTAACAATATACATCAGACATGTCAAAGATTACATGGATAACAGTAGAATTCTAGGAAATTATTTGCATGACTATAGTGGCTCAATAGATCACCTACTCATTGAGTGTTGTCACACTTATATGTTTCCTCATATTGTTTTGTAGGCAAGAAATGAGTATGCAGGGTTACGAGGGACTAGCAAGTCAACCAATTGGGGCATTGCATGAGGACGGACTTATCATGATCATGTTTTTAGTTATTTCAAATGTTGTTTACATTTTCAAACTAATTTATGTATATGTATTCCAAACTATACACATTATCTTAATATTATAGTTATTATTATATTTCATGTATGGATGATGGATATTATAATAGTTATACACTACGATACATTTTTGCATGTATTTTATTATTTATATTCATGCTCTTAATAAGTGTTTTATTCCACTACAATGAATGCATGTTTTATAAGTTGTAAATTGACACAACTCTTTAGATCCATATGTCTCAAGGGTTTGTATTTGGAGATAAGTGTTGCTTCACCTTTTCTGTCTCAACCATGTTAAATGTTGCAATTAACATACCATCCACATATAATAATAAGTACATACAAGTACCATATGAGAGTTTCTTGAAATAAACACAACTATCATAACTAGGCCTCTTTAACCTAATTGTCCATATGAAATAATAATATCTCTTATACCACTACCTAAAGACCATATAAGGAATTCTTCAACAAACGTACATGATCTCCTTTACTTGGAATCTTAAATCCTTTTTATTGACTCGTGTAAATCACCTTATAATGATCACTATGTAGAACGACAATTTTCATATCCAGTTGTTTTAACTCTAAATCATTTGATGCAATAAAAAATAGTAAAATCTAAATGGAAGTAGGCTTGACAACTTATGAGAAAACATTATTAAAATCTATGCCTTATACTTCATTATAAGCTTTAGATACTAACATAGCCTTGTACCTCACATTTAGGACACTTGAAATATCAATCTTTCTCTTGAAGAACTACTTATAGTCAATTATCTTTTTTTTTTAGACATTTCACAAGTGTCTATGTTTGATTAGTCGATAGTGGCTAAAATTCTTCTTAGATAGCCAAGATCTAACTCACAATAATTTCATAGAGATATGGCTTCCTTGCAGCTTTTAGGCTCAATGTATTCCACCTCTTAGGTTATGGCAAGTCAATAAGCAAAGTATGAATAGTTGTACTTCTCTAGTGGTTTAATCGTTCTTTTTTATCTATCTCAAGCAACTATAGGGTTACTCTTGTTGTTCCACTTCATCAATCTATGAATTACTATGTACTAAAGTAGAACTAAAAGCTTGGTTAGGTTGAATATCAACTTCAAACTCCACTTGTTCTTGATCATCTTTCTCCTTTTTATCCTAAACATATGACTTCATTACTTCACTCTTGCCTTTAATAACTGAATACTCAAAAAAGTGACATCTCTAGTAATCATAAACTTAAAACCCTTCTAATTTAGACATCATAACTTGTATCCTTTCATACTAGATGAATACCCAAAAAACATATACTTCTTTGCTTTAGGTTTCAATATTCCTTCATTTACATAAGCATAAGCAAGATATCCAAACACCATTAAGACAAAGTAATCGGTTGGTTGGACACACCATACCTGCTCTATAGTCATGCACTCAGTAGACGTATTAGGAGATCAGATTTGTTAGCTAACAATACTTAACTACTGGTGAGAAAACTCTTTCCGTAAACCTATATTTGAAGGCATAAACCAAGCCTTCTCAAGTAGTAGTCTACAACTCCTTTTTTTTTTTTTTTTTTTTTTTTTTTTTTTTTGTGGAGTACTCATATTGGTTTTATGTTTTGTAATGCCTTGATTTTTGCAAAACTCATTAAACTATTTGTTGCATAATTTTAACATGTACATCTTTTTTATGTATTTCCATATGCTTTCATGTTTGCTTCTTAACTAGAGTTTTCCACTACTTGAAAGTGGCAAACATTGAATCTTTTCATTTAAGAAATAGGTCTAAACTTTTCTGGAAAAAAAAAAATCAATAAAAGTAAAGATATATCTAGCTCTACCTCCCTCAGAAGGACCTTGGGATAGCCCTTAAAGTTTAAATGGATATAGTCAATAGTCTCTTTGGTATTGTATATGGATGTGTTGAAGCTCAATATCTTTTGTTTTTCAAGTACAAAATGATTAGAGAATTCTAACTTCCCAATATGTTGTCCACATAACAATCCCTTTTTTGCTCAATAGTGTCACCCCTTTCTTCCTCATATGACTAAGCTTCATATGCTTCATATGTCATAGTTTGGTATTGTTTGGGTTAGAATTAGAAGTGACAATCGCTTCTATTCTAATAAGAGTGTGTTTGGTTTAGGTAATATTTTAAAATTGAAAATGACATATTACCATAAAAATAGATTGCCTAAAAAATTATTGGGTATAAATTAATACTGGGTTTGGTAAATTTGGTATATATAAATATAAATAATTATTATAATTGGTTGAAAGTAAAAAAAGATTAACAATATATTATTTTACTTAAATGTCATTAAAAGATTATTAAATGCAAGAAGTATTGTGTTGGGTTAACATGTATATTTTTTAAAATATTTTTTATTTTAATAATATATTACGATTTTTCTGATATTGTCAAAACTTGAAATTAATTAATTAATTAAATTATTTTTAAGTTGAAAAATTACGATATTCTTATCCAAAACAATTAATATAAAAATATAATTTTAATAAAATTAAGATTAGATAACTTCCTATATTAACAGTTACACCACTAATAACAATAAAGATGATTAGAATCTTTGATTATTTTAAAATCAAAGAAAATAATCCCACTAATAAAACGCCCGTTAACTGCACTGTCGGAGTCAGATTGTAGAATTGGTAACCTTTTCTAATCATGAATTATAAGACCTTGTAGGAAATACAAAGTATCAATCCCAGATGGTTTTTTATGGATGACGAAGTACTCTTAGAGACCCTGGGCACTCCCACACCTAATTTATTTTCCAAAAAATATGGGATTCCCGGCATAGTATTACTAAGTGTACTATATATATCTTGTATACACAAAGAACGCAATAAAAGATTTCTGCAATCTACTTTGATGCCAATAACAATATTTAAACACAATCTCATAAAAAAATGGCGGCGCAGCCTTAAAAAACATGTTGCATAATCAACTTTGAAATTTGCACGTCAAAATCAGAACACCTATATATAAAATACGTGACCAAAACATCTGCACTTACAGAGAGCATCCATCGCTTAGCTTCCACATAGAGTAAAATTCTTCAATAGATTTAAGTAGCTTCAATACCTTCAATGATAAGCTATTACAGCAGGAAGGCATTGGATTCTCCCAACATAAACTTTTAAATGTTTCTCCAACTGTTGATTAAAATTTCATGGATAAGACAAATTGTGCTATATGCTTTAGCAATATGGAGTAGTAATGCATATGTGGATATGATATATATTCTCATAATTAAAGGCTCTAAAGAGCCAGCTTCTACCTCTGTTTGTTCTAGCTCATATTCAATATTCATACACATTTATCCATCTATGTTATATTCATTTTCACATATATTCCTCAACCTCAAATCATATCTTGGTCAAACAGATCAAATTCAGTGAGACTATGCATTAAACTAGCTAACACTCACAACAAAGAGTGGTTCATGTGATAAAGGCATAAATGTGGACCATCCATGGTTGGCCGTAATTGTAAAGTAAATACAGATGTCGACGTCCGAGAGATTGGTACATGTAATATATTTGAGAAGAGTATTGTTACATTTACAGGTGATTAAATATCTAATCCCAGGGAATATTATATGGCAATTAATTAATTATAATTTCACTATGATCTTAGATTAAGGGCAGCAGCTGAGCACGCAACGAATGTAATTATCATAGACAACAAGTCAAATGAAAACTAAAAAGGGGAGAGGCTGAAGAGTAGTGAATTAATTTGACAGATCAATCGTTGTACAGGAACATCTTTGGCTAGTCCACATGCAAAAATGAGTGGAATTTTATATATAATTGCGTTATGATCTTAAATTCTCAATTGTTTCTGGAAAGATTACGCACATTCCTACTACAAACACAACGATGGGGCCGCACAGATCGATGGTCAAATTTATACGAAATTGTATAAATATAACATCACCCTCCCCAACCATTGGAAGAGAGATACTCATTATCTACTATATTTTCCTTTCCAAGCAATTAATTCGTCTGTAATCTCAATTACATATGGAGAAAGATCTTGAGTGGTCAAGAGTTTATTAGAACACTTAAATTTTGGTAATATTTCAAGATGACATGTTTAAATTCAAGAATTCATTCATAGACGATTTAAGTTGTGTTTCAGATGGAATTCTTTAGTGGATCTGAACCTTTTTAATCAAATTTGTTTAGGAATCTATTTAATTAATTAGTTTATTAATTCTTGTAGAACACTAGCTAGAGGGATTAATGTTATTTTAATTCATATAAACAAACTCGTCTATCCAATTTTTAATGTCCGTACGAAATTGCTGATAATTTAAAATGAAACTGTTGTACGCCAAAAGGATTGTTGGAAAAACTTCACAAATCTCTTATTAGCATGGTTATAAAATTCCATACGAGGAAGGTTCACTTTGGGACGCACTCGTCGTCTAAAATACTTTGCTTTGATCCTGCTGTACGTAAGGAGTGTCTTTTGGTATGTTGAGTTCATGAAAATACACAAATCAAAGCAAAAGATGAGTGTCGTATTGGCAAACTAACCAGTATAAAGCAAAGGGGCTCGCCTCCATGGCACGTTCCGAACCAGCGAAGCCCTCTTCTGTCTCACTCTCGGTTCGAGAAAGTGCATGCAACAGATATTCGCTTCTACCTATAAAGTTACCTATCCATGAAGTGAAATTAAACTACGCTAAAATTTAGAAACGAAAAAATTGTTGCCTAACCCCTCTTCTCTTCTCTTCTTCTTCTTCTTCTTCTTCTTTTCTTCTTCCCTTCCCATAGGTATTTGTAAGCGCATCACAGTCATTGTTCAATGATTATAACCTTCTTCTGAGTTGTCTCTTCATATATATCTCTATCTATCTATGTCCTAGAAGCAGTAAAAGAAGCTTCTTCTATAAATTCTTGGAGATATATATTTCTTTTATATATCTGCTGTAGAAATTAAAGCTTATTAGCAGAATCCAAATTAAATATGGGGAGTAGTTGTTTCTTCTTTAAGGCGTTGTTTGGAGCAGTTGCAGTGGCCGGTTTTATCTTGTTTTTGTTGATTGGGAGCCTGGAAAGTGGAGGAAACAAAGCTACAACAACATTATCGACTCAGTCCACGGGAAATCGAGACCATGTGGATTCTTTAGCAAGGGAAAAATCGATTAACCGTCAGGAGCTGGATCTCAACTACATGAGTAAAAGAAGAGTACCCAACGGACCAGATCCTATTCATAACAGGTACATATTTATATATACACCATCCCATACTTCTTCATGTTGACATATTCTCATGCATGTGTTTCCGAGTTAATTAATTTTCATATTCCCTTTCTTGTTATTCTTTGTCATCCCGTTCTGAGTTTTCTTAGTTGTTATCATGGAAATGAATTTCGAAATTTGAAGGAACTGTTATCGGACTTTGCTCGTTCTGTCTCTTTTGGTGAATTTGTGATGTTTTTATAAATTAATTATATATCTCTGAGAACCGATAAAGAAATTAATTAGAGTAGCTTTTCTATAATTTAGTTTCTAAAGCACTGTTTCCTCTTTGACTCTTTCCAGCTCTCATAGCCATATCTTCCTTGTATAATTTTTAGTGGTCATACCGTATAAAAAATCTTTTAGTGGGATATATATAAACATACACATTTTTGTAAATTCCAACCTCAACTTTTTATCAAAGAATAATTAGGGAAAAGAAAAGAATTTGTGGAACTCAAATATAGTAGCAGAACTCCTAACTAATTATTGTATTTCAATTTTCCTTGTATTTTACATCAAAATCAAGCTTTGTTTTTTTATGGAGTTAAGTGATATATTTATAATATAAGTTTTAAAGGTTTCGTCCACATGCTTTTAATATAAGTTTTCAGGGTTTAGTTTTCATGTTTTCACTGTTTCATTGTCTACTTTAAATCAAGCTCTTTTTAATTATTTTACCTTCATTTAACCTTCCGAAGAAAAGTGGAATAAAACTTTGCACGTCTGTCCACTTTATTCCTTCCCACTGCCTGCCCCTAATCATGATTCTTCAAAGTTTATTAACATTTTATATTGTTCTCTACATTTATGAACCCTTTACATTTTTCAATTTTTATGGTATCTCTGCCTTTGCCTTTTTCTTTATCTATACTTTATCATCGAACCTAACAATATTTGATTGAAATTACCTGATTATGAATAATCTTTGTTAGTGTAGCACTTCGCGTTTCACAAGCTTACTAAGTTACGAATACAAATAAACAATATACCAACAAGAGAAAGCCACTATTAACTTTGTGATTTAATTTTAACGAAATCCCGGTTGAGTTTCAGGAAAGCTGGGAACTCTAGAAGACCTCCTGGGCAATCGTAGGTAACAAAGATTGGAAAAGCCACTAAAAATGCACGCAGAAGATGACACAAGATGCGTACCTGTCATCTTGGTTAACTGTTACAAATATAACAGGGATTCTAAGAATTGGTGGAATATATTTTGAGAACCCCAGAATGCATGCAAGTATATTTTTAATTTAAACACGTAAGATTTCTTTTGGGCGAGCTATTAGCACGGTGAAGAAATGTAAGTTATTGTGATTTTACAGAGAAATTAATACGTAAACTTGCGAAGAATCCAGCAGATGAGCAGCCTTGTAGAAACTCTAATGTATTAGTGTTTTAACAGTTTTTTTTTTTTTTTTTTTGGTTTATTAATTGAAGATCTGTGTGATGAGTTGTGTAGAGAAAGACAAAGAGAGATTGATGATAAATAGAGAAAAATATTTGCATGTAAATTAAAGAGTCAATAAGCATGAAAAGTAAATTAGATGTTTTAGAGCAGCAGCAGCCATGCATGCATGTACCAATCTCCATCTAACTATCAACCAACAAATATTATTCGACTTCGGGTTTGGCTTATTCAAAATTCTGAATAATTTATTGGACTTAAACTATACATTATAAGAAAGCTGTGGAATAAGTTCGCAAACTAATAAAGAAATAAAGGTAGGAGGGTTAAAAGGAAAGGTGACTGCATCTTGTGTTAGTCCTTATCTCTCTGGATTCTTTGGTGGGGAATACTTCCTACTACTTTTTTGGTCTTTGGTCAAATCAAAACAACATGAGATTCTTCCAGTCTCGGAACAATCAAATTCAAAACTAAATAATTAAAATTATACTGTCTCTTTTTTTTTGTTTCAAAGTGAAAAATCAAAAGAAGCTCTCTATGCACAAAGCTGAAGAAAGCTTTAGGGGTTTGGATTAATTCATCTCTGTCTGATTTAAAACTAGATTCAAACTGCGGCAATTACCAAAAAGGGGAAAAGGGAAAAGAGACTGAAATTGGTGCTTTTTGTGGCATGTGAAGCTGCCAAGCAAAGAACAACCCAGCATCACTATATAACAAAATGTAGTTGAAGATATGTTAATGTTTCTTTTTTCTTGAAAATCATACCAAGTGAATTCTACTTTATTTAAAAATTTGCAAACATTATTTCTTTGTTGTATCACATTACAACAGAAACAGAAAAATAAAAATAAAGGAAGTTTTGTAGAGGTAGCAAATAATACAAATTATAAAATTCAAAAGCTGAATGGACTTTCAATCTTGTTGTGCTTTCTTTGACCAAATACATTTTTATCACTTTGTGTCTTTGACCCTCACCACCAAACAATGGCTGAATCACATTTCCCACCTGAAATTTACTGAAATAAACCGTTAAGTTTGAAAAGTCCATTTCTCACCCCTCCATCAAAATAAGAAGTTTGTTTTAAAAGTCAAATGATATTTTCATTGTTTTATACATTATAATAGGGTTAATATCACTTGCGAATTCTAATAGTAAAAACAAATTATATTTTCACCCTAACTATTTTATATTTTTCTTTTTTCTTTTTTCTTTTTTCTTTCTTCTCCTTTCTTATTTTTTGACTATTAAAAAAAAAAGAGGAATTAACGAATCTCAAAGTAGAAGAATAGACAACTTTTAGATTTGAGATGTGAGTTGTGGGATGGTTTAAATTTTCAATGCAACTAACAAGTTAGCATCATAATTCAATATAAATGAAATTCTTCTAAAATAGTAATCAATATCCTATTATGCATGCTAAAATAACACAACCACCGCCACATAAGACCAAAGCATCAATTATTCTTCTCAAAACCAAAGTCCAAAAATCAACATATAATTAATAAATTTCCAACTAATAAAAAACATTAGCCAAAATTATAAATGCAAACATTTTATTAAAAAATTATCTCCACTCGCACACCCCCTTAATCTCCACCAACTAATTCAAAGTAGAACACGCATACCCCTTCTTTATCTTACCACCAATTCAATACAAAACCACCATCATCATAAAAGTTCTCAAACCCAAAAATAAAATAACAAAAAATAACAATAACAACAATAAGCATGATTTATAGACTTTGAGTAAACACATTTAAGGGTGTTAGTATGCATACCGTCAACTAATGACACTAATCGTGTAGGCGAAGACTTAGTGGATACAAACATATGATGGTAAGTAGTTGGAAGATCATCAATGAATGGTAGAAGTCAAACAATGACAAACTCATGCATGGGTCAGAAGAGACAATGACAAATGCCTAGTTGGTGACTATTGATGGATGGTGGAGATGATGGTGGTGCTAGTAGATCGTGGATAATAGAGTTTGGAACCATTACATAAAATCAAAATCCAAGTTCTTCAAGTCACAATTTCACATAGTGACATAACAAGGGCAAGTTAGGATGAACAAATTGATAGGATCTAGTGAAAATACTATCATTCTAGTGGTTGGGTGACGGTAATGCAACAAAGGGAAAAAGGCAATGCGATGAGGGAAGCTATTGCAAGCCAAACAAGGCCAAGGATGAGTAGGTAACAACAAGGCAATAACCTTGTTGTCACTAAGAAGGTGAATAAACCATTATGAATATTAAGAGTCCATGCACTATAATATGAAAAATATGAAAAAATTTTGAGAAATTTCTCTAATCCTCTCATTAGAATTTTCCTCCCTTTGTCTCTATGTAAGCCTTCTGAAAAGATTAACATTATTATTGTGAAACACCCTAATGGCTAAAACAATCCTTGAGAGGGTAAATAGTATTAGACCCCTAAGTGTTTCGATCATAAGAAAAAAATTAAAAAAAACATTGTCAAAAATACTAATTGGTCCAAGGCATGAGTTAGTTCATGAGAAAATGGGACAAAACTTTATCTTAATGAAACAAGTAAAATGTGAACAAACCATTATTTAAAAATTCCATGCAATGTAATATGAAAAATCATGAAAAAAATTTTGAGAAATTTCTCTCTCCTCTCAACAGAATTTTCCTCCCCTTGTCCCTCTATAAACCTTCTGAAATATTAACATTATTATTGTAAAACACCTTAATAACTAAAACAATCCTTGAGAGGTTGAATAGTATTGGACCTCTAAATATTTTGATTATATAAAAAAATTGTTAAAAATAACTGGTCCAAGGTATGACTTAGTTCATGACTAAAATTGGACAAAACTTTATCTTAATGAAACAAGTAAAAATGTATGACCATATATAGTTCAATTTAAGGGCAGACAAGCAATCGTATGGCATTGTGTGCCTCTCATATGCAAGGATTTATCTTAAAGAAGTATTTCAGACTTGTCATGTAAAATTGTACACCTTGGATGTACTAGCGTACATGAGCTATTTGAGGTTAGTCACAAACAACCCTTACCATACACTTACGTCTCGCACACGGTTCAGGCAAGTCAAAAGGAAGTTTAATCAACAGTCCATGTATGCCTATGCACAAAATATATGATCATGACATTGCCTATTGAGATCACAATCAAAAGGTCATGTACATCGAGCCCCATACAAGGTCAAACGTTAAAGAAGTCAATGATTAAGATGTACAACCATACATCTTATATATGTATGATTGTACAAAAGTTACAAAAACGTTCACAATTAGAAGGTCATATACATGAAGGCCTCTTACATCATCAAGCCTTAAGTCAAACCTTCCATGTTCGATTATGCATATGAAATGTACGTCCATATATAGGCTAAAATTAATGCATATACATATTGTGATACATAGTCTCACACAAGATTTTGTACTAGTTTTGGGCTAAATCTCCTATAACTATTGTATTGGATAAAATCCTAAAAACTTATTATAAGATTGGACATAATCTCATATCACTAGTGGAATCTTAAGTTGGTTGCTTGAAGAAGTGAATGTAAGAGACTTAATTGAAAGCTCTAAATCATTATAAATTCACTAAACAAAAATCTATCCCTTTCTCTCATTTGCATGTGTTTATATTGATTGAAAATTTACTTTTTATTATTACCTTCATTATTTTTTTATATCATGCATAAAGTTTTTAGAAAATAATATTCACCCCTCCTTCAAAGCTTAGAATCTAGGATTGTCAAATCTAACATTTTTAGAGTTAAAAGATCAATTTATAATGATTAGTTCATCTTCGCTTGTTTTAGTCAAGGACATTACATAGTTAGATCATCATTGCTTTGTGATGTAAATTATAACAAATGAGAAATTAGAATGAAACTTTGCATTCAATTAATAGACTATAAGTTTTAGAGAATAGTAGAGCATGGAGGCCTAGTGCCAAAAGACCTTAAGACAAATTTTCCTAAGAACGAATTAGACTATAATGATGAAGATGAACAACTATTAAGTTTAATTTCTAAAGCCATGAATACATTATTTTGTGCATTGGGTTCAACTAAATTTAATTGAGTTTCTACATATGAATCAACACAAGAAGTTTAGGCTATCTTTCAAACAACTCATGAAGGAACAAATTAAGTGAAAAAGTTCAAAGTCGAGTTTCTTTTCTATGAGTACAAATTATTTGATATGAAAATGGGAGAGAACGTCACTAAGATATACAAGAAATTCTTAAACCTTGTAAATAATTTAAAAGGACTTGGAAAAAGGTTTGAGATATACAACTTGTCAAGAACATTCTTTTATCATTGTTGGAATCATAGAGTATAAATGTTATGATAATTTATGAATCAAAAGATTTGAACAAAATAGGCATAAATAAGTTGATTAAGAGTCTTTTGACTCGTGAAATAAAGAGAAAATCCAAAGAAGAGAAAAACTATGGCTAAGTAGGATAATCATTAAATGTAGAAAATAATAAAGATGGTTCCTCCATGAATGAGAAAGAAGTGAGCCTTTTTGGTCAAAAAATCTTGTCAAGGTAAAAAAAAAAAACAAATAAAGTCAAGATCATTATAGAGTCAATAAATAAAGAGGATGATGAAAATGACATCATTTGCTATGAATGTAAGCAAACAAGTCATATCCAACAAGAATGTCCTCTACTCATGAAAAAGAAGGACAAAAAGTACAAGAAAAAGGCTTTTATAACCACTTGAAGCGATAATGAAAACTCAAGCAATGAAAATGGCCCAAAAAATGAGAGAGAAAATCTTTGAGTTTTGGCCATGAGTGAATCAAAAAAAGAGGCATGCAATTTAAACTCTTATTTTGTAGAATTGCTAAAAGCTTTTGATTTACTAATGGATAAATATGATAATATATGTGCTAAAAAAAGTTATTAAAGAAACAAATAACACGTATCAAAATTGATTTTAAGATGCTCATATATGACCATGAAAAAGTTAATAAGAAATTAGCAGATAGTCTTAAAGAAAAAGGATCTATAATAAAAGAACTAGAAAACGCAGAATAGAAAAGGAAAATTTTAAATTGGAATTTTCTAATTCTAATTAAATTTTAGAAAAATTCAAAATTAGAACAAAGAAATTAGATAAGATGTTTGTATCTCAAATAAGTAATTTAAATAAACGGAGGCCTAGGCTATAATGAAGGTGATATATATGTTAAAATGTATAGGCCTTTAAAGAAACCCTATGCATTGCATTTAAAATGTAAATATTACTCTTTAATTTATTAGGTTTACTATTAGAAAATGTCCATTAGGAATGAAAAACCTTTTAAGATAAAAAAGATTCAGGCTTATAAAAGGACATTTAAACCATTTGGGAACCAAAGAAAGTTTGATCTTCTTTTCACAAGTAAGCCTTGAAGTTAAGGAGAAATTATCAAAAAAATGGCTTCTCAAGGCATAAAACTAAATTTGTTCACCATATTTGACTTTAAAGGTCATGTCATGTCAAGTAAGTGCTTCATAGCTCTTAAGTGTATGAAATATGCTACTATAATGATACTTGTGTTTAATTAATATGGTTAGACAAACTATGATTAAGTTGGTTGTGTGAATTTGTTCGAATGACTTTTGTAATATCCCGAGATTAGAATGGTCTTTCTAGGCCTTAAATCAGGGTTAGAAGAGAGATTTCTCAATTAGGAATCAGTTTCAGTGGGTTAGAAAGGTATAATGGTCTTTTGTTGGCTTTATATGTAGCTTGTGGAAGGAGCACGACTGTGCATCTCTAGACACAAGCCCGTGCATCCCTTTCTCGCCATGCACACCCGTGCATGTCTGCTGGTATATAAAGTCATATTTTTCCTCTGCCAGTTTTAATCGGCTTCTTATCCATTCTCATTCCCTTTCTCTCCAGCTAACCCTAATCAAATTGGGAGAGAGATCAATCAGCTTTTAGCAATCAATCTAGCCAAGATTCAACCAGAGATAGAGAGATAGGTGTCATTAGCAACTTCAGGTAAGTATCTTCTTACCTTCTTCCTGTTTCCAGAGTTTATGTTTCCTTGGTTGGGTTAATTCAGTTATAAAAGCATGTTTCTAGTTTAATAACATGTCTTTGTGTTATTAATGATGAAATAGATGAGAAATTTGGAGGTAAAAGCATGCTTAGTTCCCTTGATACATGTGTGTGTGTGTATTTAAGGGTTTAGAGGGATTTTAGTATGATTTGGCTATGAATGATGGGGAAAATGTGTTAATAGCAATATATGTTGCATGTTTGCATGTTATACTATGTTTAATTGAAGTTTGATGAGAATTGGGTTGAGTTTTGGGAGTGATCTTGCGTGTTTCAGCCATAGGTGTCGAAACAAAGCTGGATGCACACCCGTGCGTTCGTGTATACACGCTCATACATTCTTGTTTCAGTAAGGTCACGGTCATGTATGTGAGCCATCCACGACTTCATTTTAGTGGGGTCACGACCGTGTGCTTGAGGGTTACGGTTGTGCATTAGTAAAATTCAAGAATAAGTAGAATTTCTATAACCTAGCACGATTGGCATATGGCCCGTTCATTCGATAGTGCACGCCCATACGCCTAGTGAAAATGAGAACCTTCCTTCATTTTTAGCAGAATTTCAGTAATAAAACAGCGAATTGAATAGTCTATGTTGAATAACACATGAAACAACTAATAATGATTAAGAATGAGTATAAAAAAAGGAAGAGACACAGAGAATTTAGTTGTACCTATGAGAAACTTAATAGAAATCAGAAACAACTTAAATAACAACTTATGATTAGAAAACAGATGGAAACAAGGAAACAGCAACAAATACAGTTTATACAAACAATAACATAAATAGTAAAACAATGACGAATACAATAAATGTATATGTATGTATACATATACAAGAACATATATCAAAACTGTACAGAAAGGAACAGAAGCAGAGTTAACAACAGTTATGAAAGATCTAATACAGTAAATTGACAGATACAATGATAGAATATAACATAACTTAGAAAAGTTACATGGAACTTATTAATGAGCTTAATAAGTTACATATAATAAGTTACATAAACAGTATAACATTGAGTATATGCAGAACATAACTATAACAGATGTATATCTATACAGAAAGTAATCAGAAGAAAAAAAGATAACATAATATGCATGACATGACATGACATGACATGCCATACAGTATTTTCAGAAAGGGATCCAAGGATCTGAATACTTGTTTTCAATAAAAAAGCATGATGATCTGAACATCGATTTCAGGGGTGAATACGATGGGGCACCTGTGAGTTTCAGCATACCTGATAGCATCAAGAGTTATATGTTCATTACTAGCCACTATATATCGGCATATGCTGGTGTGCTCAGTTAGTAGCTTAGGGTTTAATGATCTAAGGATCAGATATCAGTATAGTACGAGACAATCAGTTCAGTTATCAGATTCAGAGGCATCATGTGACCTAGACAGTTTCTAGCACGTGTTTACATAGGAAACTTATATGGCCAAGGTGTCGAATTCTTGTATTCATCAATCTACGTAGCACAGTTTCAGATATGATTTTCAGATACAGTTTTCAGTAATTCAGTAACTGTTATATCAACTTTTTAGTTATTTTAGGATATTTGAATCCATCAACAGTATTTCAGTAAAAAGTTTTCAGACACATGATTTTTGTAAACAGGCCAAGGCCTAGATATGATTTCAGTATATTTCATAACATGTCATTTCCATATGACATACACAGTAGAGCATAATTCAGTTTATGATTAATTAGTGAGAAACAGTAAAACAGTAAACATTCAGAATACATGAGAATCATGTGACAATACATGACAGAATAACAAGTAGAACAGAGAAATTATCAGATAATCTGATAACTAGTAATACAAACAGAATATGAAATACCAGAAAGAAAAACCAGTATAAAATATTACATATATGTAACAAAATGAATAGGTTTACAGAATAAACCTATAGCAAAGTAGTAAAAGAGAAAAGATAATGAATATCAGAAAGAGAGTTTAGTGAGTTAAGTTAGACCGCTCGAATTTCTCTTCATTCTGGGTTATTTATGTATACTCATATGCGTATTTACAATACAACATGAGGCAGTGTTCGAAAGTAAATTAACTAAAGAAGAATATTCTACCAGATCAGAATGAACTCAATTGAGGTTATTAGATAAACAATCATACTAGCTATAAGCAAAGTAGAGTCTATTAAGCTAGTAATCATATTAACAATGAAATAAAAACAAAGCAAGAAAGCATTAAAGAAAGAAAATGGAGAATAAGATAAGAGAAGAAGCTATTAGGCTACCAGAGAACTTAGTTAAGTTCATCAACTTAGTAGCTAGCCAGATATGTATCAGCTTTGTGCCTACCTGAAGCGACCCCCGCCCAGATTACTGTGCGCTGCGGAAAATACTGTACATATAATAATAAAATATACCTGAGACGGGGATCTCTACAGAAAAGAACCGCTGCTGTCTGAAAAATTTCTTAATAAAATAAACTGTAAACATAATTCAGTATTAAAATATACTGAAATGTAAGCGTGGAAATCCCAGGCTACTCATGTATAGAAAATAAACTGATCATACAGTGTATACGATAATGTAATACACACACATATATACATGAGAAACTAAAGCATGCGAGCCAACATGCCATCTGCTGCACCGAGCCACATCCCCAAAATCTCGCAGCTGTCTCGCTCCACCTCAGCCTCGAACTACTGACCTGTAAAAGGAAACAGGGAGGGGAGTGAGTGATGAAGTCACTTAGTAAGCGTTTCCAAACACAACACTCGCAGGTCCAAACAATCACTGACTACGTGACTCGTCACGTAGAAAATTCTACCAGACAGTTTTCTTATTCTGATTCTCTTGATATACCGAAGTATATCCATTACTGCTTAATTCTTTACTGAATTATGTTCTGTTTCTGTTCTGTTACTGATCTGTTTCTCATATGTTTCTCATATGTTTCTCATGAGATGTTGTACATGACAATGAAATGTATATGCTGATGTCATGTATGCTGAAAACTGTAAAAACTTGCCTTCAGGCTTGTTTTTCTGAAAAACTGTCTTTTCTGAAAACTCTTTCTGATAATAAAACTGTGATCCGAAGATCTTGAATATATACGTATAGTATATCTGAAATCTGTATCAGAAAGTACTGAAAATCTTTGAAATATCTGAAAATATCTGCTATGCTGCTACTAGTATACTGCTACTAGCATGCCCATAAACATCATATCATCATCTCAAACACGCTAATCATCATACATGAAGCATATATCAACTGAAAACAGTATATACGCATGTAAATCATGGAAATCACTCAATCATCCAATCATGCATCAAATCAAGCTCAAGCATGCTGGAAATAACTCAAATAAGCACACATAAAGTTCACATAAACTAGAAACAGCCAAATTGGCTCTAAACTCAGCGAAAGAGGTAAGGAAAACACTTATCTCGCGCCATGGAAGCTTTATCTCTCTCTCTGGAAGATTCTGGATCTCTAATCTGAAGCTGAGCTGCTGGGGGATCTCTCTCTGGAACTCTAGGGTTCACTGGAGCTGAGGAAGAAGAAGAGAAATAAGCTGGAAACTGGAAATAAGCTGGGAACTGCGCAACTGAAGAAATAAACATATACACGGCTAAAAGGGCAGACACACGGTCGTGTGTCCTGGGCACACGGTCGTGTGTAGTGGAAAATAGCCATTTCCACCCCCACATACGCAGAAACACTAACTAAGCCCCAAAGGACTTCTAAATGACTCTTCTACCCCCTTGAACTTTCTAAAGTGACAATTCTACCCCTTGGGTTATTACACTACCCAAGGGTAGAGGTAGGAGATGCTTATTGAGTGACTTGTCACTCATCCCCCTCAGTTTTCTTTCTCATAAGTTGGTGTTTTGGGGAGTTGAGCTTGGAGCACAAGGTGGCTAATGAGTGGGATACAGCTCGAGTGGGTTCTTAGCCGAGGTTTTAGTTTCGAATATGTATGTATGTATGTATGTATGTATGTATGCATTCAGTTTTCAGTAGATAACACGTTGGCTCACATGCTTATGTTGCTCATGCATATGGGATGTACAGTATCACTTGTATTTTTAGATACTAGTATTAATAATAAAATATGAGTTTTATTCAGGATACTGTGCAGTGGGTTTCAGCTTTTCACCACATTTATTTTATAAATTTTCACATTGAATATGTTTTTAGTATAGTTTTGTGTAAAGTTTCCTGTTGGATATGACCGATAATGATTTTCAGGCAGTAAGAAAATAATATAATTTAATTTAATTTAATATATAATAAATAAATATCAGCAGTACAATAACATCTAGTAGGGGGTCTTACAACTTTGTATTACATAATTGATGCATCATATAATATCTTGAGGTTAGAACAGTCTTTTTAGGCTTATAATCGAGATTAAAAGAAAGATTTTAAGATACGAAATAGTTATGAGAGGATTCAAGGTAAAATAGTCATTCAGGGGCTTGTTTAGCTTCTGCATGGGTCTTCTTAGGAGACTATTTCATGCATAACATATGAAGAGTTAGGAATCTAGAATTTTCTTATTGCATAATTGTACGTCCATGGACACATGATCGTGCATCCTAATGGTCTTGTGTCATCTTATATAATGCTAGATTTCTCTCAATTTTTTAGATAATTTTTACCTAATTTCTCTTATTCATCTTAGTGAACCCTAATCCAGTAAGAGAATGAGAGTAGCCAACAATTACCAATCCAGCTAAAGAGTAAGCACTAAATAGAAAGAGAGAGAGAAACATAGTTTCACAGCCAAAGGCAAGTGTTTCTTACCTTTGTTTCTATGTTTTATAACATGTGTTATGCATTGTGTTAAGTTAAGATGATGGTCGTTTTATGTTTGATGCTTGTTTAACATGTTTGAGTGATGAGATGATAGAATAAGAGTATGTTGATGAAGTTCTTGCTAAGGAAACATTATTGATGCACATATACCTATATATTTGATTTTAAGGGTTTAGTATGTTATGATATGAGTTTTGGTGTTATGAATGAGATAAACATGTTTATAAGTGATATGTTTAGTTTATGAAATTGATTAAATAAGTTTAGAAATGTGTTGGTTCAGTAAAGCATGGTTTTGGAAGTTTTAGACAAGATATTACAGAAACAGAGCATAACGCACGACCATGTGCCCATAAGTGCATACTTGTATGACTATATTTACTATAGTATCATGGTCATGTGAGTTGACTATGTGCACTAGTAAACTTGAGAACATGATTGTGCTTCTAAGGTCCCAACCATGTGTCAACTTTTGTAAAGCAAGACCATACAAGTTGAACATGGTATCTAGCAAGTTAAATGTAGGCTCGTGTAAGGCAAGGAACACAATTATGTATTAACATATACGATTGTGTCCTATACTACACAGTTGTGCATTAAACAAAATTCATAGAATTTATAAAGTGAAATACATAACTTTAATAAGCTACCTTAATACATAGATAACTTAATATTATGATTAGAAAACATAATATCATGCATGATCAATATTACATAATATGACATGCCAACATAGTTTTCAAAAAGGAATCTAATGATTCATATACATGTTTCTTTAGTATACAACTATGATATTTTGGATATCATTTTAAGAGTGACTATGATAGGGCAGTTATGAGTTTATATGCTCATTAGAAATTAGGAAACCAGTGTCTGTTAAAAATTAGACATAGTACCAAGCTCATTATAAATTGAGACTAGTCGTACATTAGTTTTCAATTCATTGATCGAGTGTCAGTATAGTAGAACTCACTTTGCCAGAGTATTGAATCTCTATATTCATCAGTCTAATTATCATAATAAATAGTTTCAAAGATGTTCTATTACAAAATCTTTATATGATAGCAGAATTTTTAGAAATAGATTTTCAATAAGTGGGCCCAAGGGCTAATATATGATTTTTAGCAAAGACAAGTTTTAAGCATCTCATACACCATTATATACATAACATGACATTGAATAGAATATAGTTAATACATACAGTAAAAGATGAGCCAAAAATACCAATAAAAACCAAATCCATAACATAATAAGACATGAAAGCAGACAAGAGTCATGACCAGTCATAAATATCACAGATTATGTGTGTGTGTAAGTACATGTGTATATGTTTATGTATGCTTTATATCTAGAAATAGTAAAGAAATGATGATACTTCAAGAGAATGAATAAAGATGTGATAAGTTATATAAATAAATTAAATTAGGAACTTGCTTGTGAATAGAAATAAGAAATGCTTACTGAGTGACTTGTCACTCATTCCCTCATATTTTCTTTCTTTTATAGGTCAATGAAGTAGAGGTTGAGTTAGAGTACAAGGCAATTATGCAGTGGATACAGTTTTTGGCACAGACAGCATGTTTTGTGGCTCGTATGCTTATATAACTTTTTACTCTTATTATGTATATAATGTACAATTTATATACATACATGTACATTGTATTTTATGAAGTACATATATATATATGTAAATGCATATGTATATGATGTTTTTCAATATACGTCATCTTACTTTTATCAGGTTCAAATTTTGGATGCTTTCGTATGCATATTTTAGTAGGTATGTATAGGATTTCTATCATGTATTCAAAAAAACAAAAAGTATAGTAACAATGATATATAGTAGAGATCCTCACACATCACTATATTTATGTTTGTGAAAAATTTGAATCCAAGTCAAATAAATAATATCCACATCAGAGTCTCTGACCAGCCTTAACCATCTACTTTATCTTATATTCAACTTTTTCTACATGAAAAAATATTTCAAGCTCTTGTGATCGATGTATACACAGTTCCTTACACCATACAGATAATGTATCTAGATTTTCATAGCAAAATCCATTACTGCTAGCTCTAAATCATAAATCCAGTACCTTAACTCATAGTGTTTTAATTGTTCAAAAGCAAATACAATCACTCTGCCTTTCTGCTTCAATATGACTTTTAGACCCTAATAAGAAGCATCCATAAATATATCATGATCTTTATCCTCATCTAGTGAGGTTAAAACTAAAGCTAAAGTTAAACTTTCCTCATAATCCTCAAACCATAAGAATAGGGTATCTTCTCTTGTCAATGTCATCAATTGTTAGGACAACTTGGTGAAACCTGTAACAAATTTTCAACAATACTTACTAGTTTAAGAAAACCCCTAACTTCTTTAACTATCTTCGACCTTTGCCAATCAAGTACTACCTCCATCTTACTCCAGTCTATTGAAATTCCTTCAACTTATACCATATGTCTTAGAAAAGATACTTTATCTTGCTAGAATTTTACACTTGGTAAATGTAGCACACAGTTATTGGTCCCTCAATCTTTGTAGTATTATCTCAAGTATTGTTCATGCTTTTTATGAGTTATTAAGTATACTAAGATATCGTTAATGAATACCATAAAAAATCTATCTAAGTGGTCCCTACATACTTTATGTATCAAATCCAAGAATACTATTGTAGCATCCCAGGTTAAAAAAGCCCTTAGGGATAGAGTTTTAGGGTCAGAAATAGAATTTAGGAATAGATTGGGAGTTTAGAAGAGTTCAGGGGTGAGTTAGTAAGTTTTCCAGAGTTGTGTGACCTTCATATGATTCCTTTAGGGAGGTTTCAATCATGCAAAGCATGGGAGATGAATTATATTTATTTTCCCTGGTGTACTCTCGTACACTTGCCCTGCACGCCCGTGCAGGTGGGTAGATATTGGGAGAGAAGAGAGATTAATGCTTTCTCACCTAGCCATTTTATCATTTCAGCCAAATTTCTCTTCTTCATTTTCAGTAGCTCCCAGCTCTAGACGCGAGATTCAACTTCCACCGGCTTCCAATCCAATTAGAGAGCAGAGAGAATAGTTTGAGTTTGAGTTTTCCAGCTTCAATGGCAAGAGGTAAGTGTTTCTTACTTCTTCCATGCTTTCCCAACTTGCTTTGATGATTGAGGATGTTTGGTAAAGTATGTTTGCATTTCCAGCATGATTGGTTGATTATATGTGATGAAATATGATGATTGAGATGCTTATTTTCCACCCATGAACATGCTTGTTTTGCTTTTGTGTGTGTTATGAGAGAAAGCTTGATTTTCCATGGTGGATTCAGTAGCAGTTGATGGATGTTGAAATTGAAGTGATTTGTTAGCTTACAGAAGTGCCTTGGATGCTTGATTTCAGTTAATTTGATTTTGGTTAAGGAATTGCATGGTTTCCTGCAGTTTCAGGCGAGCCATGTCTGAGCAGGACAAGACGCACGTCCGTGTGCCCGCAAGAGCACGCCCGTGTGCCCTTGTTTCTGCAAGGACACGGTCGTGTGCACGAAGTGCATACGGTCTGAAAAGCAGAGGACACGATCGTGTGTCCTGAGGGACACGGTCGTGTGTCCTTCCTTTGCATGAAATGGCCAAAAATTTCCAGAACCTTGCACGCCCTGCAGCACGGCCAGTGCACGGTCCCGTGTGCCTGGGCACACGCCTGTGTGCCCTTGGCCAACACAGCCGTGTGTGCGTATGCACACCCGTGCATCTTTCTTGCACGCCCGTGTGCTTGGCAGATTTTCCAAAAAATACAGAAAATGATTCATAAAGGCTTGGTAATCCATTCAAAGGCTAATAATCATCAGATAAACCAGTATTCAGATAAGAAATGATGCATATGCATACATAGCATAACATGTAGTTTGAAAGAGGATCTAGGGATCTGAATTCAGTAGTTTTTAGTACTTAGAACCCAATGTATGGGTTACAGTTTTGGGTGAACTCGAGGGGGCATCTGTGGGATCCAACTTTCTGACACCAGTCAGACTACTCAACATATTCTTCAGCTTTCTAGCCAGTAGCTAGAATGTTCAGCCTACTTGGCCAGGATGCCAAATCCCTGTGTTCATCAGCCTGATCAGCACAGCAGGTACCTTCGGGTACATATAAAGTATTCAGATACATGTATCATCAGCTATTTCAGATGTCATACCATGTCATGCATTATATGAAATGGTAAATAATGAGAAACAGATAATCAGTAATCAGATTCAGCATCAGCAAGTGACCAGATGTATGAATAGGGTCGAGGCCAGGTATGTGTGTCTGCTTGTTGCTTGCTTGGGTTGAGGGAAGTAAGGAATGCTTACTGGGTGATTTTTATCATTCATCCCTTTATTCTTCCTTCCTTTTCAGGTTTTGTTGCTGCTGGCGAGGAGCAGGTGGACTGAGGCTTGTGAGAGAGGACCCCACACATACTTTCCAGCATGTATTTTATTTCAGTTTTGGACCCGTGAGGTCTTGTATGTACTTTGTATACGTTCAGATGTACAGAACCATGTAAAGAACAGTTGTGTATCTGAAAAAGCCATTATGGGCTCATTGTATATTTATATTTCAGTTTGATTTCAGCTTCCGCATGCGAATGTAATTTAGTAGTAGATTTCTTTTTCGTAGGATTCCCGTCGCAGGTACCCCATTTTTAGTTTATTAAATAAGAAAACAGTAATATTCAGCAGCAGGGGTACTCGTGGCGGTGGGTCCTACAACTATTGTCACATTTATCAACCCAAATGACATTACCAAAAACTCATAAAGCTATATCAAACTCTAAAATTCATCTTTCGTATGTCTTTTTTTACTATTTATACTTAATGATAACCCAATCTTAAGTTAATCTTTTAGAAGAATAAAGTACCTCTAAGCTGATCAAGTAAGTCATCAACCCTTGAAAAGAGATATTTGTTCTTAACAGTCACTTTATTGAGCTTTCAATAATTTATACACATGCACATTGATTCATCTTTCCTTCTTACAAAAAGGATTGGTGCTCCTCATAAAGAATGGTTTGGTTTGATGAAGCTATTATCCAACAACTCGAGCAACTATTTCCTTAGTTCTTAAAATTTGATTGGGGTCATCCTATAGGTTGCCTTAAAAATTGATGTTGTCTTTAAAGCTAATTCGATACTGAAATCTTGTAAAACTCATTTCTATGTATATTACTTGTATATTTATTTAAAGTTATTTATAGTTATGAAAATGTTTAACGATATATACAACAAGAATCCCACACAAAAGCTTACTAAAAATATGCAATATGAAAGTTGAAATATGTGCAGAAAAGCACTGAAACAAAACATCATGTATATTCTAGATGTAAATAGGTAGAGGGAACTAAGTATATACAATATCATAAAATATACAAGTGTGAAACTATATACATATATAAGTAGCTAACTCAAGCTTTGCATGACCATGATCCCTCCTCTATAACCTACTTTAGTCTATCTCAATGTCTATTCCACTAATCTACAAAAAAAATATAAACATAAAAGAGTGAGTGATAAAATCACTCAATAAGTATTTTCTAGTTTTTTTACTTTCCCATAATATATTATTTCTAATATAGTAACTGTTATACTTCCTGGGTTTTGTAACATGTAATGCAATGAATGTCATAGTATGAGATATGCTGAAACTGAAAAGTTACCCTTAAGTTTGCCTATCTTAAAATGCCTAAAAATCTTAAGTAATAAATGTAAGACCCCGCCTGCTATATATTACTGATGACCATATATTTTTTATATATATAAATATATATCCCTAATATATGCTTAATATATATAACAGTAGGTCCTACGCTGACTACTTACTGAAATTATGCGGAAGCTGGTTTATGAATCTGTGTTGGGAAACTAAAACCCACTGTATAGTATCCTGAAATAAAAAATCATGTTTATAAAATAATAATAATATTTGAAAACATAAAAGATACTATACAATCCGAATGCATGAGTAATCCAAAGCATGCGAGCCACAAATATGCTATCTGCTGAAACTAAACATATATACATACATATATATATAACTGAAGACTCGGGTGAAAACCCGCTCAAGTCATATCCTACACACTAGTCATCTCGTGCTCCAAGCTCAACTCCCCAAAACATCAACCTGCAAGAAAGGAAACTAAGGGGAATAAGTGAAGAGTCACTCAGTAAGTATCTCCTACCTCTACCCTCGGATAGGCTCTAGACTAAGCTGCCGCTACTGACTAAATGCTAAATAGGATAATTTAACTAAGTTCCCGATAGCCTAATAGCTTCTTCTAATCCTCTTGCTTTTCTTAATAATTCTTGTGTTATGTTAGGATTAGCTGAATTCTTTTATTTCTTTATTTCTGACGTATATCGTGCAGCTTAATCTTTCTTTTATTTCCTATTTTATATGATTCTGGTCTTACTGTCTGTATGCTCTTCCATGTCATGTACTATGTATCATGGTATGTTGAAATCATGTTACTTACCTTTGGGCCTACTTACTAAAAATATCTTTCTGAAAATTGTTATTAGGATCTGAAGATCCAAAAACTGAAAAGCTGAATAAAACTGTTTCTGAAATCTCTGTATCCGAAGATACTTGTTATACTGATCAGACTGATGAATACAGAAATTCAGCATCCTGGCCAAGTGAGCTAAACCATACCAGCGAAATGCTAGTAAGCTGAAATATCCTACCATACCAGTCCTTGGACCAGTAAGCTGAAATCTAACCAATCTGATCAAAGTCAAAAAGTTGAAAACCCACAGATGCCCCTTCGAATTTATCCTAAATAATTGACTCGAATATCAAGCCCTGAATGTTGAAAACTGATACAAATGGATCACTTGATCCCTTTTCTAAAAACATTGTTTAATATGCTATGCTGAATGATGCTATTCATGCATGTTATCTAAAAACACTGTTTACTGTTGTACTATTTATGTTCTGTATTTGTTACTATTTTCCTGTTTTCTGTTCTGTTTCTATTTCTGTAAACTGTAGTTGTTACTATTTTCTAATCATAACCTATCACTAGATTACGTTGTTTTAATCTGTTGATGAGCTCTCATACTGTTGTGAGATTAAAGTGTGATTCTGAAAAATATCTTATTCTTTTTCTCTTTACTTTTCTTTTCTTCTTTTCTTGTTATTGAAATTCTGTTTGTTTTTCTTAAATTTACACGATGCACGAGCGTGCACTATCGGACGCACGGGCGTGCATGTAGATGCATGGGCCGTGTGTCGGTCGTGTAGCCCAACCGTGTAAGACTCTAAAAATTCTGGTTAAAATCTCACACTTTGCTCACGCACGGTCGTGACCCTCAGGCGCACGGGCATGACCCCCTCTAAAAGCTGGTTGTGCATGGCTCGCATACACGACCGTGACCTTGCCAAGACCAGAATGCACAGGCGTGCATCCAGCCCTATTTCGATACCAACGGTCGAAATCCTTAAGATCACACCAAAACTCAACCCAAAACTCACCACATTTCAACCATAACATACTAGCATGCAACATACACTGCTAATAAGCTAAAAACATGCATCAATCACTGAAATAACCCAACCAAGGAAACACAAATCCAAGGAAACAGGAAAAAGGTAAGGGAATACTTACCTGGAGCTGCTAAGATTTTTATCTCTCTATCCTCGACTGAATCTTGGCTAGAATGGCTGTTAAAGTTGACTAATCTCTCTCTCAAAAGGTTAGGGTTTCCTGGAGAGAAAAGAAAAGGGAAAAGCTGACTGAAACGGATAGAGGAAAAATATTGGTTTATATACCAACAGGCATGCACGGGCATATGGCAACCATGCACGGGCGTGCATGGCAAGAAAGTGACGCATGGGCGTGTGTCTAAAGACACACGGTCGTGCTCCTTCCACAAACTGCATATAAAGCCAACAAAAGACCATTCTACCCTTTTATCTCACTGAAACAGATTTCTAACTGAAAAATCTCTCTTCTAACCCCAATTCAAGGCCTAAAAAGACCATTCTAACCTCGGGCTGTTACAATAAAGACATATCTAGACAATCCTAAGATTTATTATACTAATCAAATTGATGAATATAAGGATTTGATACCTTAGCCATGTAAGCTATATCATACTAGTGATATACTAGTAAGCTGAAAGGAAAATACCATACTGACCCTTAGGTTAGTAAGTTGAAAGTATAACCATATTGATACTAGCATCAGTAAGTTAAAATCTGGAACAATACTGACTTATAGTTAGTAAGTTGAAAAAATTTAATCTTACAGGTGTCCCCTCATACTCACCCTTGAATGATACCCCTTTTTGGAACATTTTATTCTTACTCAACATATGTCTTTGGATCCCTTGATCCATTTTCTAAAAAAATTAGTTTGTTGTAAGATGTCATGTCATGGAAATATGTATCATGTATGATGAATGGTTAATCATTTGTGTATTAGGTCTATGATTATAATATAAGCTAAAAAATGAAGTTTGATAACTTTCATGATGTGCACAGACGTGTGTATAGTCATGTGCGTGGTCATGCTAGCTTTTGAAATTTATGCCTATTGTATGATCATGTGTCTCAAAACACACAATCATGTATGCTAATGCATGATTGTGTCTTTCCATGCATAATTGTGTTCCCTGATTTTCCAGTTACACACGGTCAGTCTAATACAGTTATGATATTATAGAATGTGACTACATAGGAGTGTGTATATGGCACACGATCGTACGTTTTACCCTGTTTCTACAATATTGCACATGTAACCTCCAAAACCATGTCAAACTCACCTAATATGCTTTTAAATTCATCTAATCCATTTCATAAGCAGAACCCCATAATTATACATATATTTATTTCATTCCTACTATTCGTACCCATCATACAACATGCCCAAAACCAAAAAATTTTAGATAAATAAACCTAAATGTAGAAGACCAGATTTCTAACCAACTTTACCTCATCAAACTACATCTCTTCCATTCATTCCGTCATTCAGACATACCAAATGCTCATTAATAAAATAGTACATAGATATATAACAAAACACCCATTGGAACTAAAAGAAAAAGTAGAGAAATACTTACCTCCAACCATATCAACTCTATCTCTCTCTCTGGCTTGGCTTTTTTCCCTAAGTTGGTTTCCTTCTCTAGGTTGTTGTACTGTGGTTGATTGTTCTTCTCCTCTTCTAAGATGAAAATTACCTTAAGGGGGAAAGAAAATTCTAGAATTTTATTCTGGTAATTTAGACGAAACTGAATACAAATATATGGCGATGGAATAAAAGAACACGCATAGTCTTGCATGTATAGCATGCACAGTCATTCATCATGGGATATACTGTTTCCCATCTTCCTGCTCTTTGCATGGAAAACACTCCTAAAAGGGTCCATGCATAAGCCACACAAGTTGCTAAAATACCATTTTACCCCTAAAACTCACTCAATTATCTTTCTTACCATAAAATCTCATTCCTAACCCCATTTTCCAATCTAAAAAGACAATTTTACCTTTAGGTTGTTACAAATCTACTTTCTTTTCTAATGGGCACCCTAACAAATTTTTTGAAAATATGTTAGGGAGTTCGTACACCATTATAATGCCTTTCACATTGGGAAGTATTTTGTTACTTTGATTGATCACATGTACTAAACATCCTAAGCACCTCTTACTCAACATGTTACGGGCCTTGATACTGTTGATCATCATATTTAACACTCAGCCCTGACAAAAGAAAAACACCTCATAGTTCTCTAATCTAAATTAGACTTTCTTCTTTTGGACGTTGATCTCAGTGTGGTATCTTTTAAGGAAATCTATGTTAAGAATCACATTAAAGTCTAGTATGTCAAACACTATCAGGCCGACTTTCATCTTTATACCCTTTAGCATTATTAACTTACCCAATAACATCTAACTACGAACCATTTTATCCCCAACAAGCATCTTTTTGTTGATCTCGAATGTCATAGTGGACTCTAGTCGTAACCTCTCAACTAAGCCTTATGTTATAAAAGAACATAAAAGTTACCAATCTGACATATCTCATTCTTTTTTACGATTTTGACTTGATGAAGCCACCGAAAAGAGAAAATGTTCCTTCCTTACAATTTAAACCAACACAAACAAATATGTTATAATATATAAAAGTTATTTTTATTCAAAATAAAAAAATAAAAGCATAAACATCATTGTTATTATCGTTTGAAATTGAATTTCCATTTCATTTACTTTTGCTTTTCATTTCACTCTCTTCATCCCCACCTTTTTTTTTTTTTCATTTGCAAATTTTGTCCCAATACTAATTATCTTTTCATGAATATAAACATTGTAATACATGCAAAAATATATCTTAGTATATAACTATTATAAAATCCATTTATACATGAAATATAATAATAATCATAATATTAAGATAATATGTATAGTTTGGAATACATATGCATAGATTGGTTTGAAAATGTAAACAACATATGAAATAATTGAAAACATGATCATGCTAGGTCCTTCCTTATGTAATACCTCAGTTGGCTAACTTGTTAATCCCTCACAACCCTCCATACTCATCTCTTACTTGCTAAACAACATAAGGTTACATATGAGTGTGACAACACTTAGTAAATGACTTATTGAGTGTAATGACCCAAGGGGTGTAATTGTCATTTTAGAGAGTTTCAGGGGGGTAGAAGAGTCATTTAGAAGTCCTTTGGGGCTTAGTAGTAGTTTCTGTGCATGTGGGGGTGGAAATGGCTATTTTCCACTACACACGACCGTGTGCCTTAGACACACGACCATGTGTCTTGCCCCAGCTAGATTTAATTGTTTTAATTTCTCCTGTGCGCGCAGTCCAGCTTTTTCAGCTTCCAGCTTATTTTCTCTTCTTCTTCCTTAGCTCCAGTGAAGCCTAGAGTTCCAGAGAGAGATCCCCCAGCAGCTCAGCTTCAGATTCGTGATCCTGAATCTTCCAGACAGAGAGATAGGGCTTCCATGGCGTGAGGTAAGTGTTTTCCTTACCTCTTTCGCTGAGTTCAGAGCCTGTTTGGCTATTTCCAGCTTATGTGAACTTGATGTGTGCTTGTATGAGATATTTCCAGCATGCTTGAGCTTGATTTGATGCATGATTGGATGATTGAGTGGTTTCCATGATTTACATGTGTATATACTGTTTTCAGTTGATATATGCTTCATGTATGATGATTGGCATGTTTGAGATGATGATATGATGTTTATGGGCATGTTAGTAGCAGTTTTAAGCTTGTATGTGTGTTTGATAGTTTGGAGTGTGGAAGTGTTTGTGTGAGAATTTCTGGATTTCCAGACGTATTCTGCAGTTTCTGGGTCGAGCACACGACCGTACGTCCCTGAGGCACGCCCGTGCGTCCTCATTTCTACATGGGACACGGCCGTACATGCTGACCGTATGCGTCTGAAAACCCAGACACACGCTCGTGTGCTTTTCCCTAATTTCACACGCCCGTGTATGCTGAACACGAGAAGAAGAAGAAGAAGGCAGCCACACGCCCGTGCAGTGCAATACATACCCGTATGCCTCAGTATGCACGCCCGTGTGTTGTCCCACACGTCCGTGTGGCTTGCCCAGTTTTCATAAAAATTTCTCCAGAACCTTGCATGCCCAGCAGCACAAGGAGCACACGGTCCCGTGTGCCTTGACACACGCCCGTGCGTTCTAGAACACACGTCTGTGCACTTCAGAAAAGTCAGAGAATGAATTTTAAAAGAGAATTAAGCCATTCTAAGCCATTTCTAAGCACACAGAACCCAGTAATAAGCTAATTAATCAGCATTTCATGCATGATTATCAGCATTAGCACAGCATGCCATATCAGATATTTTCAGACTGGATCCAAGGATCCAACAACATGATTTTCAGATATACATATATGATTTTTCATATATCAGATAGGGGTGAATACGAGGGGGCGCCTGTGAGTTCGCACACCCACTAGAAAGGGAAACCAGCGTCCGCTAGAGAGGACATGGTCACTGACCAAGCTCGTTAGAGAGAGTGTTGGTTGTGCATCAGTAGATTTATTAGGACTTTGAACTCACACGGCCAGGGTGCCGAATCCCTGTATTCATCAGTCTGGCCAGCACAGCAGATATTTTCAGATATTTCAGAGATTTTCAGTACTTTCTGATACAGTTTTCAGCATATACTATACGTATATATTCAGGATCTTCGGATCACAGATTTTATTATCAGAAAGAGTTTTTAGAAAAGACAGTTTTTCAGAAAAGCAAGCCTGAGGGTGAGTTTTTACAGTTTTCAGCATACACATGGCATCAGCATATACATTTCATGTCATGTACAGTATCAGAACAGTAACAGAACAGAAATATAACAGAATTCAGTAAGAAAACTGTCTAGCAGACTTTTCTACGTGACGAGTCACATAGTCAGTGATTGTTTTGACCTGCGAGTGTTGAGTTTGGAAACACTTGCTGAGTGACTTCGTCACTCACTCCCTTCCTTGTTTCCTTTTGCAGGTCAGTAGTTCGAGGCTGAGCTGGAGCGAGACAGCTGCGAGATTTTGGGGATATGGCTCGGTAGCAGCAGATAGCATGTTGGCTCGCATGCTTTAGTTTCTCATGTATATATATGTGTGTATTACATTATAGTATACACTGTATGACAGTTTATTTTCATACATGAGTAGCCTGGGATTTCCACGCTTACATTTCAGTATATTTTAATACTGAATTATGTTTCAGTTTATTTTATTAAGAAATTTTTCAGTAGCAGCAGTTCTTTTCTGTAGAGATCCCCGTCTCAGGTATATTTTATTATTATATGTACAGTATTTTCGACAGCACACAGTAACTTGGGCGGGGGTCGCTACATTGAGCCATTACAAACATACAAATAATTTCCTAGCATTTGACTACTATCCATGTAATCTTCGACATGAATGATGTACACTGTTAGATAATTTCTTGGAATCCCAGATGCTTTTTTGAACAAACTTTACACATTATCTTAATATTATAGTTATTATTGTATTTCACATATAGATGATAGATTTTATAATAGTTATATACTATGATGCATTTTTGCATGTATTTTAGTGATTCTTATGCATAAGACCTTTGATCACGACCTCTTAAGCTTAACGCACAGTCGTGCATCTTGGATGCACATAGGTGTGCATGAAAAGTTGACCAAAGTCCTTGTTGACTTTCACTTGACTATGCATGAGACATATTGCAGGAGACCTAATTGCTCATGATTGACCTAAATTTATGCGCACACAAGCATGTACCAAACATATACAGGCATGCAAAGCCATTTTAAAACATGGCCTAAAAGGTAGACCCTTACATAGGTAGATTGCACGATGTTGTGACTGAGGATGCACACTTTCAAAATAAACTATGCACAATTGTGTGTCTCATAACCACGGTTTTGTGTCTGGGCAAATTTTATAAATTTAACGTTTATCCAAATTTGTAATAACAAACATACCTAAGGGTCCAAAAAATTATTCCTTAAAGGTGGATAAAACTTTTCTAATAGTTTGGGACAAATTATTATTTAGATTACTGAAAACATACAGTATTTTTTTTCTTTTTAGTTTACAAGGAGTTTAAGAAATTTTATTAACAAATATAACAGGTGGGAAAATGAAAATTTTGAAGTTAAAGGGTGGATATCATTTCGGCGAAGTGTGGGCAGAAAATATCATTCGGTTCCAAAGAAACGAACAGCTAACCAGAATGTTAAAATCAAATTAAATAAAATAACCAATCTGACACGTGTCATTCTCCTTTACGATTTTGACTCGGCGGAGCCACCGGAGAGAGAAAATTTTCCTTACAATTTTCGCCAACACAAACATATATGATATAATATAAAACCAGTTATTTTTTTATTTAAAAATAAAAAATAAAAAACACAGACGTCATTATCATTGTCGTTTGAAATTGAATCTCCATTTCATTTGCATTTGTGTTTCATTTCACTGGCCTCTTCCCGACTTTTTTTCATTTACAAAAATATAAGCACAGTATTTTATTTTATTTTATTTTAAAATAAATAACAGTGTAATGAATCAATGAGAAAGATCGAAATCACTGCGATCATCAAAACGATTCGTTTTGTTAATCGGAAACCCTAAACGTATCGTTTCTCTATTTTTCTAGGCTTTCGATCTATTGATACGTGGATCTGTTGTGATCTGAAACGATGCCGTCGCACGGGGATCTGGATAGGCAGATCGAACAATTGATGGAGTGCAAGCCGTTGTCGGAGGCGGAGGTGAAGACTCTTTGCGATCAAGCGAGGGCGATTTTGGTGGAGGAGTGGAACGTCCAGCCAGTCAAGTGTCCAGTTACCGTATGCGGCGATATTCACGGACAGTTTTATGATCTAATCGAGCTTTTTCGCATAGGTGGCAATGCTCCCGATACTAATTATCTCTTTATGGGCGATTACGTAGGTAAGCCAATCTCTTCTTTTATTTTTCGATCCGTATTTTCATTTTCATATGTAACTAGGGCTGGATACGAAGCGAGCCGAACGCGAACACGAGCACGTTCGGGTTCGCTTCGGTTAGCCTGGTGGAATATCCGCGTTCGGCTCGCGTTCGACGAACATTTTTATGCAGAAAGTTCGGGCTCGCGTTCGTGCGAGCCCTTGGAAGGCGGTTCGTTCGTGAAGCTCGTGGCTACAGGGACGAACGAACATGTTCGTTCCGAGAACCGAACGAACATGTTCGTTCGGCGCAAAAAATGGACTCCTTCACTCCTTCCTTCCTGCTGCACACAGATCGCATCGTCAAAACACACAGAATGCAGTTGCCCAAAATCAAAACTTTCCTACTGTCATAATAACGAAAATTTAAACAAAATTACTAGTGGCTAAACTTTACCGGTAAACTGTGAGTCTGTGAGAAAACAGAGCAACCAAGGGCGACCGACCAAGTTCAGATCAGAGTTTGAGTTCAGTGGAGAACAGATTCTGTGATATGAATTGTAGCCGGGTTTGATCAATTTCTAGGACTCGCATCGCATCGCATCGTCGTTTGGTGGAGAGAAGAAAGAAAAGGAAAAAGGAGGAAAATTTTCTGGAAAATGCCCGATAGTTTATGTCCATACAAAACGACGACGTTTTGTCTTTAAAAACCAAAACGTCGTCGTTTTATAACCGAACGAATAGTTCGCTTCAAAACGAACTGTTCGTTTAAAGCGTTCGGATTCGCGTTCGTTTACCCCGAATATCCGCTCCGCCGGCTCGTATTCGTATTCGGCTCGTCTGACGCCTAAGTCGTTTCGCAAGCGAACGAAGCGAGCCCGAACACGAGCCCGAACCCGTTCGCTTCGAATCCAGCCCTATATGTAACTCATGCATTTTATGTTGGTGTTTTCGTTTTTCATGTAACTCATGTTTTATTATGTTGGCTATTTGCTTGCTATTTAACTTCTTAATTCGTGTATTGAGATGCATGCCAAATTTATAGAAACCGGTTTTAAATGTTATTCAAGTAGGTTGTATTTATAGTACTAGTAATTGCCCAAACAAATTATGTGGTTTTTTGTTGTCTGACAGGTTTATCTTTGTTTTAATTTTGAAACTTGGGTGTCTGGATGAAAGTTTATGATATTGAATGCGCTAGCACTTCTTAATTAGCTATGTTACTTCTATGTAGATCGTGGGTATTATTCAGTAGAGACTGTTACGCTTTTGGTGGCACTGAAAGTTCGGTACAGAGATAGAATTACAATCCTTAGAGGAAATCATGAAAGTCGGCAAATAACTCAAGTGTAAGAATTTTTTCTCAGTCATATGAGTTGATTCATTGTAGATAACAGTGTAAAAATTTATTCTGGTTGAAGCAGCTGTAGTTTTATTTTTGCTTATGATACCAATTGGTGTCTTTCTTGTCCATCGCCCTACAACTCGTAGTAGGAACAATATATGAAGAAATACTATATTTATGCGCTTGTTATTGGGATCATTCTTTTGTAATAGGTTTTTTTTTTTTTTTTTTTTTGAAATTATCTACACCACTTTGCTTTTTCTAGAGCAATGTATTGTACTCTGAACTGTGGTTTGTGAAAGGAGCTTTGCATGTGATGTGACTTACACTCTTTATCATTTTATCTCAAATTGTGCCTGAGTGTTTTGTCCACTTTCAGAGTTTACAGGACCTTTTTCTTGGTGGGCTGAGAATGTGAAGATGTCATTGGAAAATAAATCTAAAAAATCTGCACAAAGAATTGTGTGATTTGCAGTCCACATTATTATGTATTGTTATTGAGTTCTCCAATTGGAATATTACATTTCTATAATATTCAGAGAAATATACATTTACCTTTGATGTGATGCACGCTACTGTGGCAATTGCCATATGCTTTGTGCCAGTCCTCAGTTGATATCAAATACGTAAAAGTGGTTATTTTCATGGCATCTACCTTGCTGGGAGTTAAAATATCTGTAGGAATCATTGCATATGTAAGTGCTAATCTACATATGTAATTATGCTATTTTCTTAATCCATGGAGCCTCAAACATAGTCACCAACTTTCCCCTTTTGCATACTTTTTAATTTGTTTGAAGAGTTATATGAATCTTAGCACTAGTAAAATTTCAGAGTTTTCTTTGAGAATTCAACTGAATATATGCTTGTTTCTTGAGAAGTATTGGAAAGCAAGGGATAGATTGGTTGGATAGAGAGAATGTTGGGGAGGATGAGGAAACGTTTGTATTGGGTGGAGATAAAATGAAAGAAATGATGGTGGGGTAAAATTTTAGAATGATATGTTTCTTCAGGGTGGTTAATTCTAATTCTTTCATTTTGTCTACTTCTGGAACTTCTGATTTGATGAGTATTCTACATCTCTCCACTTGTCTTGTGTGCATCCACCAAGGGATTGAGGTTTCTTTTCTCTCTTGTTAATTCCCTTGTCAGTTCTTTCTCTCTGTATTCCTACCGAACACTTTCTCATGATCTCCAGTTGATTTGAATTTGCCTTGAATAATCTTGATATTGATTTACCTCTTTGGTAGTATTTAATAGAATTTACATGTTATAAAGTACTATACTTTAGTGCATGTTCTAATACACAGGATATAGTAATTTCTCATGTAAGGTCACATGCATGCATGTGAAAAAGACAGAGACAGATTAATTTTACCTCCTAATTAGAAATGAGTTAAGAAATAAGATGACAAAAATAACTTGTTAAATAATGAATATATTACATGTCAGTGTGTCTTAGTTTACTTAAACTAATGGTCTTAAGAAATAATATGACAAGAATAACTTACACATTAAATATGAATTACATTACATGTCAGTGTGCCTTAGTTTACTTAAACTAATGATCTTCTGTTTAGATGATTATGTCTTTTTATAGGTAATCTGTTATATGAGGTCTGCATAGACACAGTTATATATATAACTGGTTAGTGTGCTGAATGGTAACACTGTCCAAGCAAGTAGTTATGCTGTTTCTTTGGATCAATATTTTTTTCCATACACTACTTCACAATCACCCTTTTTCAAGTATAAAATTATGCCATTTTCATTATAAATTATGCAGCTACCAAACATAATGCAGTTCTTTACTTTATTATCTCTCCTCAATGCAAGAAAGTACAGAATATTGTGGCATAACTTCTCTCTCTCTCTCTCTCTCTCTCTCTCTCTTTCTTTCTTTCTCTCTCTTTTTGTTGCCAGTGGCCTTTCTATTCTCTCTACAGCTCAAAGTGCATTTACTGCTGTTTCTTGTCAGAAGAAGATTTTTGACTGCCATAGTCAACTGCTTTAGAGTGTGATTACACAAAGGGGCATTGCATTACATGGATAGATTTTGAATGATGTGGGTTGCTGCTTTTTGACATGTATGTTGATGTAGAACTGTTTGATGCTAAATGCTTTGTTTGAAGCAGATGCATGTATAAGTAGGGTGATGCAGGGATAAGTGAGGAAAAAGACTTGGGTAGCTATTTGTTATGTTGGCTTAGAAGATGGGACAATTTTTTAGCCAGATCAAATTGATGTTGATACACAGTGTATAGAAGATGGAAAGATATACAAGTTCCTTAAGCTTCTCTCAGTCTCACTCTCTCTCTTTCAAATACACACACATGTGCACATACACGTGTGATTCGTGGGCACTCTGAGAACGGTGATTGTTTATGCTGTTATGTTTCATGTGATTCTTTTGCTTTACTCTTTCAGGTATGGGTTTTATGATGAATGCTTGAGAAAATATGGAAATGCCAATGTCTGGAAATATTTTACCGACCTTTTTGATTACCTGCCCCTGACAGCCCTTATTGAGAGTCAGGTTTGAACTGCACATTTTCATTGGCAGTCTTGCCGGGATTGATGTCACAACCACCTCTAATTGCCCTAACTTCTTATTTCTCAGATTTTCTGTTTGCATGGGGGACTGTCACCATCTTTGGATACACTAGATAACATCAGGGCCTTAGACCGCATACAGGAGGTATGTCGAGAATCACTAGGCTGTTGGTTTTTTATTTAAGCACAATCAAGATTCTGGCATTTTATTTAGCAGCACATTATCGCAAGTTTTTGTATCTTTTATCATGGATTTAGTGTGCTGTATGTACTGATGCTGTCTGTTGTTAATGATTGTTGCACGTATGTAGGTTCCACACGAAGGACCCATGTGTGATCTGTTGTGGTCTGATCCAGATGACCGCTGCGGATGGGGAATATCTCCTCGTGGTGCTGGATACACATTTGGGCAGGATATTGCTGCTCAGTTCAATCACACAAATGGACTTGCACTGATTTCAAGGGCACACCAGCTAGTCATGGAAGGATACAATTGGTGTCAGGTAACTGAGAACATTTCGAGATTATATTAGGTATGATTATCACTTTCATTTATTATTTGTAACTAACCAACATTAAATTCCTCCTTTAGGAAAAGAACGTGGTGACTGTATTTAGTGCTCCAAACTATTGTTACCGGTGTGGGAATATGGCTGCAATTTTGGAGATTGGGGAGAATATGGACCAGAATTTTCTTCAATTTGATCCTGCACCCCGGCAAATAGAGCCTGACACCACACGCAAGACACCCGATTATTTTTTGTAATTTTCATATTCCAACCATCTGTTTGTAATTTCAGTTTGCTTCTTCTGTACCAGTGTAGATGTGTCCTGAAAAAAGGGAGCTTTTGTTTAAGTTTTGGTTGCTGGACATCATTCTTTCGTGTGGAATTTGTCTGTCCTGCTACTGCTTTGTTGATGTGCTCAAGGAATCCATAGGTTTACTGACATAAGGAAGGCACCAATAGCCTATTGTTCTTGTATATTAAAAAAAAAACAAGAAGAAGAGGGCGGGAATAACATGTTATATATTATTCTGTAACTTCACATTTTCCAGTAGGAGACAGATTAATTGAAGCAGTTTTGCCCGTAAAAGCATTTAACAATCCATATTTTGGGTATGTAACAGATGCCATTGATATTCAATATGCAGGGATGAATATGAATGGCAGGCTTTCGCTACTCCGAAATTCCTTTGTGTAGAGGAGTCAGCCTGGATTCTCCCAGCTCCCACTCCTGGCATAACAGCAGTCCTTTTTCTTCGTAGGTATACAACTGACCCGCTACACAACCTAGAAAAATGTGAATCAGCATACATTTTATAATTTAGAGAAACTGAAAGAATCCTGCAGCAAACAATACAGTGCTTAAAGTTCACTGCAGGGAGCAGAAAACTTGGTGGTTAGGGACCAGATCTTGCAACAGTACTAATCTACTGACACTGCTACAACTTGCAAGCAAAACTGGGATCAATAATATGGAATTTTCATCCACAGAAAGGAAAGATTATTCTCTTTCCAATAAAATAACTAAAATCCAACCGTCCACTGATTTGAAGAGGTATACATAACATAATCAAACCGCAGAACTGAAGATCTGGCATCCTAAATAGATGCGGTGGAAAAGAAAGATAACAAATATCAACAATGAGTATAGAAGAAAAAATTCATTTTACATGTGAAATTTAACACAAAAATTCAACATCATTATTTTGCTGGTAATATGATGACTTAGAATGACCAGAAAATTTCAGAGTTATAGAATGAATACTATATTCATGGGCAGTCTTTGTCAAAGCAATCAAGTGCAAAAAAGAACACTCATTATCTCAATCAAAGAGAGAAAAGAAAAAGATGCATACCTCAAAACCAATTACTGACAAGACAACTTTTCTTCATTTACTACTAGCATACAGATGCGATGATAAGTGATATGCTCCTTCCCCTCTTATGTGGATGAATGCTCTGGTACACTTTTGTATGTTTTACCTGAGTAAATAGGCTAAGAGGACTTTCACCTTTTAGCTTTTAAAAACTCAAACACCTACTTGTTAATTAAATTTTACAGTTAAGTTTAACGATCAACGATTAAAAAAGTATTTTTATCTTTTTGATTGAAAAAATTTTTAAATTAATAAAATAAATTTTATAAAAATATTAAAATAAATTATAAAAAATATTTTAAAATTTTAAAAAAATATAAAAAATTAAAAAATGAAATAAAAAATAAAAAATAACCATTGTCGCTAGCAATGTCGCCAGCGACGGTCATCGCCTATAAAAGAACTAAGAGGCCAGAAACAGCCTCCTAGTTCACGGGTTGGCCAAGTCTATTCTATTTTTTGTGAAGGCAATTAGATCATCAAACGTGGTTGGGAATAGTACAAAATGGTCGGCATTGGCCTTTACGGCCGTTTTCAACCAATGTCGCCTCTGCCAAAAATGGAGGAGGCCGATTTGGCCTCCTTCGTCAAATGGGACAACCAGATACAAAAAGGTCGCTTCTCGCCTTTTTAATTTTTAAAAATTTTATTTATTTTTTAATTTTTAAAAATTTTTTATTTTATTTTTTATTTATTCTTGTAATGAGAGCAGTTTAGTTATTTTACCAAAAAAGTCAAAAAAAAAAGAATAAGAAATAATCAACAAGTGGATGTTTAGGTTTTTAAAAGCTTGAATGTAAGATTTGCCTTTCCAGCAAACCTTGAGTGGAAATAAGTCCTTTGGCCAAGTAAATATTTAGCAAGGAAACATTTTTGTACTTTTTTTTTTCTTATTTTCATGTAAGATTTAAATTTACATGAACTAAATAAATAATAATTAATCTTAATCCACAGAATCTACACACAAATTATAAAATATTGATATTAAAGTATTAATTTAGGGTTATAGTAATACTTAGAATTCTATGCAATATGAATCAATAACAATATTGAAAATATCTGTAATGAAGTAATTAGCTTTCCATCTTTTGAAACCTTCTTTTATGACAACTTTCAATGAATAAAACTATATTGAAATTAAGTTTTGGGGAGGGGATCTAACCAACATATATAATAGGTTAATAGATCCTTCATCAATGATTTAATAAACATTAAAACTCACGGTAATGTTATTTAACCATATCATTACCCATATGTAAAATAACATTAAACTATTCAATTATTTTGTTTTATTAAAACGAAATTATAATTAATGTTAATCTATATCAGGAAATTTTACAACATTCTCTCTCTTGGACGATATTTATTTTATATATAAATTATTTATTTATATTATTATTAAGAAGACAATTTAATTGTGACTTTGAATAAATTGTGAATTTTGACATATTTTTTCATTAACTTAAAAAGAAAGATGATTAGACCGTTAGTGTTTTGATGACAACAAACATATGTTAAAATATGTTAATTTGTTCATAACATAACTTTGTTCATGATCAAAATCAAATAAATTTTATTTTTGCAAGTAAGCACAATTGTGTGTAGTTCATTTTGTAATCGTGTATGCTAAAGCACGATGTCGTGTGATCTACCCATGTTAAGCTTTATGTTTTAAGCCTCATTTATATTTGGTCACACACAACCATGCATCACAGATGCACAACTGTGAGTAAATGTTTTAAGAACACATATAAGCAAAAGGTCTTGTGCAACATTGTACATATGTGACCAAGCTAAGGTCAACAAAGTCTTTCTCAACCTTCCTTGCAATTATGTGTATCAAGGACATACGACTATGTGATAAGACTAAATTAAAGACACACCACCAAAGGTCCTATTCTAAACACCT
>JAJEJH010000474.1:0-189264 GCA_026122585.1 Anacardium occidentale
GGCTGGACATTCTAGCTATAGGCTAGAAAGCTGAATACTGTGTTGAGCAGTCTAACTGGTGTCAGAAAGTTGGGTCCCACAAATGCCCCCTCGAGTTCACCCAAAACTATAACCCATACATTGGGTTCTGAGTGTTGAAAACTACTGAATTCAGATCCCTAGATCCTCTTTCAGGCTACATGTTGTGCCATGATATGCATATGCATCATTTCTTATCTAATTCTGGCTTATCTGGTGATTATTAGCCTTTGGATACGTTACCAAACCCTCTTAATTCATTTTCTGCTTAATTCTGGAAAATCTGCTGGGCGCACTGGCGTATGGACTAAGCACAGGGTCATGCAGCACACACACACGATCGTGCATGGTAAGGGCACACGGGCGTGTGCCCAGACGCATGGGACCGTGCACTGGCCGTGCAGCTGGTCGTGTGCGGTTTTGGAAAATTTGTCATTTCAACGTAAAGCGGACACACGACCGTGTCCCTCAGGACACACGGTCGTGTCCTCTGCATTTCAGGCTGTGTGCAATTCGTGTGCACGGGCGTGCGTTTGCAAAAACACAGGCACACGGGCGTTTGTAGCGACATGGCTCACCTGAAAGATGTAGAAACCCAACTATTTCACATCCAAACTGAAATTAAACTTAAACACACATCAATGGCACTTCTATTAACACACTTCCATCGTCAATTTCATCATGCATCCCTCAACATGCATTTCACCATGGAAATCCACCATTTCTCTCACTAACACACTCACAACCAAGGCAAGCATGCATTCAGAGTGGAAATCAACATACATTTATCAAATCATCATCATATAAGCACACAAACACAACACAACAAGCTGAAAACGGGAACATACGGTTCCAACCATATCAAACAAGTTGGGAACGCAAAGAGAGAGTAAGAAACACTTACCTCTAGCCATTGAAGCTAAAAATCTCTAACTCAAGCTATTCTCTCTGCTCTCTAAATGGATTAGGAGCCGCTGGAAGCTGAATCTTGTGTCTAGGGCTAGAAGCTGCTAAGAACAAAGAAGAGATTTGGCTGAAAATGATAAATGGCTGGGTGAGAAAGTAATAATCTCTCGTCTCTCTCCTTTTTTACCCACCTGCATGGGCATGTAGGGAAAGGTGCACGGGTTGTGCACCAGGGAAAATGAATAGAATTCACTTCTCGCGCTTCACATGAATGAAACCTCCCTAAAGGAATCATACGAAGGCCACCCAGCTCTGGAAAACTTACTAACTCACCCCTGAACTCTTCTAGACTCCCAATCTATTCCTGAATTCTATTTTTAACCCCAAAACTCTATCCCTAAGGGCTTTTCTAACCTGGGATGTTACATTTCCTCTCCCTTTATAAAAAATTCTGACCCCGAAATTTACCTGAACAACTCTAAGAACTTATCTCTGATCTCAGACTCTACCTTCCAAGTGACTTCTTCCACTCGCTGGCTGCGCCACAAAACCTTGACAAGTGGGATCTCTTTAATTCTGAGGACTTTGACTTTGTAGTCCAGGATCTGTACTGAAAGCTCTTGATAACTGAGGTCTTCTGTCAAATCCACCTCTGAAAACTGGAGCACGTGAGAAGGATCTCCTACATACTTCCTCAACTGTGAAACGTGGAAGACGTTGTGGATTCTGTCCATACTAGCTGGCAGTGCTACTCTGTAGGCGACTGTCCCTACTCTCTCAAGAATCTTGTAGGGACCAATGAATCTGGGTGCCAACTTTCCTTTCTTGCCAAATCTGAGAACTTACCGGTAAGGAGCAATTCTCAGAAACACCTTATCGCCCACTGAAAACTCTATCTCTTTGTGTCATAGATCAGCATAATTCTTCTGTCGATTCTAGGCCTGTTTCATCCTCTGCCTGATGACCTTGACTTACTCAATCATCCTCTGAATCGTCTCTGGCCTCACTGCTGTCTCCAAAAAATCTTTCTCTCCAATCTCATCCCAATAGAGAGGAGATCTGCACTTCCGACCATACAACGCCTCAAATGGAGCCATCTGAATAGTTGTCTGATAACTGTTGTTGTAGGCAAACTCCATTAGAGGAATCAACTCTGCCTAATTGGTCTGGAAGTCCATACAACAGGCTTTTAGCATGTCCTATAATATCTTATTCACCCTCTCAGTCTGGCCATCTGTCTGAGGGTGATATGCTGAGCTAAACTGTAGTATGGTTTCCAATGCTCTCTGCAGAGCTCTCCAGAAAGTTGATAGGAATCTGGAGTCTCTGTCTGATACTATCGTCCTGGGAACACCATGGAGTCTGACCACCTCCCTGATGTAAAGTCGTGCTAGCTGCTCTGTGGACATTCCCTGTCTGACTGACAGGAAATGTGCTGACTTGCTAAGTCGATCAACCACCACCCAAACACCATCATATCCTCTTTAGACTCTAGGAAGACCAGAGATGAAATCCATGGAGATATCATCCCATTTCCACTCAAGAATACTCAAGGGATGAAGTAATCCTGAGGGTCTCTGGTGCTCTGCCTTTACTTGCTGACATACCAGACACCTGGAGACGAAGTCTGCTATGTCCTTCTTCATCCCTGACCACCAGAAATTCCTCTTACGGTCTTGATACATTTTCGTGCTGCCTAAGTGTGCTGAGTACATCGTACTATACACTTCTGACAAAATCTTCTATCTCAGCTCTGAACTCTGGGGCACACAAACTCTGTCTCTGAACCTCAAGATCCCATCACTGAACTCAAAGTCTGGCACTGCTCTCTCTGACATCTTTTAAGGCATACTCTGAGTCCACTTATCTGACAACTAGCACTCTTTGATCTCATCATACAAGGAGGATCTGATATGCAGCCTGGAGAAACCTGCAGACATAATCTCAATCTGCTCTCTAACTAACTCCTGCTACAGCTCTCTCTGAACTGATAAGCTGGATAGAGCCACTCGCCTACTCAAGGCGTCAGCCACTACATTGGCTCTCTCTGGGTGATATCTAATGTCACAGTCGTAGTCCTTCACCAACTCCAACCATCTCTTCTGTCTCATGTTGAGCTCTTTTTGGGTGAAGAAATATTTCAGACTTTTATGGTCTAAATATATACTGCATCTGACTTCATACAGATAGTGCCTCCAAATCTTCAAGGCAAACACAACTGCTGCAAGCTCCAAGTTGTGGGTAGGGTACCTCAACTCGTGATCTCTCAATTGCCTAGAGGCATAGGCAATGGCAATGACCCTACCATTCTGTATCAGAATGGCCCCAATCCCCTGATAGGATACATCTGTATATAGTGCCAAAATTGGAGCGCTGGTCAATCTCTGCTTAAGCTCCAGGAAACGCTCCTCACACTCCTCTGACCACACAAATGGAGTCTCTTTCCTAGTCAAGGCAGTGAGAGGCCTCACTAGGCTAGAGAATCCCTCAATGAACCTCCGATAGTAGTCTGCTAACCCAAGGAAGCTTCTGACTTCCTTCACTGTCTTCGCCCTTGGCCAACTCAGAATTGCCTCCACCTTGTTGGGGTCCACTGAAATACCCTCTACTGACACTACTTGGCCTAGGAATGCCACTCTGTCGAGCCAAAATTCACACTTGGAGAACTTGACGAATAAATGCTAATCTCTCAGCCTCTGAAGCATGAATCTGAGATGCTACTCGTGCTCTACCATACTTCTAGAATATAACAGAATATCGTCATTGAACACCATCACGAACCGGTCCAAGCAATCATGGAATATCTGGTTCATCAAATCTATAAAGATAGTTGGGGCATTGGTCAATCTGAAGGGTATGACCACGAACTCGTAGTGCCCAAACGAGTCTTGAAGGCTGTCTTAGGGACATCTCTCTCTACCACTCTGACTTGTTAATAGCCAGATCTGAGGTCGATCTTGGAGAACATCGCTGCACACCTCTCAACTGATCAAAGAGGTCATCAATCCTTGGCAGGGGATATTTGTTCTTCACCATCACTCTGTTCAGCTCCATGTAGTCAATACACATCTTCATCGACCCATCCTTTTTTTTCACAAATAAGATTGGAGCTCTCAACGGTGAATAGCTCGGTCTGATAAATTTCTTGTCTACTAGCTCCTGCAACTACTTTTTCAACTCCTGGAGTTCAGCTGGAGCCATCCAGTACGGAGCCCTAGAGATTGGAGTCGTACCCAGGAGAAGCTCGACACTGAACTCTAACTCTCGGTCTAGAGGTAGCCCTGACAACTCATCTAGGAAGACATCTCTGAACTCTCTGACGATTGATACCTCCTCGATACTTGGCCCCACTGCACTGCTGCACACTACATTGGCCAAGTACCCTACACAACCCTGGCTCATCAATCTGCTCGCCTGGATGCACGAGATCATCATACTCTCTACTCTGCCCTCGCCAAATATGAAATAATCAGGGCCTATGTGGAATCTCACTTTCTTCCTTTCACAATCTATTTCTACATCATATTTCCCTAAGAAATCCATCCCCAAGATCATATCAAAGTCTGCTAACTCCAGCAGAATCAGATTTATCCTCATCGGTCTACCCATAACCTCTATCTGCTGATCTAAGGGGACTCTGTCACTCACCACATAACCTTCATCTGGCATCTCTACTAGGATACTCCTACTGGCCACACTAGGGTCGACCCCTAATCTCTCCACTACACCCCTAGATATGAAGCTGTGCGTGGCCCCACAATCAACCAAAATAAATAAATGAGTACCAAAGTAAAGAATCTGACTCATCATTGCATGGGGTATGACATCTGTCTGCTCCTGGCGAACAACATACACTCGGGCTCTACTGCCACTACCTCCTAAAGTACCAGCACCTCCTCCAGGTGCTCCAGCTCCTGGTCTGGGAACCTCAATTCCACCTCTCTCTACACCAGTGCCATCTCTAGGTGGACCTCTTCTACCTCTATACTGGCCAACACCACCTCTGCTGGGCCCTACGCCAGCTCTACTTCTAGTTGGGCACTCTGCCATCCTATGCCCCAACTGACGGCACAAGTAACACACAATCTGGCCAGCCAAACACTCACCTGAATGTCGCCTGCCACATTTGGAACACTGTGGCAGTGAAAATTGTGGTGTAGTCCTCTGTCTCTGAACACCCTTGATAGATCTCTTAGCTGACATTGACCTCTTGCCTCTATCTCTGTCATCTGTCCTCTCAACTAGTCGGCTTATAGCACCCATCCTCTGTAGACCAGCCTCTGATCTGAGCGCTCTCCCCAAAGTATCCCTAAACCGCTGGGGAGGATTAGCTCCAGTCATAACATCCTTGGCTATTGCAGGATGCAAGCCATGGATGAACTTCTGTACTCGGCCCATCTCGGTACCCGTCAAACTAGGGACAAATCTTGCCAGTGCATTAAACTTGGTAACATATTCTTTTACTGAACTGGGCCCCTGAGTCAAGTCAATAAACTCTTGGGTCTTGGCATAGAGCATCTCCGTGCTTTTGTACTCTGCATCGAACAACCGTCTAAACTCTGCCTAGGTCAACTGCTCCTCATTAATGAAAGCCTTGGCTAGGCCCCACCAAACCTTGGCATCACCTCTCAGGAGGAATACTGTATATTTGACTTTCTCCCGCTCTGATAGTATGAAGAGGCCTATCACACTCTCCACTAACTCTATCCACTCCTCTGCCACTACTGGATCCCTGAACCCACTAAATTTAGATGGCTGAAACGACCCTGACAAATGATAGATGAGATGCAGCCTCTCTGATGAACTGGTGCCGGCTGTCTCTGTACTCATAGTCTGACTGTACTCTGTAAACCCAACTGGAACCTGGTATCACTCTCTAACTGGCTGAGGCTAAAACTGATACCCCTCTCTGACTGATTGAGGCTGAGAATAATACCGTGGCTGAGGCTGAGGCTGAGACTGTGTCTGATAAGGTATTCTCCTTGAAGTCGGGTAGGTCTCATACTGGGGAGGATTAACTCTGGCTGGCTCTGGCACATTACCCACACTAGCCTGCTGTAAACTTTCTCTAACAACTTCCCTAATCATTTCTCTGAGTTGATCTAGCCTGATGGACACATGAGAGGAGCTCTGAGACCACCTCCTATCACTCACACTCATAGGACGGACAGGGAGACTCCTACTAGCTTCATCTATGTATCTAGGCACATATTCTTCTATATCTATAGCATCACAAGCAAACGGGGTTAGAAACACAAAACACATCAAAGCTGGAAAGAAATACCTGACTGGTGCTGTGAAGAGGGTCTGGACGATGGCTGCAAAGGAGAGAAAACAGACACCACACACTTACAACCTCAAATCTTTACTAAAAATGGTACAAAGAAACACGCTCTGATACCAACAATGTAGGACTCGCCACCACGAGTACCCCTACTGCTGAATGATATTGTTCTTTTATTAATTAAATTGGAAATCAGGTATCCGCGATAAGAATCCTATGAAAATAAAACCTGCTGCTAAATTACATTCACATGCGAAAGCTGAAACTGAAATACAAATGTACAATGACCCCAAACTGGCCTTTTTCATATTTACAACTGTTCTGTACATCTGATTACATTTACATTAAAGTACAAGACCTATCAAGTCTAAAACTGAAAATAAAATACATGCTGGAAAGTGTGTGTGGGGTCCCCTCCGACAGCCTCAGTCCACCCGCTCCTCGCTAGCAGCACAAAACCTAAAAAAGAAGGAAGAAGGAAGGGATGAGAGATAAAGATCACCTAATAAGCGTTCCTTACTTCCTTCGCCCAAGCAAGCAACACACAATTCAAACAACATACCTGGCCTCGACCCTATTCATGTATCTAATCGCTTGTTGGCGCTAAAACTGATTGATTGATTAATTGATTGATTGATTGTCTGTTCTCATTATTAACCATTTCATGTAATTCATGACATGGTATGATATCTGAAATAGCTAATGATGCATGCATCTGAATAATCTATATGTACCCGAAGGTACCTACTGTGCTGATCAAGCTGATGAACACAGGGATTCGACATCTTGGCCAAGTGGACTGGACATTCTAGCTATAGGCTAGAAAGCTGAATACTGTGCTAAGCAGTCTGACTGGTGTCAGAAAGCTGGGTCCCACAAATGCCCCCTCGAGTTCACCCAAAACTATAACCTATACATTGGGTTCTGAGTGTTGAAACTACTGAATTCGGATCCCTAGATCCTCTTTCAGGCTACACATTGTGTCATGATATGCATATGCATAATTTCTTATTTGAATTCTGGCTTATCTGGTGATTATTAGCCTTTGGATGCATTACCAAACCTTCTTAATTCATTTTCTGCTTAATTTTGGAAAATTTGTTGAGCGCACGGGCGTGTAGACTAAGCACACGGTAGTGTAGCACACACGCACGGTCGTGCATGGCAAGGGCACACCGTGCCCAGACGCACGGGACCGTGGCTGGACGTGCATCTAGTCGTGTGCGGTTCTAGAAAATTTACCATTTCAATGTAAAGCGGACACACGACCATGTCCCTGAAGACACACGGTCGTGTCCTCTGTATTCCAGGTCGTGTGCACTTCGTGTGCACGAGCGTGTGCTTGCAGAAACACGACACACAAACGTGCATCTGCGAACACACAAGTATGCATCTGCGGACACACGGGCGTGCACCTGGTTTTGCAGCGACATGGCTCACCTGGAAGATGCAGGAACCCAGCTATTTCACATCCAAACTGAAATTAAACTTAAACACACATCAATGGCACTTCTATTAACACACTTCTATCATCAATTTCATCATGCATCCCTCAACATGCATTTCACCATGGAAATCCACCATTTCTCTTACTAACACACTCACAACCAAGGCAAGCATGCATTCAGGGTGGAAATCAACATACATTTATCAAATCATCATCATATAAGCACACAAACACAGCACAACAAGCTGAAAACGGGAACACACAGTTCCAACCATATCAAACAAGCTGGGAACGCAAAGAGAGAGTAAGAAACACTTACCTCTCACCATTGAAGCTGGAAATCTCTAACTCAAGCTATTCTCTCTGCTCTCTAGCTGGATTGGGAGTCGTTGGAAGCTGAATCTCGCATCTAGAGCTGGAAGCTGCTAAGAACAAAAAAGAGATTTGGCTGAAAATGATAAATGGCTAGGTGAGAAAGCATTAATCTCTCGTCTCTCTCATTTTCTACCCACCTACACGAGCGTGCAGGGAAAGGTGCATGGGAGTGCACCAGGGAAAATGAATAGAATTCACTTCCCGCGTTTCGCATGATTGAAACTTCCCTAAAGGAATCATATGAAGACCACCCAGCTCTGAAAAACTTATTAACTCACCCCTGAACTCTTCTAGACTCCCAATCTATTCCTAAATTCTATTTTTAACCCCAAAACTCTACTCCTAAGGGCTTTTCTAACCTGGGATGCTACAACTTCTTTGCTCAAAACTCATAAGTTCACAATTGATCAAGAGACTAAAATCATTGATCTTTATCTTGGTTTTACATATTCTGACATCACTTATGTTATTTAACAGCTCAACCAATTTGTTCAATCACCTTGTCGGTTGCATTACATATATTTAAGTACCTCAAAGGTTGTCCTTCTCGACGATTGTTTTATGCTGCTAATAACTTTCTGGTCTTAAAAGGTTTTTGTCATTTCTTTGGACCTCTTATGTTGACACTTGGTATTCTCTTACGTGTTATTGTATCTTCCTTGGCTTTGCTCTTACTTCATGGAAGACTAAGAGACAGTATACAGTTTCTCCATCATTAATTGAGGTAGGGTATCATAGTTTGGCTTCCACTATTTGTGAATTGTAGTGGATTTCCTCTATCCAAAAATATTTCTTCCTCTTTTTTCCACTTCCCATTGACCTGTGGTATGATAATCAAGCCACCTTGCATATTGTTACCAATCTCATCTTACACAAGTGCACTAAACATCTCAACAGCAATTGTTATTTGGTTTGAGAGAAGTTCAAAGTTGGTTTTGTCTGTCCTTGTTATCTTCCCTCCAAATCTTAGTTCGTTGATCTCTTCAACAAAGTTTTGGCTGCTCCTCAATTTGTTGTGCTAGTTTCCAACTTACGCTTGATTGACTCTTACCATACTCTAACTTGACGGGGGTTGAAGAAATATAGAAGCTAAGCAAGTTATATTTATTAGTTGTATTTTTGAAGTGTAAAGTTAATTAAGCTGAGCTGGTAGAATAGTTTTGTTTTTATATATAAAACTTGAACTCACACTCATTCAAAATTTGAGTTTTAACAGAAAATAATATTCTGTTTTATCTCTTTTACATTTTTCTAGTACTTCCACTATGAAGTGCGATTTTGTTCAAACACGAAAGAAAATTTGAACTTTTCTTCTCAACACAAATCGGATCTTGTTTATTTTCATGCTTAAAAACTATTCTAACTTTTTATTGAATATCCATGAAGAGAAAATTAAACTCACAACCACCAGGACAGTTGTACAGAGAAACCCAAGAGGTATACCTAGCACACCCACAATAGATTGAAAAGAATATGTTTGAAAAGTGAGAAAAACTAGATTGATACATGCAAAAACCACAACAATTTCTTCCTCTCTTTCTTTTTTCTCTTTTTTCCTCCATACTCATGCTCCTCTCCACTTGAAATGCGTGATAAAGTCTACATTTTCTCCACTTTTTCTTTCTTTTATATATAGTTTCTCTAGGTCATGCAAAAAAAAAAAAAAAAAAGAATTATTAATTTTTAGTGAAATTTTAATAATGAGATTTTCCAAAGTTTGAGATCAGAAGTTTTCTTATTTTTAAAATAGTATTCTCGAGCCAATCATGAACTCTATACATGTTACCTACGTATTTACGCGTCTTCTAGTTTTTCAATCTTCAAATTCAGATGCCGAGGAGATTAATGTAAGCAAACCTTGTATTAGAATTTGGGAACGTTTTTTGACTGAGTGAACATAAAATATCTTACGTGGCATAATATCAGCCGCGCACCCCAATTAAGACAAAATACCATTTAACAATTTCATCCTACACGACACTCCGATGCCAATTTCTGCAAAACCCTTCCCAAAAATCCATTTCCGTTATCCACTTCCAATCTACACCCTCCACTCTCTCAATCCAACGGCTCCAATCCCCCCAAAATCCCGAACCATATCCACCGAAGACAGATTGCGCAACAAAATTCCCTCCATCTCAGTCTCGCTCACTCACTCACTCTCCACTGAACATCTAGAGATATGGCCTCAATTGCCCTTAAAACCTTTACCGGTCTTCGCCGTTCCACGTCGGACCCTCCTCACTTCACCGCCCAGCCACTCCAACTTCCACGTCAGCAACAGCGCTTCAGAGTGTCCGCGAGTAGAACCAGCCCCAAGCTCTCCAACCGCAACCTCCGCGTGGCAGTCATCGGGGGCGGGCCTGCAGGTGGATCCGCCGCCGAAACCCTGGCGAAAAATGGTATCGAAACGTACCTGATTGAGCGTAAGCTCGACAACTGTAAGCCCTGTGGTGGGGCCATCCCATTGTGCATGGTGGGGGAGTTTGACCTGCCGTTGGACATCATTGACCGGAAAGTTACGAAGATGAAGATGATATCGCCGTCCAACATCGCGGTGGATATTGGGCGGACGTTGAAGCCGCATGAGTACATTGGCATGGTGAGGAGGGAGGTTTTGGACGCTTATATGAGAGAGAGGGCGGAAAAGAACGGGGCGAGTGTTATTAATGGGTTGTTTTTGAAGATGGATTTGCCCAAGAACAACGAGGAGCCGTATGTTTTGTACTATACCGAGTATGATAATAAGAAGGGTGGAATGGGTGAGAAGAGAAAGTTGGAAGTTGATGCTGTCATTGGAGCTGATGGTGCCAATTCCAGGGTCGCTAAATCTATTAATGCTGGTGATTATGATTACGCCATTGCATTTCAGGTATATTATATCTTCATTTCTACGTCTTTAATAGAAACGATGCTGCAGTTTTTTTTGTCAATTGTAATGCTAGTATATATAAGCTCATTCTTGTAAATTAATAGCCCCCTTTGATACGGCTTATTTGAATAGAGCTTAGAGATTTTGTGAAAAAATTGTTGGTTGTTTGATTAAGAATTAGTTTTAATTATATATAAAAAAACCAAAAAAAAAAAAAGGTTTCACTGTATATGAATGCATCAAATCGAGTTTATAAAATAGAGTAAGAATATTTTAAAAGTAACATTTTAAATAAGCTCAAGTGGAGCTGTAAATTAGTTTGTTTAATTAAGAAGTTGGAGTTTTAATGGAATACTGTAAGATAGTTTTCTATTCATTGGTGTATGATTGCAGAATAATTGTTGGATTTTGATGTGAATTTGTGATTCCAGGAAAGAGTGAGGATCCCTGAAGAGAAGATGATATACTATGAGAATCTGGCTGAGATGTACGTTGGGGATGATGTGTCACCCGACTTCTATGGTTGGGTTTTTCCCAAGTGTGATCATGTGGCAGTCGGAACAGGTACAGTGACACACAAGGGTGACATCAAGAAGTTCCAACTAGCAACTAGAAACCGAGCCAAGGACAAGATCCTTGGAGGAAAGATCATCAGAGTTGAGGCGCACCCAATCCCTGAGCACCCCAGACCACGGAGGTTATCAGGGAGAGTGGCATTGGTCGGGGATGCAGCTGGATATGTAACAAAATGCTCTGGGGAAGGCATCTACTTTGCGGCGAAGAGTGGAAGAATGTGCGCTGAGGCCATTGTTGAAGGGTCAGAGCAGGGGAAGAGAATGATAGATGAAGGAGACTTGAGGAAGTACTTGGAGAAGTGGGATAAAACATATTGGCCAACATATAAGGTGTTGGATGTGTTGCAGAAGGTCTTTTACAGATCAAATCCAGCAAGGGAAGCGTTTGTGGAGATGTGTGCGGATGAGTATGTGCAGAAAATGACATTTGATAGTTATTTGTATAAGAGGGTGGTGCCTGGGAACCCATTGGAAGATTTGAAGTTGGCTGTGAATACAATTGGGAGCTTGGTGAGGGCTAATGCATTAAGGAAGGAGATGGAGAAGCTGAGAGTATGATAGTAGAGATTGATTTTATGCTATCTTGTTGATTCCACAACTTCATTAATTGTAATAAAAGCTCAAGTAGTTACGGCTCTAGCCTGTATCTACTGGCTTCAATTATATTTGTAAAAGGGAAACTTTGTCAATGTGTTTTATAGATGGATTTGGATTGACGATCTCTTGAGTTTCTTTCTATGGCCCCGTTCGTCTTTGAACGGCAATAAGAGCGACCTACATGCAGTATTGAAGAGTCGATGACGGTTTCATGGTTTTTTGGCCTGGCTGTTGCAGGGTCAGCGGTTAGATTCTGATTTGTCATTGTTATGTGATTGATTAATTTATCTTTTAAAATCTCTTGTTTCTATGCCTTGGGTTTCAGACCTCAAATTTTTTGTATAGGCTTTAGATTTATTTTGACTCTATTTTTAATTTATTTTATAACTTTAAATATATGTAAGCACATTCTAATAATTTATTATTAAATTTAAAATTTGGAAAAAACATGTTTATAATTTATCACTCATAATTTAATAAAAAAATTTAGTTTTATTCAACCTAGAACTATAATTTTCAAACAAAATAAGCGTCCGCCAGGCGTACAAACATTCTTAGCCATGAATTGTGGGGTCGGTTTTAAATCGTGGCCCTTAGAAATCAACGGCCAGGATATAAAGAAAAAGGCCGAAAGGAACAAAGAGTAGACTCTTTATTGACCGTACACAGGAGGAAAAAGAAAATAGTGGTGAAAATATAAAATAAATAAATAGTAGTAAATAATATTACAGCTGTTCGAAACCGGAGGAGCTAAGTTTCGTTCAAGGCCCATTGGCGGAGAATCCCATAAATTCAACTCAAAGCCCCCTTATATACAGTCTCAACCATTCTCACCAATCACTATACACAGGTTCGTCGTCACCCTCTCTTCTGCAAGGTTCTCTTCTCTACTTTTATTACTTTACATTTCTTGCTTCTATTCTATTTTCTGCTTTAGATCTGTCATTTTTATTTACTCTCTAGATCGATTGATTCGCAATTTTCGAGCTTTTATCTTTTTTTTTTTTTTAATGTTGATATTTTATATTCTTGTGAAGGATAATATATGGAACGAATGAATGAATTATGGTTCGTTGAAAGCCATGTAATCACTTTCTTGTGTTTTTGTAAGCGGAGGCAACGGTTTTTCTTTTAATTTTGTTCTTGTTCGTGGGTTAGATTTAGATTCTTTTGTATTATGTTCCACCTAATTTCAAAGTTGTGCTAAAGAATTGTATAGCTGCATAAAACAAATTTTTTTATCGAGAAATAAGGAATGAACCGTCCCTTTTATTTTGAAGTTGTGTTCTATTTACATTTTGGTGGACATTGATATATATGACATTAAATTTGTGCTTAAATAGTAATGTTTTGTGATGCACTTGGATGGTCACTGTTCTAGGAAGGATTTTTCTTATAAAAGAGTGCTTAAAAGTACTTCATTAAGAAACACTTAATATGTGCACTTGTAGATAGTGTCGTCAAGCAGTTTTGCTTGACAGAGATTTCTCTAAAGGCAGGTATGTATGGACACTTAAGGTGTGTTTGGGAGTGTTTATGTTGTTGACGAAAGTGTTTTATCGTCAATGTTGATATGTTTTGCTGAAATAAATGTGAAGTGTTTCTTTGAGTCTTAGAAGCATAAATGGTTCTTACAAATGCATGCCCAACACTCTCTTAGGAACTAAGTTAACCAACCGTAGTTTGATGCTTTTTTGGGTATTTAATACTCTAATGTACCTGATTCATTATCTTTCTCTAATATAGTTTGACTTTCTTCATTTAAAAAATATAAAATTAATTTGTTAACCAAACATAGTGTCAACTGATAGAACATTTTGTGTGTATGAAACTATGACTAGAATAATGATGCTCCTCCCCTGCTGTCTTGTCTTCCTTCAGAAGTCATCTGAGGTTAGATTGTATTGCTATCTGACATATCAGCTCATCTTAAAGTTGTATGTTTCTTGTATGTTTGGCAATTGGCTCTTAAATTTGGGTACATCTTAGTGTCTTGTATGTCCTTGCAATTTGTTTTGCAATTTATGCTCCTCAACTTGTGGACCTCACGATTTTACATTTCAATAGTTGAGGTCCTTATATTTATTTTCTTTTGGGCAGAGTGCAAGATGGCAGCAACATCAGCAACAACTTTTTCAGTTGGATCAACTGTCTCCTTTGGCCCCAAAGCAAGCCAACTTCCACTGTCAAAGCCCTTTGGTTTGAGATTCAACCCCAAGATTTCACTTGCAAATTTCAGTGGCCTCAAGTCAGCAACAGTTGTGAGCTGTGAATCAGAGACCTCTTTTTTCAGCAAGGAGACTACTCGAGCACTTCAGCACTCGTTTGCAGGAAAAGCCCAAAAACCCGACCAGATTCAGTATGGCCTACAGCCCCAGGCTTCTTTCAAAGTGGCAATTCTTGGAGCCGCTGGAGGGATTGGCCAACCATTAGCACTTCTTGTCAAGATGTCTCCATTAGTGTCAACCTTGCATCTGTATGATATAGCAAATGTCAAGGGAGTTGCTGCCGACCTTAGTCACTGCAATACACCCTCTCAAGTTCTGGATTTCACAGGAGTTTCTGAATTAGCCAAATGTTTGAACGGTGTAAATGTTGTTGTCATACCTGCTGGTGTTCCAAGAAAACCTGGAATGACTCGTGATGACCTCTTCAACATCAATGCCAACATAGTAAAGACTTTGGTAGAGGCTGTTGCTGATAACTGCCCTGATGCCTTCATCCATATTATCAGTAATCCAGTTAATTCTACTGTGCCAATTGCTGCAGAAGTTTTGAAACAGAAAGGTGTTTATGATCCCAAGAAACTTTTTGGTGTTACCACGCTGGATGTTGTGAGGGCAAACACATTTGTTTCTCAAAAGAAAAATCTGAAGCTTATTGATGTTGATGTTCCAGTTATTGGAGGACATGCTGGGATAACTATTTTACCCCTTCTGTCAAAAACAAAACCCTCTGTCAGTTTTACCAATGAAGAAGTGGAAGAGCTAACTGTTAGGATCCAGAATGCTGGCACTGAAGTTGTGGAGGCAAAGGCTGGTACAGGATCTGCTACACTTTCAATGGCATATGCAGCTGCAAGATTTGTTGAGTCCTCTCTTCGTGCACTGGATGGAGATGGGGATGTCTATGAGTGTGCTTTTGTGGAATCAAATCTGACTGAGCTTCCATTCTTTGCGTCAAGGGTCAAGCTTGGAAGGAAAGGTGTTGAATCTTTGATTCCATCTGACCTCCACGGGTTGACTGAGTATGAACAGAAGGCTCTGGAAGCTCTCAAACCTGAACTGAAGGGCAGCATCGAGAAGGGAATTGCTTTTGTGCAGAAGCAAGCGGTTACTGCTTAGGATTCAGTTATGGAAGCTCGAATATATTAAAATACAATTCTGAAGAGGAGAATTAATGAGTCTGGTTATTTTTGTTGTGGATTTATCATGTATCGGTGGTTTCATTTTTGTAGAATGGGGAAGATTTTCTTTTCTTCCTGCAAAATCTTAAAGTTTTAAACATGAAAGTTTAGAGTGGAAATGTTACTAAGAATGTTAGCATAAGCATTTTCCTCAGAGCTTTGTATTTCTTGACAATTTTTAATAATTCCACAGGTGGGCTATTGAGAGTTTTTCAGTTTCAAATAAATTTTGAAAGATCTGAATTCTTGAGTTATTGAACTCTAGTATCCTCTATTGAATATTTATGCTGGATCTAAGGTTTCCCAAATCTCAGAAAATGTTGCTGTTGTCGAAACGTGGACATCAATTTTCTGTCGTGTCTGTATTATGTTTTCGAGTGGAAAGGGAGCTAGGATGGCGCCTTCCCTTTCTACTTAAAACTTGATACAAGGTAGCTCATCGAAAAAAGAAAGTGGACTTCTCTACCAGAAAGGCAGTGGAGTATTCCTCAAGATCAGGTTCATGCAAGGGCTACTAAGGCTATATGTGTGACCTCAGCCCATTTGAGAGTAAGCTCGAGTCTACCCTTAAATCTCAAAAAAAATTTTGAGAAGTATAATCCAGACCTACCGAGCACACTATAGGCCACAGTAGCCCAATTCCAAATTAGAGGTGGCGCCTTCAGTATCTTTCGGTTGCCCTAATTGTTGTTAGGTGTGGATCTATGATAGCATTGTTGTTAGGGTGGCCACAGTATCATTCGGTCGTTCTAATTGTTTCGCTGTTGGCGTGGTTGTTCCCCTCACTGGAACAATCATTCTGACGTCTGTATATAAATATACCTTATCACGAGTCATTATTCACTCCCAAAACACATATCACCATTTTAATGGAGTTCTGGTAGACCCTTTGTGCTTCCCATCTCCTCCAGGATTATCATTGCGTCACCGTCCTTACATAGATAAGAAAGTGATATGGAATCAATTGACAAAGTTGAATAAGTCTTCAAAGGCAAGTAGGCTTCTGTAAATACCCTATTTTTTATTATGTTTATGTTACTGATAAACTAATCCTGGTTATTCATGGATGAATGTTATTGAGATTTTTTTTTTAAAATATTATTATTTTGTTGCCTTTGTAATGTTCTGAGTCCATGAAGTGTCCCAACAATTGCTTCTTTGGCTAGGGGCGCTAGCATTGGATTGCTCCTCATCTTGGTCGACTGGTTGAGCTTCAAAGCCTTTGAAAAATGAAAAAAAAATATTACTTTAATTTGGTTCATGAGATTGGTAAACACTCACCTTATCTGGGTTTTTTTTTTTAAATTTTTTTTGTTTAAAAAATGTGAGTTTTTTGGTGTTTCATTTTAATGATGAATGGTGATTTTAATGATAAACATGAACACCTACTTCAACAATAATGCTACCGCAAATCCACACTTAAAATGGAAAGGATGAATTTGGCAAGTTTAATTGTCCCAACTTTCGCTTATTATAGATATAGATAGCAATTCGAAGGATTTTAATTTTGCTTGTTGAAAATCATTTCTTGATTAAGATTCTTATTGCTTTGAGATCGTCTATTGTGGAGGGCTTGAAAGAAAACTAATTTTGCATTCATTTGGTTGAAGAGCATGCTCAAGGGAATATTTGTGCGAGATTTCGACATAAATGCCTACACACTTACGAAGTTTGTGTTTTATTTTTGGCATTTTTAATTTTGTTAGCTCGACTTACAAATATAGGAAGATAATGTTGGATATTTTCTTGTGCAAAAATCAAATTTATCACCACATGACAATGAATGATCCATGATCAATGGCTAATTGGACATACAAATAAATCATAGTATAGAATATTATACATGTATTTGATGGTTTGTTCTCTTTGAATTAGCTTCAAAATTTAATCAGATAAAAATGCTTCATTTGTAAGCACAACAAGAACCTAGTCATCCATACAAGGGTTTTACCTGGGAACAGGTCTTATGAGTGTTAGTTTATGATATCAAAAGTATATCAATAAAAGAGATTTTGGCAAGATTTGTTCCTTATGGGGAGAGAGAGAAACAACAAGGTGAGAGAATTTTGGTGAAAGATAAATTGGTGGATAAGGTTATGAAAATAAGAACTCTTTATATCATCAATCTAAGTTTCATTTTTTATTCTCCACTAAAAGTCTTACAGTAATTACACAATTATTCTAATCTCAATTAATTATAAGTGAGTTTATTAATTTTTGGACTTAATAATATTAATTAAGGTTAACGATTATTTTGAATTCTAATTATGTTTTAAATATTTAATTTTTAAATATTTCAAATATAATTTCAAAGAGCAAAATTCACCAACCTAAAGTGATTCATTATCTATGCTAAACACTTCAATAAATTAAGTCATAGTAATTACCATTTTATGTGTATAACACATATGTTTTCTAATATACTGACTATAAATAAAATTTGTAATTAATCTCTATTAATTAACACTTTTATTCACAATCCATAAGTGATCTCTTGTAAAACATCATGACCATCTAATATATTGGAAATTAATGCTAACTAATATAATCTTTCAATAGTACTATTCTTATATAATCGAATCTCTCATCATACTGATATCTCATCAAGGTTGTGGCATAGAAATAGTGCTTACCTCAACTATCTTGATTTCTTGACTTAACTTTTAAGATAACAATCGGGTTTAATAGGATTTGAGCTATGACCCAAATCCACATTATGACTACATATTTTATTGGTCATATCATTTGTCAAATAATATCCTTAAATGTCTTTCTCGTACCTAAGAATAATGACTCATTTATTGACACCATAACTTTGCTACATCCTTGACATAGCCAACAATTACTATTCTAATACTCCTCAAAAAAACTACATTAGGTTGATGTCAAACTAGGTCGATTAATATACGTAGGGATCAAATATGCCACCATAAATTAGAGAATTTATTCGACACACTAGGGTTACCATTAGTGCGGAATCCTCTTATAGGATTAGTTCGGTGGACATGTAATCAGCATACACTCATGTGGTACACTAGATTGACGCCAACCAACTATAACATGTGAGATTTGTCGTTACCTTTTGATAAGATTTTTCTTGTCATATTATTTATGCCCTTAATTAGAATAATATTAAGTTTACGAACATTTCTAAATTAGCCACCTAACATAATCATAGGGTTTTCATGATCAAACGATTCGTTAATCTTCTTATCACTGTTATACCAACCTAAAAACATATATATAAATATATGTGTAAACATATACACTTGCAAATAAAGAGTGTTACTTGAATGTTCTGATATGATTTTTTATGCATTTATATCATCAAGAAAGTTGGCTTTAGAACACTAATCCAATAGATAAGCTATATCATCCTGAGGTTAGAATGATATTTTTAGGTTATGGATTAGAGTAAGAGAGATTTTATTGTCAGAGATTAAATTCAGAAGAGTTAAGAAAGGGTAGAATAGTCTTTTAGAGGATTTTATATGGTCTGTGCTTGAAGCATGACCATGTGTCCTTTGGATACACACTTGTGCATCCCTTAAGTGTGGAGTACTACCATATGCCTTAGTGGCACATGATCGTATGTTCCTCTTGAATCAAACTGTTATATAAAGTAAAAGATCGTTTTTTTCAATCAGTTCACCCAGTTTTTTTTCTTTTTTGTCAACTAACTCTTACCAAATTGAAGATCAAGGAGAAGCTAGCAAGACCCAGTAAATTTAGCTAGGATTCAGCCAAAGTTAGAGAGATGAAAGACTTCAATAGTTTCAAGTAAGTATTTCCCCACCTTTTTCCTTGTTTCCTTGTGTCCTTAGCATGTATATCCTTTTTCATGGTGTTAGATGAGACAAGAAGCATATTTTAAGTCTAAGCTATATTATTGTATGATAAGATGATAAAAGATGAGAGATTTAGAGATAGAAGCATGCTTAAAGTGCATGTATGTGCCTATGTGTTGTGTATATGTAGTTAAGAGATTTGAAAGCATGTTTGACTATGGATTAGATGTTTTAAGATGATAAAGGTTAATATAGAAAGCCTGTTTTTACATGTATATATGTGAGAATAAGTTTGATTGGAGATTGGTAGAGAATTGGTTGAGTTTGAGTTGTGTTCTACAAATTTTAGGAGTAGAGTTATAGAAGTAAAGCTCAACACACACCTGTGCACCCGATAACGCATGACCATGCGGTCGCTTTTCTTTGCATAGGTCACATCATGTAGTGCATGCATGATTGGAGTCAAATAGTACTGGTTTAGGGGTTATAATCATATGCCTTAAGGTCATGGTTGTGTGTCTTTCCCAATTTCACATAGTTATGTCCAATTGAAACGACGATCGTGTAGGAGATTTGTTGCAAGCCCATGTATGTAATGCCACGACTATGTGTAAGCCATATACAACCATGCATCCTGAAGTGCATGACCATGTCGCAAGCTAAACTTAGTGAGAAAACTTCCAGAAGCTAGTACAACCATGCACACGACCACACGTACACCTGTACACCTAATAAAAATAGCAAAAAATAGTAGAAAATTTCAGAATAAGAGTAAATTAAGCCAATTAAGCATAATAAGAGAAGAGATAGCAGATTGATAACAAAAAAAGAAAAGAAAAATGAAAGAAAAGGAGAAAAAGACACAGAAAATTATAGTAAATAAACATTCAGAATAAATAATAGAAAATAATTAGTTAAAATATTTTTCCAAAGACATTAGACCAAACTCACACAAGTAAGAGAAACTAAACATCAGCCTAAGATTAGCGTTAATTGTCAATAGGTTACAATTAAAAAATAGAAATAGAAATAGAAATAGAACAAGAAATAGTTTGATCTAAATCGATAGCCCTAAACCCCTCAAAATGTTGCCAAATAGCATATAAATGACACTCCAAAAACCTAGCCTAGTTCAATCACAAGAATCATCTAATATCATACAATTTTCCTACCCAAATCTAACATATAGTCAATCCTAAGTTATCGCCAGTTCAAGTAAGCTTCAATACCTCAACTTTTAATATCAAACATCACACATTCAAAACCAACAAAGGTAAGGTTTGATGATCAATTCAATACCATAACATAAACTAAAATGTTGCAAGAACACAAATCTCAAGCATAAAAGGAGATATTTGACCAACTTAAGGGTGATCCAAACCTAAAGAATTCTTGCAATCAAGCTTAAAGGAAGACTCCACCCATTTGACACAAGAATCATCAACTTGAATCTCCACTGCCAATTTTCTTCTTACAATGGAAACTGGGTAAAAGATTCAACTTGGTTCATAAAAACATAAAGTTCCGAGAACATAAGATAGAAAAGCCAAAGCTTTCAAAGTTTATAAATTCATCAAAAGTTCCTTACAATTGTTTAAGTTACCCTTATATAGGTAATTTATAAACCATAGTTAATACTTAGCTAACCCTAGTTACTTAAAATATGTTACAAGTCAAATAAAAGAAAATAGTAATAGATAAATTACAAAAGTATTTAAAGTTGCCTAAGTACTAATTATAATGCAAAAAATGTAAATAAATCTAAAATATTATATCTTACATGTTTGCATTTTCCCTTGATTGAGTTATCTTGGATTCAAATCTTTATTTTATTATTTAAATTCAATCCAAACAGTCATTGGCATTCGAATTTGTGTTAGAAGTCATTAGAAATTCAAAAATATTAAGACTAGAGCATTAGGCAAAATTTTCGAATAAAAAAGCACGCAAATTGGTTGAAAAGGCCAAAAAGTTACAAAAAAGGTAGAATCCAAGCACTGCAATGCTATGCAGGTGTATGCACAAATAGGCAAGCACACGTGAAACAGAGCAGATGAGTGTGCGAGCAAGTGTTGGGATGTAGGCAATAGTGCAAAGCATAAGCTTGCTTATGCAACAAGGTAGCATAAGGGCACATACACTAGGGCATAACGTCACGGCGCCAAGCAAGGAAAAATTTTAGGTAGCCTGTTTCGACTTATTTCTCGTCTAAACTGATTTTCGTTTTTTTCCTTAGCTTCGTATGAACCCACTTGATGAATTTTAACTCATTGGTATGCCCTTTTTGAATTTTATGAATTCTGAGTATGATCCAAAGGCCTTGGAGAAAGTTATACGAGATGGTTGAGAATTTCTTTTAAATGCTCTAATCAAAGTCGAATAAACTCATTTTTTCTTGTTTTGGTGGCTTAGAAAGGCTATGATTGGCTTGAGAGGTAATTTGGAGGTACCAAGGCATGGATCAATGATGATGTTTCTGAAATCACACTTGGATTTGAAATTGAATTTATAACATAGTTATGAAACAAACAAAATAGAAAGCTATCAAACACATAAAAGAACATAAAACAACTTACCCAAAACTTATTAACAAACTTAATAATTATAAAAACAGGAATTTCAGTGAGAAATATATAAAATGGAACTATAACAACTATATAGCTATACTGAATGTAAACAATAAAGAAGAACTATGAAGATTAATATGCATGATAAACATGACATACTAAAACAATATTTCAGAAAGAGGTCTAATGACTCATTTGCATATGTTTTAAAGTAGAAAAATATGATAATCGAGGCATCATTTTAAAGGCAAATATGAAAGGGCACTATAAGTACACATGCTCATCAGTAAGGGGTTCGTCAGTATCTATAATACGAGAAGACATTTATATATATTGCTCATGTGTCTATTTTAGTTCTCAATTTTACATGTCAGCTTCAATATCAGATCAGTTTTAGCTCAGATAAACCTCATAAAACTAGAGTGTTAAATCCTTATATTCATCAGTTTACGCAACACAATAGGTATCTTCAGATACACAAAGATTTTAGATACTGTTTTTATTCAGTTTTTCAATATTTTAGGATCTTCAGATCCTAACAATATTTTCAAAAAGATATTTTCAAAAAAGATATTTTTAGAAAACAAGTTTAAAGCCCATAAATGATTTCAACATACTTTACATCATATCATATGTAGCTTGAAACTGAGTAAAACAGAGAAACTATGAAAAATAATAGTAAAACAAAGTAGAACTTATCAGACAGACTGATAAATAATAAAAAAAATCAAAATATACAATACTAAAGATACAAATGTATATAAAATACCAGATATGTGACAAAATAAAAAATTATACAAAATCAATCATAAACAGAATAACAGATAAAAAACAAAGTAACTAAGAATTAAATGAAACAACTTCAAAATCAGATAAGAACCAGTGACAAATTAGAAGTATTATTGCACGATATATATCATAAGCAAAAACATAGCAAAAATCAGCTAAGATTCTGAATTTGTTATAAGTATCAAAGAACCCAAATACTTAGTTAAAAAGTAAGAAGATAATAAATTCAGAAAAAGAGTTTTGTATACATAAAATTATATCAATTTAGATCCACTTTTCATACCGTGTCGTATACATATACGTACTTATGAATGGTATAAAGCAGAATTTGAATAGTAAGATAAGTTAAAAGAGGATAAGCCTATGAGACTAATAATGAACTAAGTTGTGTTCATCAGATAATCAGTGAGATAAGTAAAGTAAAAAAGTAAAATGAGATAGAATAGAGATTAAAATGAGTAAAATGAGTATGACTTTCATAGAAGATCATAAAAGAAGTAAAATAGAATTGAAGTCCTAAAGCTAGAAATAGACTAAGCAAAGTATATTATATTTGAAATATGAGACGCCAAAGAAAAGTAATTAGAAAAAAAATTAGTTCAGAAATAGATATATAGCATAGGCGGGTTTTCACCCGAATTTTTAGTTTTGTACATATATATATATAGTTTTTAGCAGATAGCATGCTAGCTCGCATGTTTTGTATTACTTATACATATGGTGCAGTATCATGTCTGTTTTCAAATATTAGTAAATATAATAATAAAGTATGAGTTTTTTTTCAGAATACTGTACATCAAGTTTTAGCCTATCATCATATTTATTTTTTCAAAGCTTTTGCATGATGCATGATTTTCACTAGGAATAGTTTTTTGTGAGACCTCTGGTATATATTAAAGATGAATAATAAAATAATAACACTAATTAGTATATTACTAGTAGTAAATAGTAATATATAGCAACGATGTCTCATATAAACCCATGGTGTATGTGTTCTTTATGGAAGTTATTAACCCAATTTTGTATAATAATTAGAAATTGTTAATTGTGGTTTAGAACTTAATATTTGATTTACTGTTCCTAAAACAATGTGTTAATTTCAAAGGCTAGGGGTGTTATTCTCTTGTTTTTTTTTTTTTTTCTTGTTTCCATTTTGTACTAAGATATTGATACTAAAGAAACCTTAGCTTCCCATTAATCTCTATAGTTGATTGCTTGTCAATTGTTGCTGTTTTGAGTAGCTTAGAATGGCTAAGAATTGAAGATATCTAACAATACCCATGTTCCTCGTTATAACTATGAACTTCCTTACCAAATTCTAATACGCCTAATTAAAGAGCAAGCAAACAAGTAACATCATCTAACTTACACTCACTCAACTTGCTATTCATATTATACAAACACAATGCATGTTGGGTTTCACATGTAACAAAAAATTAAAACATTCCAAGCAATAGTGTTGTGAAGCTTCAACACTTTTCCCACAATTTGAATAAAAACCCATCAGTAAAGATAAAAAAACTATCCGATCAATATCTACTTCTTAATATTCTCATGTGACTTTGTAATAATTGGTAAGAGAGATAGAGTGAAATATAGGATAACAACAAAGTGAAGAGAAACTGTAGGTTTTTGAATAAGAGATGTACAAATAATGTGGGCATGAACTTGAAGGAAATAGGTATTTATTACAACAATATGGGTTTTTACTGGCCTTTTTTTACCTTTAGGTTACTACAACAAAATTGACATTTAGTAGCCTTTTTTTAGCTGTGTTTGTATAAACACTGCTAAAAGTCTTGATAATTTTTTTATTGACATTTGTTAAAATTGTCTCTATAATACTTTTTTTAGCAACTTATAGTAACAATGCCACTAAAAGTATGAAAAACCACCACTAAAAGTCTCATTTACTCTTTTTTAGCGACATTTTATTAAATACCACTAAAAATATGAGGAAAAAACCACTAGAAGTCTCTTATTTTTGCCTAAAACATAGTAGATTCCCATGAACATTTTTTACTTTAATGTGCAACATTTTCAGTTAGAGTTTGAAGATGATTCCTGTGAGCATTACGAAACCCAACATACCAACCACTTTGCTATGTTGTCATCTCACTGAAAAAGATTAGTTTATTGTTTAAGCTTAAACAAAATATTTTGTTGTTTGGCAAATTGATGAAATTTTGTTTAGGTTCTTTATGCATTGTATTCTTAGTGGAATGAAAGGTTTATTAAATGTTATAAAAAATTATGGTGTAGTATATGTGTGAGTCTTGATGTGTGTGTGTGTATGTGTGCATGTGTAAGAGTGTGCATTTGTGTGTGTGTTTGTGTTTTATTTGAATATTTCTTCAAATACATTTTGATTTTATTTTTTGCAATAGGTATCTAATTATTTGAGGCATTCATAAAATTGTTAGTTACCTCACTAGATACAGACCATCTTGAGTTTATTTGATGAGTAAGTTTATTGGTTCGTACAGAATATGCATCTCAATCATGTATTCAAGGTGATTGGTACTGCAACTATTGCCAAAATACATTTAAGAGAGAAGAGTTTGGGGCACAAAATGTCAATGTTGTTGTATCATAAGAATAGCCCAAAGGGAAGTTGCTGCATATCTTGTTGATGGCATGCTTAATAATCATGAATTTTGCCAATAATGTATTATTTATGTCTTGGATTTAATTCTGCCAAAAAGGAAGTTATTGTGTATTTTGCATATCTTGTTGGGTCATAATTCTACAAGCCATAATTTGTGTCATTAATTTGTTCAAATTTAGCTCCCTCACTTTCTTTTTTTGCCTTAGATTTTGTTATAGTGAATTGTAGATTTCTTGTTTTTATTTTGGTTGTTTCATTTTTTTTTTTTTTAGTTGGATATTTGCAAGAAAGAGGCTAAATATATTACAAGGACCTCAATTGGGTGTAATATGTCAAGTTCTATCTTTATTAGCTTGGATGGTTGTTATATCTCCAGTTGTTATGCTTATCATATGGGGATACTAGTTGATTGTTATAATAATGGTTGGCATTGCTCTTTTATTAGCCTTTTATTCAATCATGCTTTAGTGGAAACAACAATGGCGAAGCTCATGTATATTTTTGGCCTTTATATTAGCGAACAAATGAAACTCTATTTTTTGTCTAGGAAACTAGCATACTCTTTTCTAGAAATTTATCTAATTGCCAAATATGTCTTTTACATGTGGGTTGCACTGAACATACGCAAGTAGCTTTATGAAATTGTTCCCTTTATTCTCTTTATGACTAAAAGAAAAAAAATATATATTTGGAACGAGGACAACACTTAGCTAGCTTAGGCATACGTAAGAATTTTGATTATGGATATAGACAAGTTTAGTTGACTTAGTTTGGTAAAGGTATGCATTATAGTGTCAATAGTTTTGGTATCCAATTAGATTCTGAAATGGTAGAATTATTTCTAATTTTGAGATGGTAATCTTTTTCTTATTTTCGTGGAATTCTGATTTTGCTTTATGATGCATTACTCTAAGTGTTACCAAGTGCCATCCGTTTCCAAATTTTCAAGTTATTTACTTTGAGTCATTAATTGTTGCAAGGAATGGCTTAGATGTAGATGAGTATGCATGGAGAGCTTACAAGTTTGCTTATCTTGATAGTATATGATGCGTTAATTTAAAACTCTAACTTTCTAGCAAGTGTACTAGGTCCAAGTAATAAAAGAAAATATTTCAAGTTGTTGTATATACAGGATTGCGTAAGCAAATACCAAGACAGTAATACCTCTAATTTTATCTAGACTAACGAATTTGAATTAACAGTAAATCTAAAACTAAAATAAAAAACACAAAGCAATGAATAACTGAGCCTAAACAATTCAATCAGATAAATAATATGTGAGAAGATAGTAAAACTTTGGATTCACTAATCTATTTCAAGATAGGCTCTTTATGTGATTAAAGATATCATGTTATTCCTATAATAACAGAATTCTCTAATTTAATCAATATTCTTTTTCAAGCAATATCAATTCTATTTCATAATCTAATAATCTAGATATCTCAATATAGTTTTAATTTAATAAAAATACATTAATGCTCTATGGATTCCACTAGCATTCAACATAAGTCCATTATGTCTATGACTACTGCATATATCAATTCATATATCTCTGTATTCAATTCGTTTATGATTTATGTTCTTATAGCTTTTATGTAATATCACTTTTCAATCTTAGTCATACAACAGATATCCTACTAAAAGTTGATCAAGTTCTTAACAGACATTAAGTTTAGAACACAAACTTATCATGAAAAAATTTGATCTTCAATCAAAATCAAGAAACACTATAAATCCATTAATTAGCTAGCCTTAGTCTTAGCAAAGAAGATTTAGTTAATCATCAAGCAAGAAAAATCATTCAAATTCAAGAAAAGCATTATAAAGATAAGAGATAAAACCAAATGATATCCTTGAATCTTTATTGAAATTTCTTTAAAATCTTCTCAAACATACAATCTTTTTTGTTGAATCAATAGAGTCTTCAAAAAAAAATCAATAAAATCTCAAATTTGTATGAAAAATTTCTTTAAGAATGTCCTAAGGTGGCTCTCCTTCTTCAGGTAAGTATACCATAGATATATATAGCTTAGGGCTAGGGATAAAGTGCTAAAAACACGAAAATCCACTTAAACATTGTGATACTATGGCATTGCACCATGGCGTGAAGCTTCTACCTTCTTTGTTGGATTTTTGCACGCTTAGGCATTGTGACACTAGGTTATGGTGTGTAACCACTAGAATTTTCTTGTGTTTGGTGCTATGGTGCTATACCATGGCACGTAGCTTCTAGAATTTGAATTTTTGGCTTCATGAAAGTTGTAGCGTTTGATGACTAGTTTCATTTGGCTTTTAAATAACCTAATTTATACTTTAGTATATTAAATTATGACCATTTTAGTCCTTGTGATTAGACAAAATTTCACCAAAAAGATCTAAATTTGTAGTAGCAGTTGAAGGCCCAAACAAATTTAAATTTTTTCCCATAATAGCTTTCTAAAAAGTTTGAGATATCTATTACTAAATACTACTTTTTTATTATAAAGCTCAAACTTAATTAAAATTCTTGTTTTCCTGATAATTTTGTGTAATGCTCTCATTCGCTTTTTGTGCTTCGTTTGCTCATTCTTACTCAAACAAAATTTGAACCATTGGTTAATCCTTAATAAGTGTCATTTTCACATCAAAACCAATTTTTTCTTCAAAACCAAATATGAAAAATTATGACCCCAAAATATGCACATAATAAGAGTAAAATAGTCAAATTGCCCCCTAAAACTTTATAAACTGACCACGAAATTATACATGCAATTGAAACTTATCACAACCCCCAACTAACTTTTTACTAGTCGTTAGCAAAATAAGTGACTTATTGGAACAAAGGAAGAACAAAAACTAAACAAAAATAAGATTAAACTAAAACACTCATTAAATATTTTAATCACTTCTGTTGGTTGTTACAATTACATTTAGTGTATGCAACAAGCTTTTAAACCCTTGACGACCCTAGTAGATGAGTTATAGTCTCGTAAAGATTTCCAGCAATACTACCCATAAACATGATTTATCTAATCCTAAAAAAACCATAGCATATACATATAATGTTACAATAACACAATAGTTAACTCGTACAAATGTCTCATGACTATAACAAATAATTAGTACACAACTTGCCAACCTTATCATTTTTAAAAGTATTTCAAAATAACATACCACTACTTTATCAACTTTCGCATTCCTCTCATTCACAAACTGTCAACCAAACTTTCAGAATATATCCATGCATGCATCCATATGTATAAGTAACTGAAAATAAATTTTATAAACATGTTCCCTTAAACTAACCATTCAATTATTCCTTTGCTATATTAGTGACAATGCTTCGACCCTAGATGTCATGACTTTTATGTTCGATTTGTATCATGCTTCATATTTTTCTTTATTACTCTTTTCTTTTACATATAAATTTTTGCAAGACTTTATTTGCTTTCTTTAGGTTGTGAAGCAGTCTTTTTATGTGAATGATTAATAGTTGTAATGCCATCACCAATTACTCAACTAGTCACAAACCTAAGGTGTTTTACATACTCTTATCTTTAGTCGCTTTCTACTTAATGGTCACTCACAGTAAACATGCCAACCTCCAACTTACTTAACAACTAAGACATTAGAGTAGTTGAAATTCTAATTCATACTTTCATATTTTCTTCATTTATATACTCATTATATCAAAGAATCTAAACAAGGTACATTTTCAACCATATTTCAAACAATCATCAAGTCTATCTAGGGGTTTTTAAATGTGTCACTTATATACATGAACATGACACATAAATAACTCTTCTAGTTAAGTCATCAACCATGCATACCTTAAATCTAAAAGCTTTAACTTTGTAGTGTGTGTTTCTTTATACTTCTGAATCAAACAAAGCTAGTTCATCATATATCAATGAATTATCATAGTTAAGTATAATCATAGACACACGAGCTAACTCAAGACATATACAAACTAAAACAAAAACAAATTTCAAGAAAAAAAATTTCAAAAAGAAATTTCAAAAGAAAATTCAAAAAAAATTCAAAAATTTATCATTAATGTTATCATTCATGCAATTCTAGTTCTAATTTTTTCTCACCCTCATCATAGCATCAACATTGTCCTCAATAACAAATGAGAAAAGTAAAAAGTTAGAACTACATTCCTTATTTTGTGTGGGTGCCTTTGCTTACTCATGTATCTCAAATTGAAAATAAAAAATTTCTCCATAGCCAATGCTAATAACAAAACAACCTTAAACAATATTGTTGGATTATACTAATTAAAAAAACAACCAAAAAAATAAAAAACAAAGAAATGTAAAGGATACAACTTTGGTTACCTCCCATTAAGCATTTATTTATAGTCTTTAGCTTGACTTGATATTGGTCCTTTTAGGTCAAATCGTACAATGAGATGGATATTTTACCTTTTCTTCATCCATTATCTTTATAATATTTCAACCATTGCCCTTTGATCATATATGTGCCTTTGTCCTTGTGATTTACCTTTATAGCTCTTTTAGGATAAGCTTTAGTGACAATGAATAGGCCAGTTCCTTAAGCTTTTAGCTTTCAAGGGAAGGGTTGATGTTAAGCGTTAAAGAATTATTCTTTTTGGTCACCATTAAGTTTTTCTTTGTGGGATGTCAATCTTGTCATTTTTTTGGTTTGTCTTTTCATTTTTGGCATTTTCATTCATAAGATCTGTTACTCCCTCAATCATTTTCACTGTATGACATGTCTCTTTTTCACTTGAAGGATTTGTGGCTTTATAAACTTTGAAAGTCACTATCTCATCATTAACTCTTAATTTTACTGTTTCTCTCACATCAATTAGTGTCTCTCTAGTGGCTAAGAACAATCTTTCAAAAATTGAAGGCATTTCAATATCTTATTCCATGTTTAACACAAAGAAATTCACAAAAAAATATAAATTTATCAACCTTTAACAATCATCTTCCACAATATATCTTGGATACTTAATTGATCTATCTACCAATTGTAAGGATACTATAGTGGGTCGGGGCTCTCTAAGTCCTAATTTCTTGAAAATAGACAAGGGCATCAAGTTAATACCAGCACCTAAATCACGTAAAACTTTCAAAAATAAAATAAGGCCTATTGTGCAAGGAATCAAAAAACTCTCTAGATCTTTAAACTTTAGAGGTAATTGTTGTGTAAAATAGCATAACATTCCTCTATAAGCATGACTATGTCATGCTCCTTTAGTTTCCTTTTATTTGACAAGATTTCTTTTAAAAATTTTATGTAAGTTGGCATCCAAAAAAAGATGTTAATGTGGAGCTTCTTGAATATATTCAAAAATTTTACAAACTGTTTATCCAATTGCCTTTTTTGTTTGTAAGAGAAAAAAAAGGTTTGATCTTTATAGGTTTTGGTTCCATTTTCTTAGCCACTAGTTTGTTTGAATTGACTTCATGTGTCTTTTCATCTTCAGGACCCTTCAATTCTTTTCCACTCCTGAGTGATATAGCTTTCACATATTCTTTGGAGTTTGGCTTAGTATCACTTGGCAATATGCCTTATGCTCTCCCAACAACTTTATCTGCCAACTAACCCACTTATACCTTTAGATTTCTAATTGATGTTTCTTGGTTCTAGAACCTTGCTTTAATACTATTTTGGAACTTTTTCATGAGCTATTCTATATTAGACTTGTTTTCTTGGGGTTAAAATCCTAGTGGTGGTTGCTTGATTGGATTTTGATTATTCCATGAAAGATTTAGATGATTTCACCACTTAAAATTGTATGTATATGAGTATGGGTTGTTTTATTGATCCCTATAAAATTTTTTCACATAATGAGCATTTTCAAATGATTGCATGAATGAGTTACCTACTTGGCATTCAATGCTTGCATAACCCCCTCCACATAGATCATAAACCATACTTTTCACTTACACGACCACCATATTGTCTATTTTCTTATTTAGTACTTCTATTTGGGTGGACAAGAGATTACACGACTTTATTCCATGTACTCTCATAGCTCTTATTACAATTCTATCACTCTGCCATTGGTAACTGTTAGAAGTCATCTCATCAAGCAATTCAAATGTTTGCTCTAATGTATTTCTTGTAAAGTTATCCCCTACAACTACATTAACCAAGGTACGATTAGCATATATTAAACAATTATAAAAATTTTATACCTAAAATCATATAGGTAAGCCATAGTATGGGCATTTCAGAATAGTTCTTTGTATTTTTCCCATACTTCATATAATGACTCCATATCGTATTGTATGAATGTAGTTATGTCATTGTGTAGTTTGGCAATCTTTGATAGAGGAAAGAACTTAGCTAAGAATTTCTATGTCATCTCATCCTAGGTAATGATTGATCCCAAAAACAATGAATTCAACCAATGTTTTGCTTTATTCCTTAGTGAAAAAGGAAATAGTTTCAATCTAATGGCATCATCTGTAACCCCATTCCACTTAAATGTATCGCAAATCTATAAGAAATTAGTGATATGTGAGTTCAGATCATCACTAGGTAATTCATTGAATTGAATAAACATTTAAATCATCTAAATGATGTTCAATTTGATCATAAAGTAATTTTCTTGTATTGCCACTTTTTTATTGCTTGAAGCAGTCCCCTCGACTGTAAGAGTCATATAAGCAATCAAAGATCATTGATTTATTGATAGATTTGTTTGCTCCAAAGTTGGAGTTACCACTTGTTGATCGTCTACCATCGTTTTTTATTATCTTGTCAATTGATGTAAAGTCTTTTCTATCTTAGGATCACAAGGCTCAATTGTTGCATTACTAATATGTGTCATGCACTGGGCAAAAATCTGCAAGGCAAACAAGATCAAGTAACACCGTAAAATAAAAAAAATTAAAAAAACTAAGATAATAGTAAAATAAATGTCTAATGTAAAATTAGAAACAGTAAATATTATCTAAGACACAATCCCCAGCTCCCCAGCAATAGTGCCAAAAACTTGATATGTTACTTTGAAACTCTAACTTTTTAGCAAGTGTACTAGGTACAAGTAATAAAGAAAAATATTTTGAGTTGTTGTATCCACAAGATTGCGTATGCAAGTACTAAAACAACATTACCTATAACTTTATCAAACTAAAAAATTTGAATTGAAAATAAATCTAAAACTAATAAAAATATAAACAAAGCATTGAATAGCTAAGCCTAAGTAATTCAACCAGATAAATAATATGCAAGAAGATATTAAGACTTCGATTAAGCTCTTTATGTGATTTAAGATATTATGTTATTCATATGACAACAGAATTCCCTAATTTAATCAATATTCTTTTTCAAACAATTTTAATCATATTTTATAGTCTAATAACCTAAATACCTCTTTATAAGTTTAATTAGATGAAAATGCATTAACGCTTTATAAAATCCACTAGTTTTCAATACAAGTCTATTGTGCTTATGATTATTATATGTATCAATTCATATATCTCTACATTCAATTAATCCATGATTAGTATTCTCACAACTTTTATGCAATATCTCCTCTTGGTCTCAATCATACAATAGAAATCTCATGAAAAATTAATCAATTTCTTAACAGGTATTAATTTCAAAACACAAACTCATAATGAAATAACATGCTCTTCAATCAAAATTAAGAAACATTACAAATCTATGAATTAGCTAACCCTACTTATAGCAAAAAAGATTTAGTTCATGATTAAGCAAGAAAAATCACTCAGATTCAAGAAAAGCATAATAGAGATAAGAGATAAAACCAGATAAAATCCTTGAATCTCTATTGAAATCTCTTTAAAATATTCTCAAAAGTATAATCTTTTTTGTTGAATCAATGGAGACTTCAAAAAAATCAATAAAATCTCAAATTTGTGTGAAAATTCTCTCTAAGAATGTCCTAAGGTAGTTCTCCATCTTTAGGTAAGTATACAATAGATATATATGACCTAGGTTAGGGATAGAGTGCTAAAAACGTGGAAATCTAATTAAACATCATCATGCTGCAACATTGCACTATGGTACGGAGCTTTTACCTTCTTTACTATATTTTTGCATGCTTGGGCGCTACAATGCTAAGATATGATAGCCCTAGAATTTTCCTTTGTCTGGCGCTGCAGCACTGCATCATAGCATGTAACTTTTGGAATATGAATTTTTGGTCTCCATCAAAGTTATATCCTTAGATGTTTAGTTTCATTTGGTTTTTGAATTACCTGATTTAGATTTTGATATCTCAAGTTATTTTGTTGATGACTATTTTTCATTATAAAGTTTAAACTCAGTCAAAAACCTTGTATTCCTGACGTGGTCTTTCTCTTTTTATGCTTCAATTGCTCATTCTTATTCGGACTAAATTCAAACCACCTGTTAGTCCTTTATAAGTGTCCTTTTAGCTTGATTTCCATTGAATTCACATCAAAATCAACATTCCTATAAAACCAAACATGAAAACTTGTGATCCCAAAATATACACATAATAAGGGTAAGATAGTCAAATTACCCCTAAAACTTTATAAATTAACATCAAAATTGTACATGCAATTGACACTTGTCAATGTAGAGATGGGTCCCCTAACTTGTTCACCAGAACCACCTTATCCTAATGAGTTGTATCCATGATAATCGAGTAGGTAAGAAATTTCTTGTTTTAGATTCAGTTATATAGCTATCATGTTTTGCTAGTTATTTGTTGGATCTCTATAATGTCTTCAAGTATTGATAATCACTAAGTTTGGCATAATGCTTTTGCTTTTTTAGTGTAAGTTGTTGCATATCTTGTTGATGACATGTTTAATAATCGATAGGATGCTTTTTGTTTCATGCATGCTTGGAAAAATCCTCTACTATTATATAGTTTTGGTATGTAAAAAAATGTTGAAACTGGATTTCTATTAAATGGTTAAGTTGATAGTAGAAAAAACTATTATGAGAGGAATATGTCACTTGTTTATATTGTAGATAATTTTTTGCAAGAATTTCAGAAACACTACTTTTGTCCAAAATTTCTTTGTCATTTTAGATTATCATTCTTAGGATTTAGAATATTACTTGAAGATAATGCAATTTCATTGCTATAAAAAGGCTATTTTTCAATTATTGTTCAATTGCATCAAGAAGCTATTGGCATTTTTGCATGTAAAGAGCATTGTACTCTCAGCTGTCAAAGAAGTAGAATCTGTATGGACTTGTAAATTTGGTTTTCAATATATTGATTTAAAACAGATATGTTAATAGTAGTTATAAGTCTGTAGAATGCATAAGTACTTAATATTGAACATTGTAGAATTGTTTGCGCATAAGTATTTTTTATATTAGTCCATTTTAAACATTATAGAATTATAATGAATACATATTGATATATTTATACATTGTGAGTATTTTGTTGAATATTTATTTTTTAATGATATGTATAAATTATTGAGTTATATCTGTATTTTGTCAAATTGAGATTTTCCAATTTATATAGAAATTAATCAATTGCAAAAAATATTACATTAATTATAATAATAACAAATTTTAATTAATATTAAAATCTATAAAGACAAATTATGGTAAATGTAATAATAAACGTCGATAAAAATAACATAAAAAATGTCAATAAAAAGTCCATTAAAGGTCATTAAAAAAATCAATAAAAGTAATTAAAAAATATGAATAAAAGTTAACAAAAAAATTATTAAAGTTCATAAAAAAAAAGCTGGTAAAAATAAGTCAAAAACACCAATAAAAGTATGAAAACATCGTTAAAAGTTATTAAAAAAGTGTTAGTAAAAGTGAAAAAATACCGTTAAATGTCATAACAAATATTGGTAAACATAATTTAAAAGTGTCAATAAAAATATAAAAATGTCATTAAAAATTAAAAAAACGCTGATAAAAGTAACTAAAAAACGCTTATAAAAGTATGAAAATACTACTAAAGTCAAAAAAATTGCCGGTGATTTTTGTCTGAACAATGATAAGAAAACATTTTAGCAGTAAAAATGGTTTTACCGACGCTTAAAAACACTACTAAAAGTAGCAAAAACACGTTAGTAAAAGTTTGTTTTTTAGCTACATTTTTTAAAATATATGCTAGCATTTACCATAAACATCAGTAAAGGTTATACCGATATATGTTTTAACGACGTTTGAGCAAACACCAGTTTAAGATTTTATTGGCGTTTAAAAACGCTACTAAAATGTTTGTAAAAATCTTTCTTAATGTAATGACGATATTTTTAAATGCCGTTACAATTTATGCCGATATTTACCTATATGTTGGTAAATTCCTCAAGTAAATTTATAATGAGAATAGTTTTAAATATTTTATCAAGTCAGGGGTGGCTATAATGTCTAAAAATAAATTGATGACTTCATTATTCTTTTAGTTAGACAAAGATGTGAATTGAACTGTAATATTTCTCATAAATAAACAAAGATTGAAATGCATAAATTTTTTAAGCAACCGAATGAGAATTGCCCTTTAACCAAATCAAATTGCAAAAAAAAAGCACTCAATATTGTAATTAAAAATGGGCTAAAACTATGCAATACTATGAACTGATTTTTCTTGTGCCTTCCGATACATAAACATGCTGTTATATCCAAACAGACAAAACTATTATCCGTTTACACATCCTAATTAGATCCACATACATTGCAATCAAAAAACAAGAATGATCAGAAATTAGTATTGTAGGAAGAATAGTCAGAAAAGAGAGCTCTAAGCTCCTCATCTTCTTCATGATCAGTCTCATACATAGCGGCACCAGCACTGCCACTACAAGAAGCCTGCACTGAATCCGTCATTCCCATTACCATCAGCTTCCTCTTCTTGTAGTTGGCTTTGAAACACGATTGTCTTAGCCTTTTAGTTTTCTCCTCCATTTGTAAATCTGGCAGCTCCTCCATCTTTTTCTTTTCTCTCTCCAACACCTCTATTGCTTCTTTCAATTTCCCTTTATTCCCCTCTCTGTCCTCCTCTAACTCCTATACAATTAAGTGACTTCCATTACACTTTGAATATGTATAATATTATATGGATATGCATAAAGAGAAAGATAAATTCTCGGAGACAATAAAAACCTGGACATTCTTTATTAGGGTTTGAAGCGACATAAGCTTCCTATGAGGCCACCTTCTGATTCCCAATTCTCTACATCTTTTCTTCAGCAGTGTCAAGCCAATGTTGAGTTCCTTAGCTGCTTTAGTTATAGGCATGTAAAAGTACTTCGAAATAGTTTTTCTTGACAAAGTTTTTGGATTTCCAGTACTTCCCATCTTTTCTTCTTTGCACCTTCTAATTTCCCTCTTTTCGCGTTTTGCTTCCGAAAATGTTCCTCCGTTGTTACAAAACATCAATACATGTTGTTTCTCAGGATCAAACGAAGGAACCGACTCACTCAACGGGCTAAATCCGTTTCCATAATCGCAAAATACCATATCCACTGCAGTGACAATAAAAATACATAACAGCAATTAGTTCATATTGACCTATTTCTATTATTATATTTATATTTGAGTATCTCACCTTGAGTCACCGCTGGGGTTGAAACAATATTCATTGATGTATACAAAGGATCAGGTAAGCTCTCCATCACAGGAGCCGCATCCATAAAGCACTCCTGAATGGCCATTTCATTTTGCCATTGCATCCTGAAGAAAAACAGAAAGGGTTAGAACATGTTGAACCAATTTGATTATTTTTTCTAGAAGTAAGAATAATAACACAAACAATAATCTTACCCTATATCCAGTGAAAGAAGTTGCGAAAGTAAAACAAAGGGATCCTGATTGTCGACTTTGGGGATGAGTTCATAGTTATTCATAGAATGAGTGTCCATATTTGTAAGAGACTATAAGAATTGACAGAAAATCCTTCTTGTTCTCTTAATACTAGTAGTAAGAACTGAAAGAAAAAAAGAAAGAATGGGTAGTAGCAGAGGAGTAAAGGAAGATGGATATGAACGCCATATATGGAATGAAAGGCAGCCGCACTAAATTCTAGAAGAACGTGCGCCGTCTCATGGGATAAAACCGGCCATGCATGCATGAATGAATGATAATTATACATTAATATTATTATTTATTACTGCGTGTGTATGCGAGAGTTACTAGATCATTTATTTATTTATTTTCCATTTTATTGAGAGAGAAAAATTGGCATTTACTCGCTATCATAAATACAGATTCATAATTAAAATTGTATTGGCTGACCTTTCCTTATTCTAATATGTTTCTGGTTTTCCTAGAAAGGTTCTTATATAACACTTTGATTTTTAATGCTCTAATAGACGCCTGCTTATGCAAATCCAATTTTATAAGTTTGAAGACTTTGATTAACTGGAAAAAAAAATTAATAAATTGAGAAGACTTAATGGTTTCTTCTATTGGAGCCCGGCCTTGTAATGACAGAGCCCAGGCCCATTGAAAACTACTATTCGGCCACAATAAGGATAAGCGTTAATACCAAAAATATTGGATAATACAGGAAGTTTAGTCTAGCTGGATACATAGACGATGGGTCCACAAACCATTTTCCATCGGACACCAACTCCATCCGAATATAATTTTAAGATTTGCCTCCTCTTCCACGGCCATGTCCACCTTTTCCATGGCCACTTTTTCCTCCACGGCCCTTTCCGCCGCCGCCAACCAATGCCTTGTTGGCATTAACTTTAGTTTTCATATCTTCAGGTAAGGGGAGTATTTTATCCACACACTTCCTAAAGCTGAAATCTTCCACGGATTCATCCTCTCGAATGAGATAAAAGCACCTACTTTTCCAAGTTGGGTGGTATCGGACTTGGATAGCTTTCACACCTCCTCCAATCTTTCTGTCAGCTTCTGCATGACCTTGCTTCAGCAACTCAAGCAACACCATGTACTCATACTGAAACACACACCAATACAAGACTAGTTTAATTGAAAAACTGTACATACAAATCATAAAAGCAGTATATCATAAATGCACAATCCAGCACTAGTGTTATGAAATGAGCTACTCAGGTAGATGAAAAGGGGTTTCCAGTGCAAACCAACGTTAAAGCACAAGGAATTACACATATTAAAGGATTGTAAAACACATTCCAGCAAGTGAGAAATATGTTGCCATTTGCAAACCAAACATTGGAAAGATAATGCCATTAAGCTGAGTTTAAAATAAAATCAACCACTATACCGAGCTTTTCAATTTCATTGGTACAATTAATACATGTGATATACTCATCACTTGGCCCCATGCCACCCATTACCACCAGAGATGTCTCTAATTACTCATCGGACAATAGTTATTTATAAAGATTTAGTCCAAAGAGGAAAAAAAATAGTGAATAAAAAAGGGCACCGCATACAAAGTTGATTCATTCTTAAGAGAGAGCTATTTGCAAAAAAAAAAAAAAATCATTAAGCCAATAATTATCTGCAAAAAATCTTAAAATTCTGAAATTGAAAATGTTCATCCTGTACAGGCTTTTTCAAATGCCACAACTTCATCCACACCATGGCTCTACCTTTTTTCTATCCTCCCACAATCCTGTAGTTCTTCTTAAAGATATGCCTACAAGAAGACTTAATCATCTCTTGCCTCTCTTGTATTTCCACACTTCCACCAGAACATTCCCATTTCAGCCACATACATTATTTCATTGTTACTTCTAACCTCCCATCACTCTGTTCCATATATATAACTATCCTTGCAGCCATGTATATAACCATCCTTACATAACTTCAATACAGTTCCAAGGTCCCAGTGTGCATGCGAGAGTCCACATTTATACATATCAAAAGACAAATTTTAATTAGAATATAACCTCAACTACGTCTAAATCCTACAAGCTGCAGGCACGATGATGACTCAGAAATCAAGCATAATAAGCGTATACCTACATACTCCAACAGCTTCAAGTCACAATACATTATCGTTTCACCGCATAATTAAAAATTACAATTTTGATTTGAAAAACCAAACTTCACAAAGCCATACAAGCGCACAAAAATTTTGTTGGCATAATTTTCTCTCAAAATTCCCCCAAATTGTATATTTATTGCATACGTACCTAGTTCATTGATTCAAAACAAAATTTCGTAGTTAACTGTTAGTTCATCAATTACTTATACCCCAAATCTCCAATATAAAGAAAACCAGAAATCATACCTTGTTGAGGTTCAAATTGGGAGGCCAAAAGTGAAGAATCTTGTAGAAGTAATCGAACATCTCAACCGACGATGCGAAAACCTTCGGACCCAAAGTGGCCCGACCCGATCCATTATTCTCGTCAGTACCTTCTAGCTTTTTCTCCAACCGCTCCTCCTCCATCGACTTCTCATTCTCATCAACCTTCTGCTTCTTCGAAACATCACCGTTCCCGTCACCGTTCCCGTCCCCATCCACTTCCTCCTCTCTCGAACGCTTCGCCTTTGACTCGGCGTTTTCGTCTCCGCCTGCTTCGAGATCCATGTCTTCGGTGGCCTCGTTGGTGTCACTGACTTCTATAGCTGTCTCCTCCGCCATATCTCTTCTCCGTTCCAAACTAAACCCTAGATATTGAGAAACCCTGAACACCAGCTTTCGGCGTATTTATATAAATATTTTACAGGTGATTTACAGTTTTACCCACCAATACTGGTTTGGCCATAAAACCACGGTACGCTTAAATAAGATTTTATCATCCAAATTACTAAATCGAATTCCCCACCAATTAATCACTTATTCAAACTTAAACGCACTAAAATCATACATAAGGAAGAATAAGGTGAAAATAAAAGAGAAGAAAAGATTTAATATGCAAAAGCTATTACAAAATTTTGTTAATTTGGAGGGATGATAATTTTTAAAGGTAGATTAGTTTAGAGTACTATAATAATTTAAAGTTTTAATATAGAGTATGGATTGTTTTCCATTATCAAAGTTTTAAGGGTGAAAGCATGATTTAAACATTTAGTCAATCCTTCTATGGAAAAAAACCTAAATCACCTTATATACATGAGCAAGTTCTTAAAAGAATTTATTGATCTATGGTGAGATTTTAAGAAAATTTAAAAATTAGATGTATGTATTGATCAAAGTGATACTATAAGTAAACATCTATAATCTTTAAGGCTTATAAATCTAGTAGTATTTCCCTATTGGCTAATAATAGGATAAGCAGCCATGACTACCCACCCTGAGGCCATTGGTGTAAGACCACTGTAATGCCTTTTGCACCTCTTTAGAAAAAGTGATTGAATACACCACAATGTTTGCAACTCCTCAATTAGTGACAAGTTCCATTGCCTCTCTAGTTTAATCTATCACTTCATGCTTCAAACTTGCTTGTTGTTTGGTTACAATAAGCAAGATTATTAAAGACATCCACCTTGTGATTTGAAATGACACTTAATGGATAATGCCCATAAACAATAGGGGTCAATCTTTTGTTTATAGTATAACATCCACTCAATGTCCTAGAACATTGGTACTATAATTGACCTGAGTTCACCAAAAGGAATGCCTCATTGGACTTATAAATGAGACACACATGATCACCTTAATACCCATTGAGCCTTTAAAAAAAAGGTGGTTAAATGTACCCTAACTCAGATTATGTTGGAAAACTTTATTATATCTCTTAACACATTGATAGAAAAAACTAGAAAGTTAAGCATTAAAGGAGAAGATGTCTTTCCAGTCTATTTGATGACAACACTTATTTCATCCCATTCAACAACTCCTAACTCAATGACAATCAATGAAGTTGGATTAAAGAGAGAAGCCAATGGAGAATAATAATCAAATCACAAAAAACCTTAAGTGAAGAAAATAAAAATGATTTAACTTTGTATAACAAGTATGTTTTGACCACCTCAATTAGTCAAATCTATGCAATTAATAAACATAGTGGTTATTCCTATAATCTGTAAGATGAATAGAGATTGAATTTAATAAGATCATAACCAAGTTTGCTATTATCACCATGATGTTAAACACAACATCAACTAGTGTTGTCATCTCTTAATGTTTATTTACAATACTTGTAGGTATTTTTAAGGGTATTATAGTCATTCTTTAGCCTTAGGCTTTAATTTGGGCTTATAATTGACTTTAAAAGGGTAAATTGGTTATTTCAAAGCTTAAGTACGAGTGTATATAGCTGACACATGATCGTATGCATTTTAGGTCTTGAATGGTCCACATGTGTAAGATGGAAAGGCAAGAAAATAGTTAAAGGTTTGATGCACGACTATGCATGCTAACCGTTTTAAGCTTTATACAAAAGGATGTGTCTTATGTATTTTTCATAAAACCATATCTTCTAAAATTCTCCAAGTTTTTTGAGCACATTCTTGAGAGTCTTCAAAGTTGTCTATCATTGTCATTCATCCACCGTAGCCAAAATTTAACTAAGAAATAGAGCTTGTTAGCAAGGAAAGAAAGGTAAGTAGAAATGTTGTCTTTTCAAAGTCTATTGGAGTTCAATCATGTAATTTCAAATATGAATTTCTAAATTATGTGATTATGATGATTCTTTGATGATTGTATGCAGAGATAATACAATTTAATGCATGCTTTGAGGTCTAATATGGATTAACGACTGAATTCATGGTAGTTTTTATGTTATGATGATCAAGGTAATTTAGTGTAAGATTATAAGAGCTTGATTTTCAAGCAATTGTAAATAAGGTAAGAAAAGGGTAAGATCGAGAGTTTCTATGTTTTAAATTGATATTAAGGGCATTTCGATCTTTAAAAAGGTTTTCTTTGAGTCATACACGTGTCAACCTAATAGGTTATCATGTGTACAGTATGAAAATGCATGAGAATTTTTAAATCCTCGTCATACATGATCATGTATCCTTTTTGTGCATGATCGTGTATGTCATGCTTTAGTGTACTCTATATAAAGTAGCTTTGTTTGCATGATTTTTATAAGTTTCAATTTAAATTTTGTGAGTTGTTTAGCAAAAGAGATTCAAAAAGTGGAAGGAGAGCTTGAGCACGAGAAATCGTCATTGGTGATCGAAGTTTAAGTTAGAGAGAGAACTTGTTAATCAACCAATCAAGTAATTTCTTAGACTTTAATGTTTGATTTTTAGAATTTGAACATGATTGCTTATGATCTATGTTTCAAAACATGATTAAATGTTAATCAAAAGTGTTTGATGATGATTCACATGTAACTAAGTAAGACTAGCAAAGATTACGCACATAAAAAGCTAGATCCAGGTTTTTAAAGCATAAAATGTTTATATTATAAAATATATTGCTGGAAGCTGTAACCTATGGTACGCCTTATTCCTACTCTATGTGCTGATGATTATGAATGTGAATTTTAAATTGAATTTATACTAGAATGATGTTACCATAGTGAGTATAAGCATGATTTAGGTGGTTATTGTTGGTTTAAGCATGATTAATGTGATTTTGTGTTCTTTGAAGCATAATCAAGCATGTTATGATATAGTAATGAATGTTTATAGTTAATTTGATGATACTATGTAATAGAAAGTTAAATTGGTGTTGAAATGGCAAAGATTGGTAACTGTTTGGCCAAAACCTGTTGTGGCACAACACGATGCACGACTATGTGTGTAAGAGGTATACAACTGTGTATTTGTATCTGTAGTATTATAATCATACATGTTTTACATGCACAATCATGAGAAGTGTTACAAGCATTGTTTGGGTGACACAACCATGAGTTGGTGAGTTACAACTGTGTATACATGTCAATTTCACGTGCATTGGAATTTAGGAGGTCATGGTTATGTAGCTTTAAGGTGCATGACTATGCATGTCATCTCTAACAGAAAATAAATTTTTAATTTAGTTTAATCATATAGAAACTAAAGAAATTATTAATTAAGTAAGATTAATAAGTTTAAATGCATTTTCTGCATTTCATGACATGGCATGGTAAGAAAAAGATTTACAAAAATAAAAAAATATATATTTTACATGTTTTCCAATCTTCAAATCAAATATGCATGTTTTATAAAAAAAAAGTTGAAAATCAATGTTTTCGACATCTTTTAGGAATGGATATGAGAGAGCATTTGTAGATTTACACACTCATTAAAGAGAAAAACTAGCATCTGTTAGAGAAAACATGACCATTGGCTTAGCTCGTTAAAGAAAGTGCTAGTTGTGTATCAATTTTAAACGCACATGGTTGGAGTGTCAAATCTCTATGTTTATTAGTTTGATCAGCATATGATGATTTTATAATAAGTTTCTATAATGAAATCTTCATATCAATTATGAGATTTTCTAACAAGTGATTCTAAGCATGAAGCTTTTGGGCTAAGTCATGGTCTTTAGTATGTTTTATATCATGACATACATGACATAGCATGATCAAAAAGGAAAGAAAAAACAAGAATTATGAAGAATTTAAAAGATAAGAATAATATAAGATTTATGAAAGGAAGTAAGTTATGACATCAAGATAAGAATGAAGAATTGTTAAGTAAGAAAAATTAAGACTTTTAAGATATAAATTCAAGGATTACAATTATGTATGTTAAATTTAAGGAATTGTTTACTGAGTGACTTGTCACCCAATTGAAATCTTTTTCCTTGCAAGTTAAGTTCTTTTGCTTATCGAGTAACTGCACAAATGAGGCTAATGTTATCAAGATTTTATGTATAGTTTATGTTGGACCCCTGTCGATTTTGAATTGATGCAAAATGTATGTTAAAATATCTAACTGGTCCATGCATGTGTTGAACATGACAAAGAGGACCAAAGGTTTTTATTTTTACAGAATTTGCATGACACACGACCGTGTGTCAATGAAGCACGACTGTGTGTGAGTTTAGAATACAACACATGTCTTGGTTGAGTCGTGCAGAGCGTTCGTGTGCAAAAGAAAGCAGGACGCACGGCCATGTGTTTCTCGAGCACACGACTGTGTGTCAATAGAGTGAAGGACGCACACTCCCGTGCATATCCAGCCGTGCTCGTGTAAGAAAGGATTTACTGGATACACGCCCATGCAGCTACAACACACGCCCGTGCTACGTGGATAATGCTTATCGTATGCTAATCGTGCGGGTATCGTGTGTACAACCGTGTGAGCTTCTGGAATTCTGAAGAATCGAAATTTCAAGGACACATGATCGTATGTGTATGGACACACGATCGTGTAGGTACGCGTGATAGGAAAAATATGACCGTTGAAAAGTACAGATAAAGGAAGCACGATCGTGCAACAAGAGGATACGCCCTTGTAACTTTCCAGAAAGGCTCCAACGGCTCTCAAATCATCCTAACGGCTATCTCTTCCAATTTCCTATATATTGGAGATGATTTGAAGAGGCAAGTGTTAGAGAATCAGCACCACAACTTGTAATCTTTATTCTCTAATTCTTCTCCAAAATTCTCTCACAAAATTATATTTGTAAACCCTTAGAGAGAAATCTTTAGAGCATATTGTACATCAGCCTTGTGAGGTAAATTATTGTAAAAATTTCACAAACCCTTGGGCGTAATCTCGTGAAACTAGTGTGAGGCGTAATCCCTGTTAAAACTAAGTTAAGGGCGCAATCCCTTGTATCAAAACTAGTGTTAAGGGCGAAATCCCTTGTTGAAAAAAAAAACTATTGTAACTTCGGGGTTGAAGTTAGTGGAAGAAAAGTCTTCAAGCGGGGTTGCTTGGAGTAGTGGACATAGGAGGCATGGAGAAGCTCCGAACCACTCTAAAATCGGCTGAGCATTTCTTTCCCTTACTCTCTTTTATACTTGCTTAGTCTTTTAATTAATTGTGCTTAATTGAATTTATATATTTGTTTGTTTGAGTTGGTAGAATAGGAAAAAGGAATTAAAACTTGATAAATTTTTATTTAACCTATTCACCCCCTCTTTAGGTTATTTGCCATCTAGTTTTTGGGGTTTTTCAATTGGTATCAGAGCTTGGACTCTTGTTTTCAAAAATCTAACGATTTTTAGAGCTTAAAATCCGTTTTCGAAAATTAAATGGCAAATATATTTCAAAAACCGATTTTCGAATAAGGGGATAGTTCAAATAGGCCACCCTTATTTTATGGTATAAATTATGGTCAATCGAAAATTTGTATGAAATTTTTTATTCAATCCATTGACTATAAACTTTGGAAAATTATTGATAAGGGTGATTTTGTCCCTATTAATCCAAATACAAATTTGCCCAAGAATGAATTTGAATTTAATGAAAATGATGAAAAATTGATGAGTTTAAATTTGAGGGCATTAAATATGTTGTTTTGTGCTTTAGATACCACAAAATTTAACCGTGTTTCGTCTTGTGAAATAGCACATGAAGCTTGGATGGTCGTCCAAATGACTCATGAAGGTACAAGCCAAGTGAGAGAATCCAAGGTGGAAATACTTTTCTGTGAATATGAGCTCTTTGAGATGAAGAAAGATGAGAGCATCACAGAAATGTATAAGCGATTCTCAAACCCAGTGAACGAATTAAAAGGATTAGGAAAAAGGTTTGAGAATATGGAGTTAGTCAAGAAGGTGCTAAGATCATTGCTGGAAGCTTGGAGTATGAAGATAACGGTAATTGAAGAATCAAAGGACTTGACCAACATGGGCATGGACGAATTGATCGGGAGTCTTCTAACTCACGAAATGAAATGGATGCCCAAGAAGAAGGAGAAAAAGAAGAATATCGCACTTAAGGTTGAGGAGGATACAAGTGAAGATGAAGAAAACTCAACCGAAGGGGAGAGCTCAATGGATGAAGAAGATCTGAGGATGCTCTCCAAGAAGTTCAGCAAGTTCCTCTCAAAATGAAAGAAGAAAAAGAAAGAAAAAGTTGTGACTTGCTATGAGTGCGGAAAGGAAGGGCATTACCGGTAAGAATGTCCTTGGATGAAAAAGAAGAAATCAAAAAAGAAGATGCTTGCCACTTTAAGCAAGGAAGATTCGGACGATGAAGATAAAGAAGAACGAGTCTTCTTGTGCTTCTACACCGAAAATAAATGAAGAAGTGGTGTAGAAAAGTCATCATACCAAGTAAGTATTTAAACTCTTATTTATATGCTTTACTTGAATGATGATGTTGAATTTTACCATGTTATAACTGTGCTGAATTGATATATATATTTTTACTTGCCTTGTATGATTGATTGAGCTGAATTGATGCAAGATTGATATGTATATATGCTTATGATATAACATGTGCAATGTTGGAATTCATGTCAAATTGGATCAAATTTGCTTGTGTTGAGTGCAAATGACATGAATTTGTATAGTAAAAGTCATCTATGGTCAAAACATGTAAAAATGATGTATTTGATGTGTTTTGATCAAATTGTGTCTTAAACGTTTTAAATTCCCCATTATTCCCCAAAAATTTGTAAAAATGTTTCAAGTATGTCAATTATGTTTAAATTGTATTTAGACATGTTTGAAATATGTTTTTAGTGTGTTTTCAATGCTTTGAATTAGATGAAAATCATTTTTAAAAGATTTGAAAACGGTTTGAAAAAGCCCCCTATGTCAAACTACAATTTTCTACAGATTTTCTGGGTTTTATAGGTCATACACGACTGTGCATGATACATTTACCCAGTCATGGTCCCGTGCTTAAATGATACGCGACCGTGCATGTCACGAAATCAGACATACACGCTCGTATCGAGCATCAACACGACCATGCATGGCACAAATTGCAGAAAATGTTACAATTTCACATTTTTTTAATTTTCTGCAAATACTTTCCCATGTGTTTTAATGATCAAATTCTTTAGATGAAAATGATGAACTTAATGCATATATTTTGTTTCAAAAATGGGGAGAAATAAAACTTGAATGCTCCTTGATTGAAAATGTGTGTTATTGTGAGGGGGAGTATTTATAGTTTTCTGTCAATTGGTATCAGTTAGAGTATTTATCAACAATTGGTATCATAGTCTTTGAAATAGGTGGAGTAAAAAATTATCTTTTTTTTTAAAGGAAGAAAATTTCATATGTATGCATAATTTAAAAATATTTTTCAAAGGGGGAGGAAATTTTCTTTTAACATACCTTTTTTATTTATAACAAAAAGGGGGAGACATGTTAGGTATGTTAAAATTCTGTTTTTGTGCTTATTGAATATTTTTGTTTACAATTTTATATTTTGTGCTTAAATGAATTTTAACATAAATTTTGTCATCAAATCAAAGAGGGGGAGATTGTTGGACCCCTGTGGATTTTGAATTGATGCAAAGTGTATGTTAAAATATCTAACTGGTCCATGCATGTGTTGAACATGACAAAGAGGACCAAAGGTTTTTATTTTTGCAGAATTTGCATGACACACGACCGTGTGTCAATGAAGCACGACTGTGTGTGAGTTTAGAATACAACACACGTCTTGGTTGAGTCGTGTAGAGCGTCCATGTGCAAAAGACAAGACGCACGACCGTGTGTTTTTCGAGCACACGACCGTGTGTCAATAGAGTGAAGGATGCACACTCCTGTGCATATCCAACCGTACCCGTGTAAGAAAGAATTTGCTGGATACACGCCTGTGCAGTTACAACACACGCCCGTGCTACCTGGATAATGCTGATTGTGTGCTAATCATGTCGGTATCGTGCGTGCAACCGTATAAGCTTCTGGAATTCTGGAGAATCGAAATTTCAAGGACACACGACCGTGCATGTATGAACACACGATCGTGTGGGTGCGCGTGATAGGAAATATATGGCCGTTGGAAAGTACAGATAAAGGAAGCACGATCGTGCAATAAGAGGACACGCCAGTGCAACTTTCTAGAAAGGCTCTAACAGCTCTCAAATCATCCCAACGGCTATCTCTTCCAATTTCCTATATATTGGAGATGATTTGAAGAGGCAAGTGTTAGAGAATCAGCACCACAACTTGTAATCTTTATTCTCTAATTCTTCTCTAAACTTCTCTCACAAAATTATATTTGTAAACCCTTAGAGAGAAATCTTTAGAGCATATTGTACATCAGCCTTGTGAGGTAAATTATTGTAAAAATTCCACAAACCCTTGGGCGCAATCCCTTAAAACTAGTGTGGGGCGTAATCCCTATTAAAACTAAGTTAAGGGCGCAATCTCTTGTATCAAAACTAGTGTTAAGGGCGAAATCCCTTGTTGAAAAGAAAAAAAAACTATTGTAACTTCGGGGTTGAAATTAGTGGAAGAAAAGTCTTCAAGCGGGGTTGCTTGGAGTAGTGGACGTAGGAGGCGTGGAGAAGCTCCGAACCACTCTAAAATCGGCTGAGCATTTGTTTCCCTTACTCTCTTTTATACTTGCTTAGTCTTTTAATTAATTGTGCTTAATTGAATTTATATATTTGTTTGTTTGAGTTGGTAGAATAGGAAAAGAGAATTAAAACTTGATAAATTTTTATTTAACCTATTCACCCCCCTCTAGGTTTTTTGTCAGCTAGTTTTTGGGGTTTTTCAGTTTGTGTTTACATTTTCTATTTTTGAAACAATTTATATGTTTTAGAGTTGAAAATATTTTATGTTCCACATTATGAATATAAAGGGGTATATTTAGTTTGCTAGCATAATGTACAATTTTTAATAAAAAAGGTATTTCATAAATAAGTATGTTTAAGTATGTATATGATACTATTATATTATATATATATATATATATATATATAGTAGTATTACAATTGTTAGTATCAACGCATGATTTTAGGAAATTTTGGTTTATAAATGGATTTTCAAGTTTTAAAAGATAAAAATGTTTTGAAATTCCATTATTTTCAAAAAATTGCATTTAGCTATGAGTTTGAAAATCCTAATAACTAACTCTTGATGTGCCTACTCAGTATAAGTATTAAATTTCTTTAATGTCAATACATATTAATTAATTAATTAATTATTAATAAAATTTTAGATATAAGGAGAAATAGTGTTTCCTAGCCTAGATCAAATGTAACTAAGAGTAATGTATCTGTGAGACCTGTTAGTGTGAAGAGAGATTTTCAAGCTACTCGAGTTAGTTTGAGCGTTAAGAATGTTAGGAAGATGATTTGAGAGGCTTTGAAAAGAGGAGATCAAGAAGAGTAGGAGCCAATTATGGATAGACGATTGAGCTCTAGTTCTAAGGTTAATATTTCTAATTGGGGTAGGGAAAGATTATATCCAATTTATAGTTTGCCACGGGTTTATCAGCCATATAAATTTAATGATTCCAAAGATCCAATAGTAACTAAGGAATGGATAAAGTCTTTTGAAAGTACTATAGGGTTATTCTAGATGTCTAATAGAAAACAAAATGTAATATGTAGTGTGTTTGCTTAAAGGAGATACGAGAGTTTGGCTAAGATGTCCATAGATTTATCGAGGTTGAGCTAGAGTGGGCTTTAAAAGATATTTGATGAGGAGTTTTAGAGTGATGATTTGATGTTTACTTGTATCCAAGAGTTTATCAAGTTGACTTAGAAGAGTAGCTCAATTAAGAAGTATGTTATCTGATTTAATGTTCTAGCGAGGTTTGTGTTAAATTTGGCTGGTTTAAAGAATGGTTGAGTTTAGAAATTTATTCGTAGGTTACATCTGATGTTGTGAGTGATGTCATAATGGGAGTTTATCTACCATAAAGGTATAGTACAGTTTTAAGGATAGCTTTAAGGTTTGAGGTATGTTTAAAGAAGATGAGTATGCTCGTTGAGGTTAATAATAAAGATAAAAACAAGATAATGGTGTAAGGTAAAAAAGTTTTCAAGGTTTATAAAAAGGCTCAAATTGAGTTGTCTACTTGTAGTAAATGTCATAAGAAACATTCAATAAAGTATTTGTTGGGACAAAATATAAGTTTCAAACGTCATTAGTTAAGCCATATAGTATGAAAGCATCTTTCTTGCGGTGGTATTAGTGCTTCAAGTAGAGGTGATAAAGCTTATGTATTTATTGTACGGCAAGATTAGGTAGATACCGATCCTCTGGCTATTACTAGTTAATTACTTTTCCATAATATTTATTTGTGTGTTTTAGTTTATTGTCGTGTTACTCATTGTATCATTGCTAGAGGTATTGTGGGTAGATTATGTTTGAATCCTATTACTATAAACCATAAGATTTGTATTGAGCTATCATATGGTAATTCGGTGTTACGTGATTAGATGTTGATAAGGTAAGTTGTGAGGATTTAGGATAGGTCTTTTGTTAATAGATGTGATAGATATAGAGATGCTTGATTTTGATTTTATATGAGGCACACATTTTTTAGGTTTGTCTAGAGTAGAGATTGATTGTAAGAGAAGAAAAATTCAGTTTCAATTGAGCAATGGTGATTAGTTTGTCTTTGGTAAGGGTCAAGTTCAGAGTATGATGATCTCATGTATTAAAACAAAAGATGTTAAGTAACGGTTATATTGGGTACTTGGCTAATATTGTGGCTAATATTGATGAGGTATCAATGGTTAGAGAATTTGTTGTTGTGTTTCTTAAAGATCTTCTGAAATTGGCTCTAGAGAGGAATATTGACTTTAATGTAGAGTAAGTATCTAATATAGCTCTGATATCAAAGGTTTCATATTAAATGACTCTAATTAAGTTACAAAAGTTGAAAAAGTAATTGCAAGAGTTATTAGATAAGAAATTTATCATGCCAAGTTACTTTTTCATAGGTGTTCCTATTCTATTTATGAGAAATAAAAATAGCTTGATAAAGATGTGTATTGATTATAGGGAGTTGAATAAGATGACTATTAAAAATAAGTATCATTTGTCGAGGATTGATGATTTGTTTAATTAACTAGGAAAGGTTATGGTATACTCTAAGATTGATTTAAGGTCTAGATATCATCAAATTAAAATGGTTCACAAAGATGTGTCTAAAGACTTTTAGAATGAGGTATAACTATTATGAGTTTGTGGTGATGTCATTTTGGTTAACTAATATTCTAGTAGTATTTGTAGATCTGATAAATAAGGTGTTCCATAATTGCCTTAATAAATTTGTAATAGTATTTATAGATGATATTTTGATGTATTCAATAAGTAGATAGGAGCATAAAGAGAATGTAAGAATAGTATTGTATAAGTTAAGGAAATAACAATTGTATGCAAAATTTTTCAAGTGTGAGTTATGATTAGATAATGTGACATTTTTGGGTCATGTGTTATTAGTCGAAAGGATTTCAATAGATCTAAGTAGAATAAAGGCTCTATTGAGTTGGTAGAGACTAAAGATAGCTAAGAAAGTTAGAAGTTTCATTGGATTAGTTAGATATTATAAGAGGTTTATTAAAGGGTTCTTTAAGTTGGCTAGATCTTTGACTGTTTTGACTAGGAAAGAGGTTCATTTTGTGTAATCTGAGGAGTGTGAAGCTAGATATCATATACTAAAATAGATATTAACGAATGCTCCAATTTTGGCTTTGCCTAGGGAGGGAGTAGAGTATGACATGAATATAAATACATCTCATCAAGGTATAGAGGCAATGCTGATATAGGTGGTATGGTGACCGTCTATGCTTCGAGATAGTTAAAAGATTAAGAGTTAAGATATCTTAAGTATGATTTAGAGTTGGTAGCTATGGTATTTGCTTTAAAAATCTAGAAATATTATTTATATGGTGTAAGATGTAATATTTATTTTGATAACAAAAGTTTGAGGTAATTCTTTTTGCAAAATAAGTTTAATGAGGCGACGTAAATAACCAGAGTTGGTTAAGAATAATGACTATGAGATCAAATATCATCCTTGTAAAGCTAATATAGTTATAGATACCTTAAGTAAAAAAATGGTTTTAACTAGGGTTTTTGTGTAGAGAAAGTTGCAACATGAGATTTGTGAAGAGCAAATTGAGATTATAACTATAGGGTTTTTGAGATTATAGATTGAGTCTATTTTGATTTATGATATTCAAGTTCAATAATTATTAGATAATTGATCTTAAAGGATGGTTCAATAGATCATGAATAGTCTAGTGGCTGATTTTGAGATAAGAGATGAGATTTAGAAATTTAGAGGTAGAGTATATGTCCCTGATGATGATGGGTTGAGACAAAGAATTTTAGCTAAAACTCATAATGCAATGTATACAGCTCATCCAAAGAGTGTTAAAATGTATCAGGATTTTAAAAGAAGGTTATGGTGGTCTGGTATGAAAAAAGATGTAGCAAATTTTATGGTTAAGTGTTTGACTTGTCATTAGGTCAAGACAGAGCATTACAGACCCTTAAGGTTATTGTAGCCTTTAAGTATTCTTTTAGTGAAAATGAGAGAACATTTCTATGAATTTTATTATGAGTCTTATCAAAATGTAGTAAGGTTATAATAGTATATAGGTTATAGTGGATTATTTGACTAAATCAGCTCACTTTTTGTCAATCAGAGAAGATATGTTAATTGATTAGTTGGGTCAATTATATATTCAAGAGATTATCAAATTGTATAGGGTTTCTAAGGTTATTGTATCAAATAGAGATTTAAGGTTTACGTTTGCATTTTGGAGGAGTTTATAGAGATATATAAGTATTAAATTAACTTTCTATAAGTGTATCATTCATAGACAAATAGACAAACAAAGAGGACTAATCAGACTCTAAAGGATACATTAAAGGCATGTTGCATGGATCATAAGTCTAGTTAGATTGATTTGTTACCATTGATGGAGTTTATATATAATAATAGTTACTAGTTGAATATTCAAATGGCTCTATATAAGGCTTTGCATAGTAAGAGATATAGATCTCTTTTGCATTAGGATAAGATTGGTAAAAGAGATTCTGTAGATATGACTTGAAGGATAGCTAATCAAAAACAATTGATTAGGCAGCATATGAGACAAGCCTAAGATCGACAAAAAAATTATGCAAATAAAAAACGTAAGGATATTGAGTTTCAAGTTAGTGATAGAGTATTTTTCAAGGTTACTTCTATAGCATCCCACGATTAGACATACTGTAGCATCACATGATTAGAAAAGCCCTTATGGGTAGAGTTTTAGGGTTAGATGTGAAATTTAGTCATAGATTGGGAGTTTAGAAGAGTTTACGGGTGAGACGGTAAGTTTTCAGAGCCTGTATGGCTTTCGCATGATTCCTTTAGGGAGGTTTCAATCTTGCGAAATGTGAGAAATGAATTATATTCATTTTTCCCTTGTGCACTCCCATGCACTGTGCCCTGCACACCCATGCAGGTGGGTTAAATGAGAGAAAGATGGGAGATTAAGTTTATTTCTCACCCAGTTTTCCCATTTCAACCAGTATTTTCTCTTTGTTTCAGTGGTTCCCAGCCCTAGAACCGATTTGCAGCAACTAGCAGCTCTCAATCCAACGAGAGAAGCAAGAGAATAGATAGAAAGAGAGATTCCAATAGTCATGACAAGAGGTAAGTGTTTCCTTACTTCTTCCTTGAGTTTCCCAGCATGTTTGTGATGATTGTTGATGCTTGGAATGTTTGGTTATGTTCCCAGCATGCTTATAACATGTTTGTATGTTGATATGAGATGAAATGATGCATGAGATGATGATTTCCACCCTTGAACCATGTTTGCTTTGCTTGTGTGTGTTTATGTGAGAGAAATAAGACATTTTCATGGTGGAATGAGCTGGGATTGATGAAGAATGAAATTGAAGTGTCTGAGATGTATGTTTTAAGTTAATTTGAGCTTGGTTGTGTTTTGGATGGGTTTCCTGCACTTCCAGGTGAGCGATGTCGATGCAGGACAAGACACACGCCCATGTGCCCACATGAGCACGCCCGTGTGCCTTTGTTTCTACAAGGACATGCCTGTGTGCACGAAGTGTGCACGGTTTGGTTTGCAGATTTATGCCCGTGTGTCCTAAGGGATACGGTCGTGTGCCAGCTATTTCATAGAAATGTGTAGAATTTCCAAAGGTGAGCACGACCGGCTACACGGCCAGTACACGACCCCGTGTGTCTGGGCACACACCCGTGTGCCTTTGCCATGCACGCCCGTGTGCTTTGTTCACACGCCCGTGCGCCAGTATCTTTTTCTAGAAAGCCTTAAAAAGAGATAATTAAGCATAGGAAACCCAATTTAAAGGATAATCAGCACCAGATAAGAGTAAAATCAAATAATAAAGTTGTATATGCATACCATAGCATGACATGCAACATGAGAGGATCAAGGGACCCGAATTCAGTAGTATTCAACATTCAGAACCTGATGTACAGGTTATAGATTTGGGTGAACTCGATGGGGCATCTATGGGATTTTAGCTTTCTAACACCAGTCAGATTGTCCAGCATTTCATATTCAATTTTCTAGCTTATCGCTAGACTGTTCAGCCCACATGGCCAAGATGTCGAATCCCTGTGTTCATCAGCCTGATCAGCACAGTAAGTATTTCGGATACATAGATTCTGATACATGTATCATCAGTTATTTTCAGTTAGCATAACATGACATATATTTCATGACATGATTAATAATGAGACCAGAGAATAGAAAAATAAGCAGTTTCAGCGCCAACAAGCGATTAGATGAATGATTAGGGCCAAGGCCAGGTATGTGTGATTGTGTTTGCTTGCTTGGGTTGAGGGAAGTAAGGACTGCTTACTGGGTGATCTTTATCACTTTCCTTCTTTCTTCCTTCTCAGGTTTACGTGCTGTTAGTGAGGAGCAGGCAGACCGAAGCTGATAGGAGAGGGCCCCACACTAGTTTTTCATCTGTATATTTCAGTTTTGGACCTATTGGGTCTTGTATTGAAAATGTATATTCTCAGATGTAATCAGATTGTACAGAAACAGTTGTACAATCTGATGTATATATATATATATATATATATGAAAAGACTATTTTGAGCTCATTGTACATTGTAGATTATAGTTTCAATTTTTAGCTTCTGCATGCGCATGTATTTAGCAGTAGATTCCTTTTGTGGGATTCTCGTCACGTGTACCCAATTTTCAAACTATTAATAAAAGAGAAATATCTTATTCAGCAACAGGGGTACGCGTGGCGACGGGTCCTACAATTTTGGTATCAGAGCCGTTCTCTGAGCCATTTTTGTAGCTACTTGAGATTGTAAGTGTGCGGAGTCTGTTTTCTCTCCCTCGCAGCCATCGTTCATACTCTCCTCGTAGCACAGTCAGGTATTAATTTTTAGTTTATGATGTGTTATGTGTTTCTAACCCCTAATTTGCCTATGATGCTATAGATAGAGAAGAATATGTCCCTAGATACATAGATGAAGCCAACAGTAGTTCTCTCGCCTATCTTATAAGTGTTAGTGATAAGCGGCGATCTTAGAGTTCCTCCCATGTGTCTATAAGACCAGCTGAGTTAAGAGAAATGATGAGAGAAGTAGTCAGAGAAAGTCTTCAACAAGCTAGAGTGGGTAATATTCCAGAACCAACTAGAGTAACTCCTTCCCAATATAAGGCATATCAGATTCCCAGAAGAAGACAATCTCAGCCCCAGCCACAGCCACAGCCACAGTATCAGTCACAGCCTCAGTTAGTCGGAAAGAGATATCAGTTTCCAACTGGTTACACAGAATATAGTCAGCGTATGAGTACAGAGACAACTAGCACTAGTTCTTCAGAGAGACTACATCCGATATACAATCTGCCAGGGTCCTTCCAGCCTTCGAAATTAAGTGGGTCCAGAGATCTAACAGTGGCAGAAGAATGGGTAGAGTTAGTGTAGGACCCGCCACCACGTGTACCCCTGTTGCTGAATACTGAGGTGCTTTTATTAATTAATTGAAAATACGGGTACACGCGATAAGAATCCTACGGAAATAAAATTTCCTACTACTGCTATACAATCTGAATACAAATACGGAAGCTGAAATACATACACTGAAATACATAATGAACCCAATGGCCTTTTTCAAACATATATATACACATGTTGTTCTGTACACTGTATTTACATTTGAATAACTGAAAATATTTACAAAATGACCCATCAGGTCCAAAACTGAAAACTGTACATACTGAAAACTATGGTGTGGGCCCTCTCCCGCTAGCCTCAATCCACCCGCTCCTCGACAACAGCACGAACACCTGAAAAGGAAGGAAGAATGAGGGGAATGAGTGATAAAGATCACCCAGTAAGCACTCCTTACTTCCCTCAACCCAAGCAAGTAACATACAATCACAAACATATCTGGTCTTGGCCTTATTCATACATCTAGTCGCTTGCTGTAATCTGAAACTGATTATCTGATTATCTGAATCTTATACATTTACTGATTTCATTATTATCCATGTCATCATGTGTATATCATGTCATGTTAACTGAAATATCTGATGATAATTATGATGCATGCATCTGAATATCTGTATGTACCCGAAGGTACCTACTGTGCCGATCAGTCTGATGAACACAGAGATTTGGTATCCTGGCCATGTGGGCTGAACAGTCTAGCCACTGGCTAGAAAGCTGAATAATAACTACTGACGATCTAACTGGTGTCAGAAGGTTGAAACTGAAATGCTGAACAATCTGACTGGTGTCAGAAAGCTGAATCCCACAGATGCCCTCTCGAGTTCACCTATACTCTCACCCGTATATCGGGTTCTGAATACTAAAATCTACTGAATTCAGATCCCTTGATCCTCTCTGAAGCTACATGTCATGCTATGGTATGCATATGCAGCTTTATTAACTGAATTTTGGATTATCTGATGCTTATTTGGCCTTTAACTGAATTCTCATGCTTTAATTAATTAATTTCTGAAAAACTGCTACTGCACAGGCGTGTGAGGAAGGCACACGGGCATGCAGAGGTCACACATAGGCGTGCAGGCCAAAGGCACACGGGCGTGTGCCCAGACGCACGGGGTCGTGCGCAGGTCGTGCTGCTGGTCGTGCATGCTATTGGAATTTCTGGACAATTTCACTGAAAATGCTTACACACGGTCGTGTCCCTCAAGACACACGGGCGTGTGTCTGTAATTCTGGCCATGCACACAGCGTACACACGGGCGTGTGTCTGGAAAAACAAAGGCACACGGTCGTGCGATACAGGCACACGGTCGTGCATCTTGTTCTTTAACAAGAACACTTGCCGGAAAATGCACAATTCTCATACCAATTCTCAATCAATCTCAAATCAACTTTCAATATACATTCCCAGCACTTCAATAAGCATGCAATTCAACTCAACATCAACATGCATCCAATATAAATCAATCCACCATGAAAGTTTCTTCTTTCTCTCACTAAAGCCATACACAAGCAACATGCATGATCCAAAAGTGGAAATTCATCATCCAATTCAACATGCAATAACATATAAACATTCCCAAAGTTCATCAACATGCAAAGAACTTATCCAAGCATCAAAATTCACAAAGCAAGCTGGGAAAACACAAGGAGAAGTAAGCGAACACTTACCTCTCGCTATTGCCGCTAGAAAGCTATCTATCAAACTATTCTCTTGGCTCTCTCACCGGATTAGGAGCTACTTGCTGTGGAATTTCCTCTCTAAGGTTGGGAGGAGCTGCTGCTGAAATAAGGAAAGGAAAATGGCTGAAATGGGTGAGAAAATAACTTAATGCTCTCGGCTCTCTTTTATATAATGCCACTTGCACAGGCGTGCACGAGGGAAAATGAGCATTACTCATTTCTTGCATATTCACATGATCGAATCCTCCCGAAAGGATTCATACGAAAGTCATACAGGCTCTGGAAACTTACTAACTCACCCTGAACTCTTCTAGACTCTCAATCTATTTCTAGATTTTATTTCTAACCCCAAAACTGCTCCTCTAAGGGCTTTTCTGAATCTAGGATGCTACAGTTAGTGAAGAGTGTGATGGGCCTCTTCACGTTATCAGAGAGAGAGAAAGTTAGATTTACGGTGTTCCTCTTGAAGGGTGACGCTAAGGTTTGGTGGGGTTTAGCCAAAGCCTCCATCAATGAAGAGCAGCTGACTTGGGTAGAATTCAAACAATTATTTGATGTAGAGTACAAAAGCATAGAGATGTTTTATGCCAAGGCCTAGGAGTTTATTGATTTGACTCAAGAGCCGAGTTCAGTCAAAGAATACGCCACCAAATTTAATGCATTGGCGAGGTTTGTCCCGAGTTTGGCGGGGACAGAGATTGGCAAAGTGCATAAATTCATCCATGGCTTGCATCCTGTAATAGCCAAGATGTGATGACAAGAGTAGATCATCCCCAAAGATTCAGTGATGCATTGGGAAGAGCGTTCAGATCAGAGACTGGTTTACAGAGAATGGGTGCTATGACCAGATCAACTGAGAGGACAAAGGACAGAAGATAGAGGCAAGAGACCGATGTCAGCCAAGAGATCAGCTAGAGGGTTTCAAAGACAGAAGACTACACCACAGTTGCCTCAGTGTACAAGGTGTGGCAGGCATCATCCGGGAGAGTGCCTTGCCAGCCAGATTGTGTGTTATGTATGCCGTCAACCAGGACACAGGATGGCCGAGTGCCCAGCCGAGGTAGAGCTGGTGTTGGGTCGAGTAGAGGCGATGTTGGCCAGTCTAGAGGCAAAAGAGGTCCACCTAAAGGCGATGTTGGAGCAGATGTTTCCAGACTCGGTGGTGGAGCACTTGGGGGAGGTGCTGGTCCTTCAAGTGTTGGCAAAGGCAGAGCTCAAGTTTATGTCGTTCACTAGGAGCAAGTAAAGGTCATTCCCCATGCAGTAACTGGTCAGTTACTTTATTTTGATACTTCATTATTTGTTTTAGTTGATTGTGGAGCCACACACAGCTTTATAGCACGGAGTGTAGTGGAGAGATTAGGGGTTGACCCTAGTATGACCAGTAGGAGTATCCATATAGAGATGTCAGATGGGGGATTTGTGCTAAGTGATAGAGTCTTGATAGATCAGAAGATAGAGATTATGGGCAGACAGATGAGTATTGATCTGATTCTGCTGGAGTTAGTAGATTTTGATATGATTTTGGCGATGGGTTTCTTGGAAAAATACAATGTAGAGATAGATTGTGGAAGAAAGAATGTGAGATTCCACATAAGCCCTGATCATTTCGTTTTTTGTGAGGGCAAAGTTGACAACATGATGATCTTTTATATTCAGGTGAGTAAGTTGCTGAGTAAGGGTTGTATAGGATACTTGGCTAATATCGTATGCAGCAGTGCAACGGGACCAAGTATCGAGGAGGTACCATTAGTCAGAGAGTTCAGAGACGTCTTCCCAGACGAGTTGTCAGGGCTACCTCCTGTAGCATCCCAGGTTAGAAAAGCTCTTAAGGGAGAGTTTCGGGGTTAGAAATGAGATTCAGAGAGAGATTGGGAGTCTAGCAGAGTTCAGGGGTGAGTTGGTAAGTTTTCAGAGTGTGTGGCCTTCGTAGAATCCTTTCGAAAGGATCCGATCGTACGAATGCGCGGGAAATGAATTAAGTTCATTTTCCCTTGTGCACGCCCGTGCATCATTGATGCACGACCGTGCATGGCATAGTTTATAAGTGAGCCGTGGTCAACTTAGCCATTTTTCTCACTCAAGTTTTCTCTTTAGCCAAAGTTTCTCTCTTCCATTTGCAGCTCCCATTCCTAGAGAGGAAATCCAGTAGCCAATAGCTCCTAATCCGGTTAGAGAACAAAGAGATTAGTGTAAAGAGAAGCCTTCCGAAGCATGGAGAGAGGTAAGTGTTCTCTTACCTTTTCCTTGAGTTTCCCGGCTTGTTTTGTGCTTTTTGATGCCATGGATGTGTTCTTTGCATGTTGATATATGTTGAGAAAGGTTATATGCCAATGCATGTTGATTGGGTTGATGGATTTCCATCCTTAGATTGTGCATGTGTGTATGTATGGCTTTGGAGAGAGAAAGAAGATGTTTCCATGGTAGATTCCATGATTGATGATGCATGTTGCTTATGAAGCTTGAATTGTGTTGTTTGAGGTGCTGGAAATGTGTTATTTATGTGAATTGGTGAATGAATATGAAATGGCATGAGTTTTGATGCATTTTCCGAGCGGTGCTCTTGTTGAAGAACAAGACGCACGGCCGTGCGCCTGTATGGCACGGTCATGAGCCTTTGTTTTTTCCAGATGCATGCCCGTGTGCACGCTGTGTGCACGGCCAGTTTTCCTGACACACGCCCTTGCCTTCCATAGTGCACGCCCGTGCGTAAGCATTTTCAGTGAAAGTGAATAGTAAATTCCAGTAGCTTACACGACCAGGTGCACGACCCCGTGCGTCCTGGCTCACGCCCGTGCACTTATCCTGCACGCCCGTGCATCAGCAGTTTTTCAGAAAAAGAATTAAAAAAGAGAAATTAAGCAGGCGAATTCAGAATAAAGGCTAATTGGCTTCAGATAAGCATCAGTTGAGCTAGAAATCAGATAATAAGCTGCATGTGCATATCATGATATGGCATGTAGTTTCAGAAAGGATCAGGGGATCCGAATTCAGTAGTATTTAGTATTCAGAACCTGATGTACGGGGAAGAGTATAGGGTGAATACGAGGGGGCATCTGTGGGATCCAGCTTTCTGACACCAGTCAGAAATGCTCAGCAGTATTTCAGATTCAGATTTTTACCATCTGACACCAGTCAGATTGGGCAACAGTTATTATTCAGCAGCTTTCTAGCCAGTAGCTAGAATGTTTAGCCCACATGGCCAGGATGTCGAATCCCTGTATTCTATCCAGTCTGATCAGCATAGCAGGTGCCTTCGGGTACATTCAGATTCAGTATTCAGATGTATGCATCCAGTGTTTTCAGTTAACATGACATGACATACACATCATGACATGAATAATATTGGTATCAGTGAATGAATGTTATTCAGAAATCGGTTTTCAGATTCCAACAAGCGCATAGATGTATGAATAGGGCTGAGGCCCAGGTATGTTTGATTTTTGTGTTGTTTGTGCTTGCTTGGGTATTGAAGGAAGTAAGGAGCGCTTACTGGGTGATCTTTATCACTCATCCCCCTCCTTCTTCCAGTTTTTCAGGTGTTCGTGCTGTGGCTGGGGAGCGGTTGGATCGAGGCTGATGGAGAGGGCACGCACACACATCGCGATCTCAGTATGTATAGCAGTTTTGGACCTGTGTGGTCATATGTACCTTTTGTTTATGATTTTGTATCCAGATGTACAGAAACAGTATATGTATATGTGTAAAGGCCTGTGGGCCCATTGTACAGAACAGTTTGTATATTTCAGATATGTATCTCAGTGATGTAATTCAGAAAAGCTTCTGCATGTGCAGAATTGTATAGTTTCAGAGTTTATATTTTCCATAGGATTCCTGTTGCGGGTACCCATATTTTCAGATTATTAATAAAAGCTCCCCTATAGTATTTAGCAGCAGGGGTACTCGTGGCAGCGAGTCCTACACCTCCGATAGAGAGTTAGAGTTTAGTGTCAAGCTTATTTTCGATACGGCTCTAATTTCTAAGGCTCCATACCAGATGGCTCTAGTTGAACTCCAGGAGTTAAAGAAGTAAATGTAAGAGTTGGCAAACGAGAGATTCATCAAACCGAACTGTTCACCTTGGGGAGCTCCAATTTTATTTGTAAAAAATAATGATGGGTCAATGAGGATGTGCATTGACTACAAAGAGCTGAACAGAGTCACTGTGAGGAATAAATATCCCCTGCCAAGGATAGACGACCTCTTTGATCAGTTGAGAGGAGCAGCGATGTTTTCCAAGATTGACTTGAGATCTGGGTATTATCAAGTCAGAGTGGTAGATATGGATGTCCCCAAGACTGCTTTCAGGACCAGATACGGGCACTATGAGTTCATAGTGATGCCCTTCGGAATAACAAATGCCCCAGTGATCTTTATGGACCTGATGAACCGGGTGTTTCATGATTACTTGGACCAGTTCGTAGTAGTTTACATTGATGACACTCTGGTATATTCTAGAAGTATAGCAGAGCATGAGGAGCACCTCAGATTTGTGCTTCAGAGGCAGAGAGATAGACAACTTTTCACCAAGTTCTCCAAGTGTGAATTCTGGCTTGACAGAGTGGCATTTCTGGGCCATGTAGTTTCAGCAGATGGCATCTTAGTGGACCCTAGTAAAGTGAAGGCTATATTGAGTTGGCCGAGGCTGAAGACAGTGAAAGAAGTCAGAAGCTTCCTTGGTCTAGCAGGCTACTACAGGAGATTCATTGAGGGGTTCTCGAGTCTAGTGAGACCTCTCACTACCTTAACCAAGAAGGAGATTCCATTTGTGTGGACAGAGGAGTACGAGATGCGTCTTCAGAAGCTCAAGCAGAGGTTGACTAGCACTTCAGTTTTGGCACTACCTCAGGAGAGGGTAGAGTTTGACATTTATACAGATGTATCCCATCAGGGGATTGGGGCAGTTCTGATGCAATCTGGTAGGGTCATTACCTATGCTTCTAGGTAATTACGAGATCATGAGTTGAGATACCCTACCCACAACTTGGAATTAGCTGCAGTCATGTTTGCCCTGAAGATTTGGAGACATTATCTGTATAATGTAGTGGCTAATGCCTTGAGTAGGCGAGTGGCCTTATCCAGTTTTTCAGTTCAGAGAGAGCTACATATCAGATTGCCAGAGAGTAGATTAAGATAGTAACTGCGGGTTTCTCAAGACTGCATATCATATCACACTACAGTTCCAGTATGTATATTTCAGTTTTGGACCTGATGGGTCATTTTGTAAATGTTTTTATGTACTCAGATATAAAACAGTGTACAGAACAATATATATATATGAAAAGGCCATTATGGGCTCATGATGTATTTCAGTTGTATGTATTTTATGCTTTCGCATGTGTACAGATGTATTATAGCAGTTTCAATTTTATTTTCATAGGATTCCCGTCACGGGTACTCGTATTTTCAGATTATCAATAAAAAGTACCTCAGTATTCACCAGCAGGGGTACATGTGGCGGCGGGTCCTATAATTGTTTGATGAGATCAGAAACAGCCAGATATCTGATGAGTGGACTCAAAGTATGCTTCAAAAGATATAAGAGGGTTCAGTGGCAGATTTTGAAGTCAGAGATGAGATCTTGAGGTTCAGAGACAGAGTATGTGTGCCCCAGAGTTCAGAGTTGAGACAGAAGATTTTGTCAGAGACGCACAGTACGGTGTATTCAACACACCCAGATAGTACAAAGATGTATCAAGATCTCAAGAGAAATTTTTAGTGGTCAGGAATGAAGAAAGAGATAGCAGACTTAGTCTCCAGATGTCTGATATGTCAGCAAGTTAAGGCAAAGCACCAGAGACCCTCAGGTTTTCTTCATCCCTTAAGTATTCCTAAGTGGAAGTGGGAAGACATTTTCATGGACTTTATTTCTATTCTTCCCATAGTCCAGAGAGGATTTGATGGTATTTGGGTGGTAGTAGACAGATTCAGCAAATCAACTCACTTCCTCCCTGTCAGATAGAGAATGTCTATAGATCAGTTAGGGCGGCTGTACATCAGAGAGATGGTCAAACTCCACGGTGTTCCCAGAACGATAGTGTCAGACAGAGACTCCAGATTCCTGTCAGCTTTTGGGAGAGCTTTATAGAAAGCATTAGGAATCAGACTGCAGTTCAGTTCAACATATCACCTTCAGACAGACGGCCAGACTGAAAGGGTAAATAAGATTCTGGAAGATATGCTAAGAGCATGTTGTATGGACTTTCAAACCGATTGGGTAGAGCTACTTCCTCTTATGGAGTTTACCTACAACAATAGTTATCAGGTAACCATTCAGATGGCTCCATTTGAGGCATTGTATGGTTGGAAGTGTAGATCGCCTCTTCATTGGGATAAGATTAGAGATAGAGATTCTTTGGAGACAACAGTTGGTCCAAAGACTACTTAGAGGATAATAAAGCAGATTAGGATTATCGGGCAAAGAATGAGACAGGCCTAGGATCGACAGAAGAGTTATGCTGATTTGAGACGAAGAGAGATTAAGTTTTCAGTAGGCAACAGAGTGTTTCTAAGAGTTACACCCTACAGGTAAGTTCTCGGATTTGACAAGAAGGGGAAGTTGACCCCTAGATTTATTGGTCCCTATGAGATACTTGAGAGAGTGGGGACAGTTGCCTACAGATTGGCACTGCCAGCTAGTATGGATAGAATTCATAACGTCTTCCATGTGTCACAGTTAAAGAAGTATATGGGAGATTCGTCTCATGTGTTTCAGTTTTCAGAGGTTGACTTGGCAGAAGACTTGAGCCACCAAGAGCAACCAGTACAGATTCTAGACTACAAAGTCAAGGTCCTCAGAAATAAAGAGATTCCACTTGTGAAGGTCTTGTGGCACAACCAGAGAGTGGAGAAAGCCACTTGAGAGGTAGAAAATGAGATTAGGGATAGGTTCCCAAAGTTGTTCAGGTAAATTCCAAGGTCAGAATTTTTATAAGAGGGGAGAAAATGTAGCATCCCAGGATTAGAAAAGCCCTTAGGCGTAGAGTTTTAGGGTTAGATGTGAAATTTAGTCATAGATTGGGAGTTTAAAAGAGTTTAGGGGTGAGATGGTAAGTTTCCAGAGCCTGTGTGGCTTTCGCATAATTCCTTTAGGGAGGTTTCAATCATGCGAAGCGCGAAAAATGAATTATATTCATTTTCCCTTGTGCACTCCTGTGCACTATGCCCTGCACGCCTATGCAGGTAGGTTAAATGAGAGAGAGACGGGAGATTAAGTTTATTTCTCACCCAGTTTTCCCATTCCAGCCACTATTTTCTCTTTGTTTCAGTGGTTCCCAACCTTAGAACAGATTTGCAGCAACCAGTAGCTCCCAATCCAGCAAGAGAAGCAAGAGAATAGATAGAAAGAGAGATTCTAGCAGCCATGGCAAGAGGTAAGTGTTTCCTTACTTATTCCTTGAGTTTCCCAACATGTTTGTGATGATTGTTGATACTTGGAACGTTTGGTTATGTTCCCAGCATGCTTATGACATGTTTGTATATTGATATGAGATGAAATGATGCATGAGATGATGATTTCCACCCTTGAACCATGCTTGCTTTGCTTATGTGTGTTTATGTGAGAGAAATGAGACATTTTCATGGTGGAATGAGTTGTCGATGCAGGACAAGACACACGCCCGTGTGCCTTTGTTTCTATAAGGACACGCCCGTGTGTACAAAGTGTGCATGACTTGGTTTGCAGATGCACGCTTGTGTGTCTTGAGGGACACGGCCGTGTGCCAGCTATTTCAGAGAAATGCACAGAATTTTCAGAGGCGAGCACGACCAAGGCATGCATGGTCAGTAACACGACCAGCGGACGACCCCGTGCGTCTGGGCACACGCCTGTGTGCCTTTGCCATGCACGTCCGTGTATGACTCATGCACGCCCGTGTGCTTTGTTCACATGCCCGTGTGCCAGCATCTTTTTCCAAAAAGCCTTAAAAAGAGATAATTAAGCATAGGAAAACCAATTTAAAGGCTAATCAGCACCAGATAAGAGTAAAATCAGATAATAAAGCTGCATATGCATACCATAGCATGACATGCAGCATGAGAGGATCAAGGGATCTGAATTTAGTAGTATTTAGCATTCAAAACCTGATGTACGGGTTATAGATTTTGGTGAACTCGAGGGGGCATCTGTGGGATTTCAACTTTCTGACACCAGTCAGATTATCCAGCATTTCATATTCAGTTTTCTAGCTTATCACTAGACTGTTCAGCCCACATGATCAAGATGTCGAATCCTTGTGTTCATCAGCCTGATCAGCACAGCAAGTATCTTTAGATACATAGATTCAGATGCATGCATCATCAGTTATTTTTAGTTAGCATAAGATGACATATATTTCATGACATGATTAATAATGAGACCAGATAATAGAAAAATAAACAGTTTCAGCGCCAGCAAGCGATTAGATGAATGATTAGGGCCAAGGCTAAGTATGTGTGATTGTGTTTGCTTACTTGAGTTGAGGGAAGTAAGGAATGCTTACTGGGTGATCTTTATCACTCATCCATTTCCTTCTTCCTTCCTTTTCAGGTTTACATGCTGCTGGCGAGGAACGGGCAGACCGAAGCTGACAGGAGAGGGCCCCACACCAGTTTTTCGTTTGTATATTTTGGTTTTGGACCTATTGGGCCTTGTATTGAAAATGTATATTCTCACATGTAATCAGATTGTATAGAAACAGTTGTATATATATATATATATATATATATATATATATATATATATATGAAAATGTCATTTTGGGCTCATTGTACATTGTAGATTATAGTTTCAGTTTTCAGCTTTTGTATGCACATGTATTTAGTAGTAGATTCTTTTTTATAGGATTCCCGTCGCGTGTACCCAATTTTCAGACTATTAATAAAAGAGAAATATCTTATTCAGTAGCAGGGGTACGCGTGGCGGCGGTTCCTATATATACTTTTTACGCTAGAGTTTGGGGTTAGATGCGAGAAATAGTGATAGATTTAGAGTTAGAAGAGTTTAGGGGTGAGTTAGAGAGTTTTTAGAGCTAGTGTGACTTGCGCATGATTCTCCTTGGGAGGTTTCTTTCATGTGAAACGTAGGAAATAAAGTTTTTTCATTTTTTCTTGTGCACTCCCGTGCATACTTGTAGGAGGAGAGAGGTAATGGCTTTTAAGCATTTCTCACCTGTCTTTATCCATTTTCATTTAAGGTTTCCTTTCATTTTCAGGGAATCTCAATCCTGGGGGTGTGATTCGGTAATAGGAAGCTCTCAATCCAACAAGAGAGTAAAAGTTTCAATAGAGAGAGAGAGATTAGAGTAGCCATGGTAAGAGGTAAGTATTTCCTTACTTCTTCCTTGAGTTTCCCTATATGAGTTTGATGATTAATGAGGTATGTTTATGCTTCCAGCATGCTTTGTGATTTACATGATTTGATTACATGTTAATGTGATAAAAAGGAAAGGATTATAATGATAATTCCTTCCCATGGATATGTTTGGTGTGTATGTGTATGCTCATGTGTTTGAATTGTTGTTTTGGATGCTTGATGATGATGTTGTGTGTTATTGATGAAATTGGTGAGTGTTTATGTGTTGTTTGAAGTGCTAGAAGTGAATGAAATTGACTGATTGTAGATTGGTTGAGTTTTGGATGGGATTCTGTAAGTTTCAGGTATGGTTTACCGAAACAGGGTAGGACACACGCTCGTGCTCCCGCAGACACATGCTCATGTGCCCTTGCACTTGTAAGGTCACGCCCATATGCATGATTTATGCACGACTGGAATATGTAGAGGGCACGATCGTATGCCTGAGGGTCATGGTCGTCTACTTGCATAAAAAAGAATAATGAGCAGAATTCTATAAGCTAGAATTATCAGGATGCATGGTTGGCACACGACCTGTGCACTCGCATACACGACCGTGCGTCCCAACATGCACGCCCATGCATAAGCAGAATTTTAAAGAAATAGATTAAAATGAAAGATAAAGCATGGGAAACCTATTCTAACTACAATAAAGCATATAATAAGAAAAAATAAGATAAAAGGATACATCATCAGCATATCATAGCATGACATCCTATAGTATTCTCAGAATAAGGGATCAAGAGATCCATTTGTATTAGTTTTAGTATTCAGAACCTAATATCTAGGTTAGTTATTTAGGGTGAACTTGAGGGGGCATTTATGAAATTTTAGCTTTTTTACTATGGTTAGATTAGTTTATTTTCGGTTTACTAGTCTAAGGACTAGTATGTTATATACTTCAGCTTACTGGCATTTCACTAGTCTGTTCAGCTCACATGACCAAAATATCGAATCTCTGTGTTCATTAGTCTAATCAGCACAGTAGGTATCTTCAAATACATAGAGTACTAGCAATGATTTTCTTTAAAGTTGGCCCAAAGGTCCATAATATATTTCAGCATGGCTTTATTTCATGGCATTTCATTCCATAGCATGAAACAAGTTACATTCAAAATAATAAGCAAGAAATAGGAACAGTTAAGCTAACTGCAGGTATGTATTCAACTTAGTTTCTTGTTTGAGTTGAGGGAAGTAGGAAATGCTTACTAAGTGATTTTATCACTCACTTTTTTCCTTTTTTTCCTTTCTTATAGGTATGTTGTGTTTGTTGTTGAGGTTCGAAAGGACCATGGCTGAAAGGAGAAGGCTCCAACTTGTTTTAGATGGCCTGGTGGGAGTTTCATATGCATGCAGTTTTCTTTTTCAAAACACTTTTGTAGGAATGCATGCATGTATTTTGATACATTATAAGTGTATATACTTATATACATATAAGAATACCTTAATATAAGTTTCTTTGAAACCTCACCACGGTGTTATTAAATGTTTTCAGCTTCCGCATGTATGATTAGTTTTACATTAACTCTTTCGTAGGATTCTTGCTATGTATATCAATTTTCAGTATAATTATTATTAAGTACATAAATAAGCTCAGAAACCAACAACAATTATATATACAGTAATGGGTCTTACAACTTCGTATAAAAAGGTAGTCAGTTTGGTAAAAAAGGTAAATTAGCTCCTCGGTATATTAGGTCATATGAGATTTTGGAGAAGGTGGACAGTTTGGCTTACGAACTAGCTTTACCTACTAGCATGGGTCATATTCATAATGTTTTTTATGTCTCTTCGTTGAAAAGTATGTAAGGGATGCTTTACATATGGTTGAGATTTAGGATTTTGAGTTGGCAAATGATATGAATCATCAGGAACAACTAGTTCAGATATTGGATCATCAAGTTAAGACTTTAAGAAATAAAGAAATTCACTTGGTTAAGGTGTGATAGAGAAATCAGAGACATGAAGAAGCGACTTGGGAGATTAAGTCTGAGTCTTTTAGGTTATTATAGGGATAAAATTTTTATAAAAAGGAGAGTGTCATAAGAGTCTAATTTTTTTGAAGTGGTAAATAAGGTAATAAAAAGGTAAAATTGAGAGTTTCTATGTTTTAAATTGATTTAATTTAATGTTAGGGGTATTTTGGTCTTTAGAAGGCTTTATTTGGGTCATACATGTGTATAGCACAAAATGACACAAAAATTTTTAAATTCTCGTCATGCATAACTGTGCATCCTTATGTACACAACTGTACATATCATGTTTTGGTGCATTCTATATAAAGCAACTCTATTCATGTGATTTTCATAAGTTTAATTTAAAATTTGTGAGTTATTTAGAAAATGAGATTTAGAAAGTGGAAGAAGAGCTTGAGCACGGGAAATTACCATCGGTCACCAAAGTTTAAGTTAGAGAGAGAACTTATTAATCAGCTAGTCAAGTAAGTAATTTCTTAGACTTTGATATTTGATTTTTAGAATTCAAACGTGATTGCTTGTGATCTATGTTTCTAAACATGCATGAATGTTAATCAAAAGTTGTAACATCTTGGGGTTAGATTTATCTTTTAGGCTTCTAATCTGAGGTTAGAATGAGATTTATGAGAATTCTAGGATTGTGAGAAAGTTTTGGGATGAAATAGAGGTTTTTATAGAGTTAGGTGGCTTATGCATGGATATGTTTGAGTGGATTTGCATGCGAGCACGGGAAAATGGCATTTTTATAATTTTCCTATCATGCACGACCGTGCATGTGTAGTGACCCTTGCCCTAGGCCTACTGTGTGCAGCTATAGAATATATATATAAATATATATATATATATATAATAATAATAATAAAAATGTACCTGTGACGGAGATCCCCACGAGGGAAAAGAATTTTAACTGCTGCTCAAAATACTATAAAAATCTGAATACGGAAGCGTAAAATATGAAAACTGTAATAAAAATAAGTTATAAAGACTTTTCTAAAAATCCCAGGTTACTCATGTATTAAAATCATGTTAGTCATATAGTGCATAATAGTATAATACACACAAACATAAGTACATGAGATGCGATTAACCAAGCAAATGAGCCGAATCATAAAACTAGCTACCAAGCCATGTCCCCAAAACCTCACAGCCGCATCTCAGTCCCCAAAACTCACTGACCTACAAAAGAGAAAGGAAGGGAAAAGGGGTGAGTGACAAAATCACTCAGTAAGCATTTCCTATCTCTTACACAGACAAGTCATCAAGCAAAGGCTGATCAGAGATCAGACCTCGGATTCTCTGCTTACTGCTTTCTCATTCAATCTTATCTCTTATTTCTTTACTTTCTTAAATCATTAAGTTTTCAGAATTCTCATGTGTTTTATGCTTTGTACTCTGCTTTTATCTCATATGTTCTCATGTATGTGGTACATGACATGGTATGCATGCTCTAATGCCATGTAAATCTCATTTCTCATAAAACTTTGCCCCTCGGGCTGATTTTCTGAAAACTCTTTCTGATAAAATCTTTGATCTAAAGATCCTCATATATATATATAGTATATCTGAAAACGGTATCAAAAGCACTGTATCTGAAAAATAACTCTATTATGTTGGCCAGTCTGATGAACACAGGGATTCGGTACCTTGGCCTCGCGAGCTTAAACCTATAAGAAAACTACTCGTGCACGACCATGTTCTCTCTAGCGAACCATGGTTTTCCTCTCTAGTGGGCGTGCGAACTCACAGGTGCCCCCTCGTATCCACCCCTAACTGATGTCCGAAACATCGTATATATATACTTTTAAAACATCTCTTGGATCTGTAGATCCCTTTTCTGAAAACATCTCATGTATGGCATGTCATGCTCAATGCTCGATAATCATGCATGAAATGATGTTATATCTCATTATTCTTACTTTTCTCATGCTCATATTTCGCTTAGGAAAGCTTAGGGTAGCTTATCTTTATTTTAATATGCTTTAAATTCTTATTTTCTTTCTTTCTTAAGCCACACGGGCATGTGTGCTAGCATGCACGGGCGTGTGTCAAGGCACACGGGACCGTGTGCTCCTCGTGTTGATAGGCGTGCAACGTTCTGGAAATTTTTTCTCAATTTCAAGCAATTGGCTGACCACACGGGCGTGTGGTGCAACACACGGGCGTGCATAACTGAGCACACGGGCGTGTATCACACTGCACGGGCGTGTGTCTGCCTCAGCACCCTCCCATGTCTTGCCTACATAGGCGTGCAGATTTGGGATCTCACACACGGGTGTGTGCACTCAGATGCATGGGCGTGTGTGCAGATTTTCATACGCACACGGGCAGGATGCAAGGTCGTGTCCATGTAGATTTGAGGCCACACGGGCATGTCCCCTCGGGTGCACGGTCGTGTGCTCAACCCAGAATCTGCAGATGCGTCTGGAAACCCAGAAAATCTCACACAACTCATCCAATACTCAAACCATCTTCAATTAAACATAACCACAGCACATATACATGATAATAAACATACTCAGCTCATGCATTTCTCATTTAAATCATCAAATCTCATGCATTTCTCATCCAAAGCATACCCAAGCAACATATTCAACATACATTGCATATTCATTTCAAAATCATCATACATTAATCATCTCATCATCAAGACATGCTGGAGAACATCCACAACATGCAACATACATCCAGAAAGCTGGAAACTCAGAAAAGCATGTTGGAAACCTAAGTGAAGAAGTAAAGAAATACTTACCTCTTGCCATGGTGTCCAGATCCCTCTCTCTAACTGGTCCTGGATCTCTCACCGGAACGATGACGACTGGCTGGATGATTTCTGGTCTAAGGTTTGCTGGTAAAGGAAGGAGAAAAGCTGAAGGAGAAAACTGCGGGGAAAAGCGGGGAAAAGAAATATATCTCATCTCTCTCTTGGCACACGGGCGTGTGCCCCTCAAAATCTCAGATTTCTCACTTTTACCCCTCATTTTAGCCTAAATGACATTTCTACCCTTAGGCTATTACAGCCCGTGCGTGCGATAAGTTTTAGTCGCCTTGGTTTTAAGTTAAGCTTATCCAGTTTTCCAACCATTTTCATCCAAAGTTTCCATTTCATTTTCAGAGCATAGCAACCCTAAGAGGAAAGATCAGTATCCAGGACCACCAATCCAGCTTAAGCTTGCAATTTCTTAGAGAGAAGAAGCATGTCTCGAGGTAGGCAGTTCTTACCTCTTTCCCTTGTGCTTTTTGTATATTTGATGCATGTTTAGTTGAGATGAGTTTGATTCCAGCATGCTTATGATGTTTCTTGTGTGCTTGATGCCATGAGAATGATGATGATGATGATTTGATGCATATATATGTGTTATGTGTGAGAATATGTATGATATACATACTTTTGTGATGGGTTGGATGTTTACTTGAGTGATTGGAAGTTATTGAAAGGGCAAATATGTGTATATGAAGTGTTTTACATGTGGGAAATGTTTGATTCGCATTTAGTATGAGATTTGGGTTGGAATCAGCTTGATTCCAAGCGATCATGTAAGTGTAGAGCAAGACGGACGCCCGTGCATGCGTAGTGTATGCCCATGCATACTGTCTTTTCTGCATGGTCACGACCGTGTTCACATGGTCGTGCATGACCTAAAAATGCAGGGTTACACCCGTGCATGTTAATGCACGCCTGTGCACCAAGAGAAAATGAGAAATATGCAGAAAAATCATAGACCCGAGCATGACCACATGCACGACTTGCTCACGATCCCGTGCAAGCTCATACACGCCCATGCACATGACACGTACGCCCGTGCGTCAGGCAAAAAAGAGAAATTAAGCATGAAAATGAGAAATGTGCACAGTAAAAGCCATCAAATGAATATGAAACAGTAAAATAAGCTTAGTTAAGCTTACATGATGCATCATATACACAGCATAACATGACATGCCATACAAAGTTTTTAAAAATGGATCCAAGGATCTGAATTCATATTTTCAATAGAAAAACATAGATTTTAGGGGTGAATACGAGGGGGCACTTATGAGTTTCAGCACACCCATTGCATCAGGAGCTATAAGCTCATTACTAGCCCTATGTATCGGCATATGTCGGGATACTCAATTAGTAGATTATAGGTTTCCTGATCCGAAGATCAGATGCAGTATAGCGCGAGACGCTAAGATCAGTATGAGATTTAGAGGCATCACGTAACCTATATAGTTTATGATGCATGTTTGCATAGGAAACTCACATGGCTAGGGTGTCGAATCCTTGTATTCATCAGTCTACGCAGCATAGTAGGTACCCCAGGGTACACTGTTTTCAGCATAGCTTTCAAATAAGTTTTCCTATGAGTTTTTAGATATGGGATCCTAGGATCCAACAACATAGTTTTCAGTAAATAATTTTCAGAAAACTATTTTTAGTATGTAAGCCCAGACTTAGCTATGTTTTCAGCATGTTTTATAATATGTAATTCTTACATGACATATATAGTTGCATATCATTCAAAGAATGATAAGATCAGTAAGAATAATGAAACAATAAATAAGCCAGATATGGAACATTGTGTAAAAGAAACGAATATCAAAACAGCAGAACATGAGAAAAACACGTAATGATACGTGAATTACAGAAAACAAGTAACATAACATAACAAAAAAGAGATAAACAATAGTAATGTAAAAGCTTAAAGCTTAAGATAAGAACGATAACACGTGAGAACTAGTTTGGTTTCTTCTCACGTATAAGTTTGATTCTGTATGTGATGATGTGGCAAATCTCCGAGGAGGATTGGTTTAGAGTCAGAGATAGGAAGCGCTTACTGGGTGAATATATCACTCACTCCCTACTTTCCTTTCTCTTGCAGGTTAGTATGTTGGGGGCTGGGAGGAGGAGATGACTGTCGTCTGGGATTCAGTTTGCTTTAGTTTTACAGCATGCTTCGGTTTACATGCTTGCTTAGTTTTATATGCATGTAACTATATGTACACGTTTCTTTTTCACACACCTATTTTATAAATACTTTTACTATAATCAAGTTTTGGGCATGTATATGTATATGTATACATTTGCACCACAGATTTTTCCGTTGCGACAGTTCAGTTCAGTTTAGGTATTCTGGTTGGGTATTATTGACCATATTTTTCCTTATTTATCAATATTATGTTTTTATTAAAATTATAGAAAGACAGTAAACAGTAATACCCAGCTGAGGTGCCTACAAAAGTGTTTGATGATGATTTGCATGTAACTAAGTAAGATTTGTAAAGATCAAGCATGTAAAAAGCTAGATCTAGGTTTTTAAAGCATGAAATGTTAATTTTAAAAAATATATTACTGAAAGCTACAACCTAAAGTACATCTTCTTCTTGTTTTATGTGCTGATGATGATGAATGTGAATTTTAAATTGAATTTGTACTGGAATGATGTTAATAAAGAGAGTATAAGCATGATTAAGGTCGTTATTATTGGTTTAAGCATGATTAGTGTGATGTTATGTTCTTTAAAGCATGATCAAGCATGTTATGATTTAGTAATGAATGTTTATAGTTAATTTGATGATAATATGTGAGATTGAGTTGATTATAATTGTGCATTAGTAACTGCAACTTCACGATAGTTAAGAATAAAGAATTGTTAAGTAAGAAAAATGAAGACTTTTAAGATATGAATTCAAGGATTACGGTTACACATGTTAAGTTTAAAGATTTGTTTATTGAGTGACTTGTCATTTATTCCAAATCCTTTTTCTTACAAGTTAAGTTCTTTTGCCTGCTCAGTAGCTGCACAAATGAGGTTAATGTTACCAGGATTACTTGATGATAGCTTTATATGGATTTTATGTGCAGTTTTATGTTTACAATGTTCATTTTTCAAATAATTCATATGTTTTACAGTTGTAAATATTTTATGTTTCGCATTATGAATAGTAAAAGGTATATTCAATAGATTAGCATGATGTACAATTTTTAATAAAAGTTTAATAAAAAGGGTATTTAAGAAATGAATACGTTTTGTGATTATGATTTAAGTAATTTCGCATATGTATGAGAAATGTTTAAATATGTATACGATAACATTATATTTTATAAAAAATATATATAATAGTATTACAAATATTCAAGGTTGAATTTGATCATCTTGATATGTGTTATGTGATCTTTAATGTTGGTTGATGTCCTTATGATGAATTGTGAGTGTTGTTGGACAAAGAAGAATAGAAGAGTCTGACAAGAATTATCAAAGAAAATGCATAAAGAATAGTAGTAGGGATGCACAGCCATGTGGTTGCAAGACACACACTTGTACAGTGTTTGGATTATAGTCAAACAACCGTGCAGCCAAAAATACATGACAATGTGTGTTGAGTGTGAAAGAGCAAGAAAGATTGGTTGATGTGCCTATTGTACGTGGAGGACACACATCACAACGAGAAATATGGCATGAAGAGAAGGTGTCAAAGCATGCTCATGTCTAGTAATGTATGATGACGCAAGTTAAATGGGTCAAGTTAGTTTGAAGTGTACACTTATGTATGTATGTAGCCCACACTCGTGTATTAGTGTTGTAAAAGAAGGTTTATGAGTTTTAAGTAATGTTTTTTAATCCCAATAGTTTCAAAGGTATTTTAGTCATTGTCTAGTAAGTTCACATGTCATTTCATGAAAAGTTTTACATTAAAACTTATATAGTGTGATTTTATGATTATTTTACATGAGACGAGTAGTATGACATGTTTTGAGTTACAAATTTATGAAAACAAAGAGTTATATGTTTTCTCATTAATTCTATTACAAGATATCTTTTCATGAGCATAGATACAAAGAGATACTTACGAGTTACACTTCTTGTAGTAGGGACTAGAGTTTGTAATAAGACATTGTATTTTGTAGTAAAGTGTTTTGCTTGCATTAGAGTTCTAATCTAATGGGATCGAGTTTATCCTTTAGCTTCACACACTTGTTTCTCCATAAAAATCTTCAAACACCTATAACAAGCTTTTTGAGTTTTCTCATATTTAATCATAGTTTGTGACGAAAAATTATATAACAGTTGATAAAATAGAGCCATCTCAAACTTAGCCTTTCATATTTATTTTTGAAAATTTTACTTAATTAACTTTTTTTAAATCAAATTAAAAAATAATTAATATTTACATGATTTTGTGCAAAAATATGATTGCTTCCGTGAATATGATTAAAAAAAAATTAATTTAATACTGAAATATAAAATATTATATATATTTTTAAATTATAGTGTTAAAAATATATAAAATATCAAGAAAAAGTTATTTGGTGTATATAAAAAGCAAAAATAAATGTACGCCCCCTACCCCCATTCAAAGACAAAAGTTTGTGAGATTAGATACCGGTGATTCAAGATTCAATTTTTTTAATCAAAATAAAGAACTATTTCAAATTAAATTATTGATTTTAATTTGTAGAATATGATTAAGATGTCGTGTTTATTTGAGATTTATCAATTCAGTATAATTAGTGTTTTCTTATTTTCATGTTAAACACTTATAAGTATAATATGCACTCATAAACATATACATACAAGACAAAAAGCAAAAACATTAAATATAAGAAAATAAAAGAAAATTAAAAGGATAAAATTGTCCAAAATCTATATCAAAGTTCCTGGTTAAAAAGCAAATAAAAATGGATTTATTTTTTTAATTTTACTTTTAAATGAAGTTCAAATAGGTATTTATTTCTCATTTTTTCATTCGTAAAATGAAAATTTATTCTTTGTTTATTTATTATAAAATGAATATTTCTCACCTGGTTTTGGTCTAATTCATACTTTCCCATTTTCAAACTTTAGAAAGGATAAAATTTTCACTTTTATGTTTGATTTTATTTATAAATTCAGTTAAATTTTAAAATAAAAACAAGGAAAAGACGAAAGTGCATTTAATAATTCATTTGTTAAATTAGAAAATTAATTTAAATTAAAAAATTAACTAAAATATAATTTTATTTACTTTTTTTTCGCTTTTACGAAATTATACTAATTTTCATGCATACCTATGTATAGAATTCAAAATCGTTGATTTTCTAATTAATACACATGTAGACGTCAAAACATACATGCGTAAATCAAATATACACGTAAATATGAATTTTAACACTATCAGTTATATTTTACGATTTGAGAAATATTCTGACAATATAAATGATTATAAAAGGCGTGTGAATAATTGTATTTCACATTTTATATATTATAGTACAAGAAAACTAGATATTTAATGCAAATGGCGTAAAAACAAATATGTTTTATGATTAAAAATATTTATCCAAATTTGAATAATATGCATAAAATTTGACTATATTTTTTGTTAGGATAATATGCAATAAATCTAAATAAAGTGGAAAAAAATGTTTGAAATTGAATATAATTATTTAGTGGCCGAGAATAAGATATGTATGAAAACCCTTATCAATATATGTGATTTGTTGCAATATGATTGTTCACGCATGGTAACAAGGTTTAAGGACGAATGAAAGCAAAAAATTGTCATTTTTTATGTACACGTAGCATGTGTTATATGCATATCGTAATACATGCAAAAAATAAGTAACTTTGAATTTCATACATAGCGTGTGTATATGGGTACACGCAAAGGAAGAGTAATTTCGTAAAAATGAAAAAAAAAAGTAAATAAAATTATATTTTATTGAATAAAATTAACTATTTACATTAATTTTCCTTTTAAATTTTTATTAGGCTAAATGACTATTTGCCATCTAAGGTTTCCTTAAATGACAAAATCCTACCCAAAAAGTTTTAAAAGTTAGATACTCGCTTTTCTTATAATTTATTTAAAATTTTATAGTAAACGATAAAATACCTTTCATAACAAATTAAATAATATAATATTAAATAAAATTCAATATAAAACAATATAAAATGTTTTAAAAAATATAAAGTAAAAAAATTTTAAAAAATGGTCACTGTCACTGACAATTGAAAACCTAATTAAACGGTAAAAAATAGTTATCTGGTTACTATTAAGATCATTTTTAACCACTTGATTAGGGTCATCATTGCCAACGACGCTATCGGCGATGATAGTCTCTTTTTTAAATATTTAAAAAATTTTAAATTAACTTTTTAAATTTTTTATTATTATTTTATATTTTAAATATTTTTATAAATTTAATTTTTTATTTATTATTTTAAATTCTTTTTTTTCAAAAAGATAAAATACCTATTTGATTAATTAAATTTAATAATTAATCGTTAAATTTAATCATTGATTTTGATTAATAAATAAGTGTTTAATATTTTCAAAACCTTTTTAATAACATTTTATTATTTAAAAAACCCTTACGTGCTAATAAACCGTCTGGCCTTTTTATTATCGTGATAAGTTAGATTATTTTTATACCTTGATGATAAATTGCTACCAACACCACCATAACTCTCTTACCGTCGCCACAAACCATCACAACATTTGGTAAACAACACCAAATAAAAAATTAAAAAAAACGTAATAAAAATATCCTAAAGAGACCAAATAGTCTTAATTGGATTTGATTTAAATTTGTTTATCTCATATTTAAATTAAGTTTAAATTAAAAAAAATCAATTAATTTTTAAAATTAAATTAAAAATAATTTAGTTTAATCTAAATCACAAGCTCATGATAATTTAATTTAATTTAAATTTGATTTGTGATTTAATTTAGATTATATTAAACAATTTTTAGAATAACATTATTTTTTTAATATTAGATAAAATAATATTATTTGTTAATAAATCACAAATTTAAGTTATATATTTAAATTATAAATTTGTATTATAAATTTAAGTTAAATTATTTTTATTTTAATCAAAATCGAGTTGTCATATTTGGATATAATAAATTAAATTAAATTATTTTTTATTTAAATCAAATATAAATATAAAAAATATTAAAATTCAGTTTGATTCGTATGATTTGATTTTCAATGCATTTGGTGTAAACCGGACCAAAATGTTACACCAATATCTATTTTATTTTTCGTTTGCAAAGCAAGAATTATATCATACTCCTTCCCTCCCTCCCTCCCTCCCATCCATAACGACACCTAACTCTGCCCACCACATCATGAAAACTCACCCGACCAACAGAACCAACTCCTCATTCATCCACGTGTCAATTTACTGGTGTGACCGGTTCATGAAAATAAAGCCATAAGACCTCCACGCCACTCTCTCTTATGAATGGTCAAAGTCAAGAAAGCCATTGGAATTTCGAAATATCTTACCAGAAAATTCACTGCAATTTCCCATAAATTTAATTGAATTTATTAAATGTTATCCGGGGAAAAGTCAAGTTTAGGCCTAGGTAGACTTGCCAACGTAACGTATCTTTTATTCAATGAGGATTTTTCATTTTTTTTTTATTATTTTTCTAACTTTTTATTAATAAGTTAATTAAAAAAAAAATTTCTAAGAATTATGATATCCTCCGTTACGACAAAATCAAACGGCGATTTTCTGACAAACGCCGACATCAACCTTATCTTTGGACGGACGTTACCGAGCCTGCTCAGCTTCGTTGAAACCGAATCGCTTTCTTATATAAATATAAGTGCATAAAAACAAAAACCTCTTAATTTTATCATTTCAAAAGCGTAGACTAAATTACCAAAACAAATAAAAGCGTAGACTAGTTCGCAGCATCAAAAATCAGATTTCTACGATCACATTTGCAGGTATTTTCGTTCAATTTTAGCGTTTTTATATTATGAATGTTGTTTGAGCCTCAATGATCTTGGATTTCATTGTAGTTTGATTGTGATTGCGAATTTTCATCTTTGGGATTTGGGGTTGTGTGATGATGAGATGGATTGTCTTTTTTGTCCTTTTTTTAGGGTTTTGGAATTTGAATAATGGTGTTTCAGTTTGATTGTTGAGAAGATTTGGAAAATGAGAAATTTGGGCTTTTTAAGGTCTTTTGGCTGAAAAATAACTGAGAGAAATAATTTTACCCGAATGTGATTTGAGCTGAAAAAGTCAAAATTTAATTTTCTTTTTCTTTTTGATTTATATGAACTGTTAACTAAGGTTTGTAATGGTTGACAAGAGGGTTTGGTTTTAATATGTAAATTTTCGACATCTTGTGGTACTTATGTGTTTTTGTTATGGCAAAGAAATTGGGAATCATCTTTAGTTCTTTGTGGTTGACCACGTAGTGCTAACAGTTTTAAAGCTTGTTACCGGGTTGTGATGTCTGTGTACTGGTGAATTGTGATTGTATGTTGGCGTATTGTTTTTGCTAAAATGTATCATTGATTTTTTTTTTTTTTTTTTTTTGGTGTATCATGACAGGAATAATGAGTGATCACCTGATTTTGTGTGTTGACCGCCTTGTAACACCTGATAATTTGCATTCTCTGGAAGGGAATGAGGTTCTGGGATCATCCAGTGAGGGTACCAGTTCTCAAGCTGCTGATCCATCAGCTCGTGTTATTGATGTTGAAGGAGTGGGAGAACATGGTGTATCTGAAGAAGAAGAACCACTTATTCAAATGGTGGAATGCCGCATATGCCAGGAGGAGGATAGCATTAAGAACTTGGAGGTTCCCTGTGCTTGCAGTGGCAGTTTGAAGGTACTAATCTTTTTAATCTCTGCTATTTTTAAAATGCTCTGATGGGGTTTTGCTTAAACTATGTTAAGGTGTGATGCTCTGTTATTTTTCTCACAAAGGAATTTTATTACTCTTTGAGTAATTCAAAGTCCTTTTTTTATGTTATGTATATATTGATATTAATTTCTATAACTGTGCTCAGGAAGAATATTGACACACACACCCACACATAAAAAGCACAACTGATAAAAGCATGCTTGAACATCTCTTCTTGCTGTGCAGTTTTCACTTACATGTATGGAATGGAGTATTAGATTTCTGCTTTTTACATTACATATATTTGAATTTGTTTCTGACATTATGTTTATAGTGTCATACTTGAAGCTGACATGTTTTGTTTATCTAGTTTGCCCATAGGAAATGTGTCCAGCGTTGGTGCAATGAGAAAGGGGATATAACTTGTGAGATTTGTCATCAGGTAAGCTGCTTCTGTCTTCTGTATTTCTATTCACATTTCATTTATGCCAAGCAAGGGACCTACTAGATCTGTGGTTTATATTTTTTAAAGTTTTATAAATATTATTTATGTGTCTTTTTTACTTGTTCGGTCTTAGAAGGTACAGTGAGTACTTTTTCTTTCTTGGTCAAGTATAACTTACAGATCAAATTGCAGGTTTTTAAAGTTATTGATTTAGATGTCTCAGTGTACTATGTTGGATGACTTTTGATATATTTTGTAATTTGGCATGTTTTAATCTTAGCAGAAGTTTATTTTCTGATATATTATCTTCATATAGGGATATGTTCATATTTGGAAATATAGTTTGAAGTGGTTTTTTTTAAAATAATCCAAGACTATAGTTTCCTTAATTTCCTGGCCTTCGAGGGGAAAGGAGGCCTAAACACTAGGATCATTTCTCTTCCGTCTTGATGAAATTTGCACGTGCAATTGGATTGCTTCACTCAAAGAACTTTGTGCTCATACTCTCTAAATAAATTATACATTGAAGACAATTTGGTGATATTTTTTAGTGAACTAGACTTTTTAACTTTCTCTGAAAATGTTGAGATGTTTTTCATGTTGCATGATGCTTGCAAATAGCAAACTTTTTCTTGATTTGTCATATTTAATAAGAAATCTTAGGTGAAAAAAGGGAAGATCTCCAGAAATCTCAAAAGTGGGCATAAATTTTTGTGTTTTTGCATTGCACTTTGTGGCATAGCTCAAAATTATCAACTTGTAAGTGGAGTAAAAAGTTTTTATTGATAGAATAATCATATAATTGTTCTTTTTCCTTTTCCTTTAAGTGAAAGGCTACTTTTAAATTTTACACCTCTCTATAGTTGCATGCATATTCAGTTTCTGTCTCTGAAAAATGTTCTTTTTCCATCTTCTTTGTCTCCCCCTTGAATTTCAACATTTTGCATGCACTTTGGGTGACCTGAATGGATTCTTCTTTTTGCTGCATGAAGATTTTACCTTGAAAATCTTGATCGTGTTGAACATGACATGTATGGCTGTTTTGTTTGGGATCTCAAAATTTTGTTGCACTTTTCTTGATTTCTTCAAATTTGGAATTTGGCTTTAGTGTAAATTAATATTACTTTTTCTTTCAGTACTTTTTTTTTCAATTGGAATTTGGCATTGTGTATAATATTTATGCTTATTTTTCAGTTTCAGTAAAGGGGTTTGTTATTGTGGTCTCTCGCATGATGTCTCTGAGCTTTTGTACTTGATTGGCCTGTATTATCTAGCAAGTTGTAATTGGCTCTTGATTCATATGCGTATGGTATAGCTAAGTAATGTGTTTATTAATTTGTTGAAAGGTTATTTGTTTGTTTACATTTGGTGAGTTAAAGTGACTCTGGAATGAGTTGATTATCAGATTGATCATTTTATAGCTGCTGTAAATATTTTTTGTTATAACAGCCTTACCAACCTGATTATACTGCTCCACCACCTCCCCCTCGATCAGAAGATACTACAATTGATATCAGGCAAGTCTTAATCATACATAGGTTTCATCCCATTGTCCTAATGTTATTCATTTGATAATTTATTTACTTTTTTGGAATCATCTGAAGGACTTAATTGATAAATATCATATATTTGCTGCAAGTATTTGAATCATTTGCTTGCTTTCCATGTTGAATAACTCGTCTCTATGGCTCCTGTGACCCTGTTGCATACAGACAAATATATTGGGGTTTGTTGCATATTCATATGAGGCATAAGTGCGGGTCCAGTCAAGATATCAAATTTTTTATTATAATTCTCCATGTTTAAATCAATATTAAAAGTGGAATATATCAATTTTGCTGGATGGCTATTTTAGGCACAACAATTTAAAACTTTGTTCATTTGTTTTTTCAAATTGTTACACAGTGAGACTTGGACAGTCTCTGGTGCTCCCTTGGACTTGCATGATCCTCGAATTTTGGCGATGGCAGCAGCGGAACGCCATTTGCTAGAGGCTGAGTACGATGAATATGCTGATAGCAATGCTAGTGGAGCTGCATTCTGCCGCTCTGCTGCCCTAATTGTAAGACAATTATTCTTTCATGGAAAGAAATTTATGAGTTTTTTATATTCTGGTACACAGAATTATTTGCTCAAGGCATATTGAATAATCTATCTTTTTTTTTCTGGTTTTATTAACTTTTGAAAATGCGTTATATCAGAAAATGATCCAACATGTGTTCATTATGAAATGTGAAATTGTACTAGGCATATTGAATAATCTATCTTTTTTCTCCTTTATTCTGGTTTTGTCCATGTCTTTTGTTATTGCCACTGTATCAAATTGTGCTTGGTCCAGAACCTGCTCCAGGTTGTTGGGCCAGGACTTTATATTCACAATTGGAGGGGAAACTTAGTGGTTTCTTTTTTCATTGATTATTGTCAATTACTAATAAAATATTTCTTTCCATATTTAGTGTGATAAATGACTATGAGGTTTCCTCTTTTGTTGCAGTTAATGGCTCTGCTTCTCTTGAGGCATGCACTGTCTCTCACCAATTCAGATGGAGAGGATGATGCTTCTACATTTTTCTCTGTATGTTGGATATGAATGTTCATTGTCTCCGAGTAATACACAATCATCTTTTTTAATTAAACAATTTTTGCTGGACAGCTTTTCTTGCTCCGGGCTGCTGGTTTTCTTCTTCCATGTTATATAATGGCATGGGCTGTCAGTATATTGCAGCGTCGAAGGCAAAGACAGGTTAGTTTCAGGCTCCTCTCTCATGTGAGTCATAAAATAATCGTCACTTATATCAAGAATATGTTTAGGAAACAAAGCTCATGGTATTTTGCTGACTCAATTGTTTATTTGTTAATTTCCTTTGTGTTTTTTATTTGTATTGAATCAGGAAGCAGCAGCACTTGCCGCAACCGAAGTTGCATTTATGCTTCAAGCAGGGCAACGCCGGGGATTGCATTTCACAATAGCACCAGGACCTCCAGTGACCCCCCATCAGGAGCCACTCCAATAACATGGTTTCTGTTTTGGATGATATGAGTTACTGCATTGGTGTGGAGAGTAGGCCAATGATGTATATGAGTATGTATGGTCTTGCTGATGCAGCGTTGCTACCAGGGATTAAACAAAATTGGTTTGACTGTATTTCTCTGCATGCTGTATTGAATCTCTAATTTTGTTGTACTGAGAAAACCCTACAAACTCAACAATTTTTTTTTTTTTTTTGCGTCTTCAAGCGTGCGTTTCTATGGTAATGTTTGTACGTAAATTATGGATCTCACAGCTGCTGAATGTATTGATCTTGTTGGGTCAGCAGGGCATATTGCCGCATTGCATGACTATGTTTGCCAAGAGGGTTGATTTCGATATAAGTTGTTTGAGCTCAAATTTGAACTTGGAGCAAACAAGTTAAGTTTAAACTAAGGATTGAGTATGCTTGCACCAATAGGTTTCAAATCAATTTGATTATTCGAATTTAAATTGGCTCAAAACGAATTTAGAATTAAATTATTTTTAATTATTTTTAAGTCTTAATTTGTCAAACTCAAGTTTATCCTGAAATGCCTCTTTTGAATTCAAGCAAATTTCGAAATGGTCTTTTTAGATTCAATTGGATATCAAATTGGAATTTTGTTTTGGTGGTGTTTTGATTTAATCTAGTCCCATTGGCCAACTATATTGGATTTTCTCATGTGTACATAACAGGTTATGATGTGATTAAGATTTAAGTCTTCCTTCCAAGTTAATTACATATTATAAAGTAACTAGCATAAGATTCATTTGAGTAATTTGTTTGTATTTAAAGGCGAGCTTATGCAATGATTTTAAAACTTTTTAGCACTTTTTTGGTAAGAGGTCCTGAATTCCTCGAACAAATATTAATTGTTTTAGTTTTTAAAAAATCTTGGCTAGGCTTCGACAATAACATTATTTTCTTCTAGTGTTAGTTTCTAATCAGCCTTATATTGCAATGCATTGCAAGACTACTTATTCTCAATTGTTATTAACAGAGGCGACAAAATTTAACACCATCAGTTAATTAATACGATACAACGTAAACAAAATTGGGTTGGGTTATGGCTTTTAACATAAAAACTTGGTTTGGATTGGGTTTAGATTGACGCGAACACAATCATGTCAAATTTGGATTGATATAAAACTAATTGGAATTGATTAAAAAAATCTTAAATAAAATATTGTATAATATAATAATAACAAAAAATCTTTAATGTCCGTTATCTTCTTTATTTGAGAGAATAAGTTTCAATTCACAAAATCTATATTTCTTAATTCAAATCAACAAAGAGATCAATATTGCTTCTTTAGAGACCAAAATGACATCACTTACCCTCTATTTTAACGATCGGTATTACTAAATCAATATAATTATATACACATTAATTTTTTGTTATCTATTTTATGTGCCTAAATAATGTATTATTATATAATTTGATGATTTTAAACTAATGATAAATTAATAATAAATTAATATCTAGTCACATAATGACACATTATTTAGGCATATAAAATGTGTACAAAAATTATATACACATAACAATGTTTTTGCATGATTAAGTAGGTTTTGTTATATACTTTTTTTTTTTATAACAATGATTTTTTTTTTTTTATATTACTTGTTTCTATTTTGTGGTTATCTCAATTTACATAAATGACATGATAGAGCGATAGGATCTCCTATTTTTGGCAAAACTTTCGGAGGTCATAACCCACAAAATTATAAGTTGTGTCAGTCTTATGGGCCATATGAACCACCTTGAGGACCTTAGGGCAAGGTCTATAGGCTTGAAAGGCACAATCCATACAAAAATAATAAATAATAAATAATATAAAATGGTTGGTTGGCTAACAAAAGCATGTGAGTCTACTTCCTAAGAGTAGACCTGACAATTCATGTTATCAAGTCATGCCTGCATCGTATTAATTTAAGTTTTTGATTGAAGATCCTCAATACTAACTTAATTCGTAATAGAATTATGTCAAAATTTCTTAATTATAAATCAAACCAAAATATTTTTTGGTTGACTTGATCTAATCTAAATTAATCCAAACTATCTAATATGATACTTTATCAAATGCTAAAAAATACCATGATATATTACAAAATAATGCTAAAAAAAAAACTTGGTGTTTAGTGATTATAAAACAATTGTTTATCATAGACATAGTTATGGGTCATGTTAGGCTAAATCTAATGTGGCATGTCATGTCAGGATTGGTAGGCTTTACGAGTAGGCTAACTTGCTAGCATAACAAAACTTGGGGCACAATGCAAGACTCTCTTAGTTGTGCCTCAATTGACCCTTAATAGGATGACCTACATGTTTTTGTTCTGGACAACTATTTTATATATTTTATTATATTATATATATTTTAAATTTTTATATTAGATCAGCCAATAAGCCTAGCTCCTAAGGCCCTTGGCATGATTTACGAGCCTAGCATGACCTATAATTGTGCCCTTTGCAAGCCATATAAAAAATGAGGGACTCAACCCCTATCATGTCCATCTATGTAGCCAATATAAGTAATGCCAATTTTTTTATTGATTCAAATTAGGGAATAAAAATTTTATTAAATGAAATTCTTTTTATTGAATAAAGAAGATAATAGATATTGTGGATTTTTTATTGTTACTATGTTATGTAATATCATGTTTAAAAAATTTTGGGTTAGTTTGGGTAAATTCAGGTTTGCCTTATGTCAACCTGAACCTAGACTGATTTTGTTTGAATTAATTTGAACTTGATTCAAACTATTTTTGTGTAAAAAATTAAAACCTTAACTCTATTTTTTTGTGTCATATTGTATTGAGTTAATGACTTGTGTTAAATTTTGTAAGGTCTAGCTAGAGGCTCACGCAAGCATGCCCTAGGGGCCCTTAGGTTGCGTCCTAAGCCTTGCCATACTAGCATGTTGACCTTGCTCAATTGGTAGGCCTTGGCATGACACAATAAACCACATCAAATTCAAATAGATTCAACCCATTGTCATGTCTAGATATAAACAATTGATTTTATTAAGTGGTTATTTGATATTATGTTTTTTCATATGTTATTTTGTAATAAATTATGATATTCCTTAATATTTGACAAAATGTCTAATTACATAGTTTGAGTTAGTTTAGGTTGTATTAAATTAGGTTAGGTTAATACAAAAATATTTCAGTTCGATCTAAAGTTATAAATTTTAACACTTTTTTTATTTCAAGTAAAATTAGTGTTAAAGACCTTCAATTCAAAACCCAAATTGATATGATACAAAAATAGCTCCACCACACAAATTACTAGGTTTAATTTTGAGTTCATTTGATATCAAACTTTCTTGAATTTTCTTTTAAGGATTACAACACTCCTTGTTGTTATTCTAGCCAAACTTAAGAATTCCCATTTAAATAGCATTTACAAATTAATTTTCGCAACATGATAGAGCTTTACAAGAATGAAATGCCTCATGTCATGATTCAACTCACAAAAGTATATATTTTCTTCGTCACCTCCGCAACAATATGTCGTCTTGAAGGGGGCCATAGTTATTCTTGACTATAAAGCTAAACAATGATAAAAGTCCCGATTTTTTCTTGTATTTGCCAAGGCAAGGTGCTCCCGAGCTATCAAGAGTAGTTGGCTTGGCTTTACATAGAGATGGACCCCTCTCAACATAGAGAATGATTGTGATGGAACGTTTAATCTTGGATCTTAAATTTTTAAGTTCTAACCAGCATTCTTTCTGACATAAGCTGGGAATCCGAAAACATATCCTCTTGAACGTATTGCTGGTTTTGGGATTGATTAATAATAGACAATGTAGCTAATAGCAAGGAAGTTAATGATACCGTACAACTGAAAGAAGATTTCAAAGTAGAATGTGATGGTGAAGAAGGGATTTTGAAAGCAACAGCTCAATTAATTTTTCTTTTGCTTTAACATGGCATGGAGATGGTGCTTAAAAGCAAAAGCCCCCCTTTCTCTATTTAGAGTATGTAAACAGTTGTTAGTCTATGACTATGACCGGTCCCCATTTTCCCTTTTAACACTACAACATATTCTCTCTTTTCATCGAACAAAATAAATTTTAAATCTATGAAAATTGTACAATTTCAAGGTCACAAACTTAGAGAAAATTTTGGTGGCGCATCTGGGTTTCTTCCCTCTTCAGTAGTCATGCTTAAAACGTTATGACAACTAGAAAAACCCTACTAAAATAAGCAAGGCAAGGCTTGCTTGCTTATATGAATTGAGAAAAAAAGAGACAAAATGGTCTATTGGTCTTCATGGGTAAGCGAAAAAGCAAGGAAAAAACAAAAAATAAAGGCCTTATATAGAGAAGGCCTGATGGGGGTGTTTCTCTCTTTGAAACTTTAAATGAAGGGGCTTAGAATTGGAGGACAATCCAAAGAAAAGCATAAAGGAATTCATTTAGCACAAGGAACCAAGACTCTTATTTTTTGTTGCATGGAGAGAAGAGCTTGGAATTCTAAAGTTGTTTATAATAAAGCAAGTGATTGTTTTTTTTTTTTTTTGAATGATTTACTATTCTTCATCCTTCATCCAACATCTCTACTTTTAATGGCTTTTTTCTAACTGTTTCTGCCTAATAGCAGCAGCTTGCTTCTCACAGCCAACCTTCTAAAGTTATTCTAATCATAATCACAAAAGCACATAATTAACTACATCATTAATATTCCTTATCAAATTTGTAATTTTCCCAGTTCAAAAATTTGAGTTTCTTTATATTCCTTCCTTGTTTAATAACTTAGCAGTCAGCTAATGTCGTGTATTTTTAATGTTTACTTTTGACACGAGAAGAGAAAGAGACAGTAGCAGAAGATGTCAGGATTGGTCGGATGGTGAGGCAAGTTTGGCTGAGTAACTGAGTTTAGGAGTAAACAGGATTGGTCTTTGTTTGGTAAAACAGAGCAAGGCAAATGATAGGGGGACGTAAATGAAAAAGCTTCCCAAGGACAGTGTTCTAACTCTCTTTTTTATTCAAACCTGTCAGAGTCTTCTAATAAAGCTTTTATTTATATATATATTGCTTCCATAGCAGGCTTATGATTGAGGTGAATCTAAAGCTTCCCTACATGCTCTGGAATCTGGGCCCTCCTTGTGCTTTTTACTTTTAGACTTCCAAATCCCATAAAAGATAATCCTCAGGGTTATTCCTCCACATATAAACCTGAAGAATACAGCCTGCAATCTCAGACACACTACTCATTCTCTCATTATAGCTTCTAAACAAGAGATACCTCTGTTGCCTCCCTCTTGTTCTTTGCACTGCACAGACATGGCTCTCTTGGTATATAGAGGTATCATTCTTCTTGCTTGCATTGGGTTTTTAGCTCTTCAACCAGACATGGCTTCTGGCCTGAGAAGGATAGACCTTGTTCTTAGATGGGATAAAGGGTTGCTGCCGTTTGTCCGATATTCACGTATTCTGAAGGCCGTTGCTCTCAAGGATTTGCAAACAAACCCAAGTTTGGCGCCTGCACCTTCGATAATGGTTGATCCTAATCAATCAGAAAAAAGACAAGTTCGAAAAGGATCGGATCCTATTCACAACAGATTTTAGCATGCTGAAGCTACTATTTTTCCCTACCATTAAGGTAAGGAAGATTTTTTCTTATGGAGGGCTCAGCTAGTTCCTCTAAGTGATGAAAGGAGAAACATTCCTCTGAAGTTCAGTAATGCGGGTTTATTGGAGTTCTTTGTTTCTATTTGTTTTGACTAAAATTTTATTGAGCTGAAAATGGACAAGTAAAGGGCATCTGTAAGCTAGCATCTTCTCTGTATTGTATAAACGTAGGTTCTAACCAGTAGCTCAATACTTTCACTAGAGATGATTCTGGTTGTTATACACACACAAAATATAGTGTTTGGTAATTCTCTATAGAAAAAGACTGGTGTACTTCTGGATTTGTGATTCTAGTCTTAGCATTTTACTATGAAATTCCAGTTAGTCTCTCCCAAAACATCTGAACATAACATCATGAAAAAAAAATGCATACACAAACATACGTATGCATACACACAGTGGAGATGAAACTACAACCTAAATGCTCGTTTCTTCAGATGAAAATTTGCCATCTTGATTTGCTTGGCTCATCTCATTTTTGCTCAGTTAAGGTATGACGGAAATAATAGTCTGAAATTGTTCAAAGCATTAAGGTAGTTTTCTAGGAGTGATCATGTTTTTTATGTAGGGAGTTTGAATTTGTCTTCAAATGATAATGGAGGGCAGAAAAAGGGGTTGATTTGGGTAGACTATCCTCAGCTGAAATCCTATTAAAGATTATGCCTCAACAAACAATATATTCTTCAACTACATCAAGAAAAGGAATGAGCAAATGTGAAACAAAAGCTCTTGTAAATTTTCGATAAAGCTGTCTCTCTTTCAAAATCTCAAAACTAGTCAGGCCAAGAAATATATCAATCTTCGGTGAGATTCTTAATTTAAACTGCTATTTACCATAAGTTGAGATCTACTCTACCTGTTCTGCCTGTGAATTTTACTTCGTATAGAAGATGCCTTTGGTGAAATCGCCTGCCAAATCATATCCACAGCATCACTGGGCTGAGATGGATATTGATATTCAAAGTAGTGTACAATTTCCTATAACCTTTCCCTTATCTTAGTCCATTGGTCTTGCTTGATAGCCCTGAGAAGATTCGGTATAAATATTTTCTTGACAGCATCAGAGCAATTAATAGCAAAACTCAAGATTAGTCTAATACATCTTCAAATGGCAACTCAATCTCATCACTTATTATCAGAGGTACGCAGAGGCTTGCAATTGTATCAAATTGGCGATTTGAGGAAGGTTCTTGGCCTACATGAATGCTTCCAAATGCAAAGTGTACGTCTTTTACATATTTCAGAAGGTAATATAGTTCCTGGCCAATGACTCCTCCCTGGAAAAATTGAAAACAGAAACTATAATACACAAAAGATATAATATGACAAAGTATAAAGACAATGACCTCCAATATGAAGTTTAGTTCAAGAGGAAGAGAAAAGAAGAGGGTATGAAATATGAATTGTTTAATTAGAAGGTGGTTAACAATGCAGTGCAAAAAACCACCCCCAATAAGATGAGTCCATTGCTTTTGTCATAGCATTTGTTGTTTGTCTGGTCTTAACATCCGTATATTTATGCTTTAAGATACCACCAAAACAAATGGATGATCTCATGTCAAAGTTAACAGTGTAAGATTCTAACTTCCTAGGATATCGTACTAAGCCGTTTCTCTGTAACTGAAAACAAAAAACTTAAACATGCTAATTACCATTCCTATCCAGGTTGTGCAAACGTTGGAGGACCTTGTAAATACATTTGCAAGAACTAGAAACGTTAGCCAGTTTATCAAGAAAACACAACGGGTGGTCAAGAGCAATGAATAGAATGAAGTTTATCAAGTAAGATTCTTTAAGTCAAAGGACTAATCTTTCAAGAAGTCCAGATGGCATTTTCCTCAGTGCGTGTGCAAAAGCATATGCTCCAGATGTGTGAAATGTATGTAGAAAAAGCCTAAGTCACAATAGAAATGAGTTGTCACCAAATCAGGATAATGTATGCATTTTTCCACATCTGAATATAGCATCATCTAACATAGAAATGTGTCTTATAACTAATTCTGATCCCAGGTCATAGCAGGAATCCGAATCAAAAGGAGAGATCTCTATTCAATCTGTTCCACGTCACAAAATAATTAACAAGTTATTATGAAAAGAAAAATTGCAGAACTTACATCTTTTCTGTATATTGCTCCTTGAAAACAAACTAATGTAGGATGTTTTTCAAATGGCAATGATTCATTGCAGGGAATGATCCTTACAACATGCATGTAAGGAGTGAAAATATCCTTCTTAATATTTGCTATTTCCATGGGGTTATCTTCCAAACTCAGCAAGCACAAACAATGCAGAATCCAACTTATTTCTTGCATCCAACACACTATTTGATGGTGAGCCACTGTTATGTAATGGTGCCCACCCAAACTTTTCCATTCATCCAGTTCTTCCAAAAACTCAACCAATTTCATTTGCGACATCTTAATAACGCTAAGATTTTCCTTTCCATTAAGCTTAGAGTGGCGGTTATAGCTCAAACATGAGAAGAAAGGCTTGAAAATTAATCTGCTTGACTCGGATTCTTGACTCTAATTGCAGTATACATGGTCTTCCCGAATTTGCTGCATTTGATGATAGAAGATGCCAGTACTCCATGCTAACATTAGGCCATGTCACGTTTGCCTTTCCCTTCCAACTCGTTAATTTAAAGTAAATTTCAGGAGTTAAGTCATACATGTACACCCTTAAGAGACTTGGGTCACAGTTTTTTTCTTTTCTGTTGTCCAGAAGAATCAATCTTTTCCGTCCCAGAGTTGCAGCTCTGACATGCCACCTCCCACTATATATTGGAGTTTTTGCTGCATATGAAAGGAAAGGCTGGTCAATTTGTTCACACTTAATATTGGGTTTTAAGTAAACTGACGTGCAATTGAGCAGAATTAGCTTGAATACTGATCTTGGTATAAAAAAATGCTACTGAATAACACAGAAGACATGATCAAAAGGAATATGGAACTGGTTATCAAGTAGAAACGAAGCCTCAAGGGATTTATTCTCTTTTCCATCATTGATGAGGTTAGAGAAACAAAACTCCGGTGGGTTTTTGAAATTCAATAGTAATTCAATAACCGCCGATCCCAAATGAATCAAAGTAAGACCAACAAAATTTACTTTTCTAGTGGAAAAGGTATGCAGTAGAGAACTGACACGCCCAAAGTTAATGAGCCTCAGTTTCCTGATATATCTACAAGTAATCTCTTAACTGAAGAATTCTCAACTCTCAAATCCAAACCCTTAACAAGATAACTTAATTTCCTCAACATGCACAGATAAAAACAATCTCCAGAATGAAAAGATAAACCCAATTCTCTGTCCTTACACCCTAAAGGTTCTTGGAAAAGATTTCAACTTTGCAATACTTCCTCTTGAAACACCAACAAACCCACCCAAACATCGGAACAAATATCCCGTATTCCAAACGTTTCTCAGAGAATCATATTCAACTTAAAAACAGAATATTGATATTCCAACTAACCATAAGCTTTACCTCTTGTTTTCATCCTGAAAGAAACCAATCAGTCAATCTGCAAAATAAAAGAAAGCACTCTTTCAATCTCTCCTCTCGAAAATAACCTTACGCTATATTGGCACAATTCACTTAAGGTGGGAAAGTTCTTTTGCTCCTTCCCGATCCCTTTCAAAAATAGCCTCAAAGCCTTATTGATGCAGCTTTCGAAGGGGGAACAAGGCGCTTTGGTGCTTCCCAAGATCTCATCTCTTGTCCTCTTGTAGGGGCCTCAATCTCTTTTGGCACTAACCCTCGAAGGTCTTTAAGGCTATAACTTTCTCTACAAGTGCAACAATTCTAGCTTCAAATGGAACACGTTGCGTTAGCTCTTTTGTGCCTGCACATACAAAGACAACAAATATGTTTTGCTCAAGTTACTCAACAATTTGATGCATGTGTTCCTTTGACACACATGCCCTTTTACTCATCCACAACTCAAGGACCACTCGCGACCTATGTTTGGACATCACCATAGATGTGTATTACGCTCCTATAATGCCGTGAACATTTTCTACACTCATATATAAAATCTATTAAAAGCTCATATGGTTTATAGCATTCCTCAATCCTTTTGTTTCAAATTTTCAGCTCAGTCGGGAAATCCCCGCTCTTCTCAAAGTCTTGTTTGCGTGTGTGCGATGCATAAGTGTTCATAGCATGCAAAACTCGCATAAAATCTTAGTCAATAATTTATAAGACAAATTCAAGCTCATATGAAAATACAAGGCAAACTCCTTGGTCCACGCACGTAAATATGCTTGCGTATGCTCTACAGTCTAGTCAGGTGCGTGCATAAGCATAAACATAATAGGCAAACTCATGTGCGCATGCGGAGGCACCTCAACCCCCCTTAATCGCGTGTGAAAATAGCTCAGGCAACCCTTGTGCCTAAGCGAGACTAATCATTCCCCTCTAAAGAGGCTTATGAGAGTTTGTCAGTATGAAGACTACCAACGTGCCTCACATTTAAGCAATCACGCCCTCATTCCAAAAAATCATTACATTGAGTTTTTATGATTCTTACATTACAATCATATTTCTCATATTATATTTATACAGTATAGAAAATGTTTCGAGACTAGATTCTTTCTGGATTGAAATGTCGCTCTCGCTCGTAACTCTATGTGTGTGATTCTACTCAGTCGTGGCTTTGCATGTAGGAATTTACTTGCCTGTAATTCTAGCTACAGGATTCTACTCACCACCGACTCTGCATGCATTGGACTAACACTCATGACTGGTACTTATTGTACTTGGTTGGGCTAGAGCAACACTTACACTGGCACTCTGGCTTGACGCCCATAATTCTTCTTTGACTTGGCACCAATGGCACTTGGTTTGGCATCCACACTAGCACCCCCTTACATAATTACTATAGTTTTTTTATTTGCAAAACTTAGTAGTTAATTTAATGGCTAATGAAAATTAATCAATTATTATGCTTGGATTTTGTATCTTAACAAAAGAGAGAAGAGAACAGTTAAACAACAATTTTTCTCTCAAAATTTATAAAATGTTATATATCTTGTTGTTATCCATCTTGTCTAGTATTGCCTATGTCGAACCAATCAACGTTCTCTATTAGTTATTTTAGTCGAAACATCTCATTTTGTTATGTTGCCATAGATGGATATTACATTACCCTAGTGACCTCAGGCTCCTAATAAGCCTTGAATTACCCTAATAACTGCACATATAACATAAAAATGCAAGATTGTCACTTAGAAAAATAATTACCTGTCTATGTACAAAACATTGCGATAACATGCTCATTTATGAATGAAGAGCACTAAAGCCTCCCCAAGCTCATTGTCTCAAACACTTTAGCTCTACTATTCAGGGCTAAATGTATTTATGATCATTGAACTATGTACTTATTACATTTACAGTCACTATTTTCTAAAACATTAGAAAAAAATTATTGAACTTTGAATTGCGTTTGCTATCAAGTCACGTTACAAATTTTTTTTTTGTTAACCTGAGAATTTCTATCCATACTAGTCGGTCAACCCTAACTAATTAGATAGAATAAACTCGGGGGCCTATGATCACCGAGACCCCCAACCACAGACTAGGTAAATCAGAGGATATTAGCTTCCTTATGGCTTGAACCCTGGCCACCTGGGTGACCCCTGCCCTTACCACTAGGCTAAGCCCTTGGGGTCGTCACTTTACAGATTTACCGTTTAAATTTTTAATAGAAGTTGACGTGATAATTGATTCAACGTACAACAAAAAAATTTGTTGACATGGCAAAGTATAAAAATAACCAACTTACTTCTCTCTCCTTTACTCTTTTCAGTTTTTTTATACGAAAAGTAGGCTTTTTATTTGATAGATTTTTTTTTCCATGAACGACAAAGATTCTTGAAAATGTGGCTCCGGAAAGTTGGTGTTTTGTTTGAGGTTGCGTTCAAACGTGAATGTCAAAAACTTGGTCCCACCCTTTTATGGCAAAAAACCAAATTTAAATGTGGTAGGGACAAATTGAAGTTTGATAAAGTAGGGCAAAATGATAATTTTTTTTCGTTTTCCAATAATGTAAACATTTTTTATTTATGATGTTGGGAATGTGATGACAATATCGATATTTTTTTATTTCATTAACTACTTATTGTGGGGCTAAATGTCAACCTTTATGTGATGGTGTCATGTAAATTTTTTATAAAATTGTTATGTGAAAAAGTCATGTATTTCAATTTTGAAATTGTTTAGGAGTGTCAATTTGTGTAATTTTGATTGCTGGCAACATGGTTGTATCTTTTTGTCAATCTAATAGAAGACGATTACAAATACAATCATTGAATTTTGTTGCACATATAGTCATTAAATTTTGAAAACAAAATTCAGTGACTGAATGTGAAATTTGTCCAATTAGGATGATTATTTTGTAAGATCTATTAGTTTTTGTTAATTAATGTGATGAGAAGTCGATTAGTGTTTATATTTTGTTTTGGTTTATATCCAAAAGGGAATAAATTTATAATAGCTCTTTACCATGAAGGTGAGTTCGGTGAATAGGGCTATTATGGTAGAGATATAGATTACTTAGACTATTGTGATGCTGATACTTTAAGGTTGATTACCTTTGACAAAATGGTCAAGAATATGAGGATTCATGGGTTGGTGAGCTATCTTTGGTTAAGGCCAGGGCTAAAGTATAAGATTGCGTTAAAAAGTATTGATAATGATGTCAATATGTATGAATTAGCCTTTATGGTATGCGTCACAAACAAATTGATGTTAATGTCATGGTTTGGTCAAAAGCAAATATAGTGAAAGAGTTTTCTAAACCAAAACCAAAAAAAAAAAAAAAAAACAGAGGAGTAGTGATAGAGGAAATGAAGACTGAATCTAGTCTTTTGTCTCCTCCTCATGCTTTTACAAGTTCATTTAGGAAAGTAATAATATTTTTACGATAGTCAAGCCATTTTAAGGTGGGAATAAGTTATAAAAATGCTGTGAAAGTCAATGACAGTCCTAGTTCAAGAAATAAAGAGGAAATAAGGGCTGAATTAAGTTATACAAATGATGAGGAACATGTGATATCCCAAAGATAGAATTATCCTTTTAGGCTAAAAATTTTAGGGTTAGAAGTAAGATTTTATGATAAAAATAGACTTAAGATGATTCAGGGGGTAAAATAATCAATTTTAGGGCTTGTGTGGAATATGTATGAGTCTTATTGGGAGACTTTTCATGCAAAGCATGACAATATGGAAAAATTTGTATTTGTCCACCATGCATGGCCATGTGCCTCTATGGTACATGACCATGCATACTCATAGGTTAATTCACCATATTTAAAGTTATCTTTATCTTGTTTCCAGAACATGTTTTACCTAAATTTTCTTCTAAATTTTAGTGACTCTTAACCTTAGAAGAGAAAACTAGCAACTGGAAGCTTTAAATCAAGCCAGAAAGTGAAAATTTTCTTTAGAGAAAGAAATATAGTAGCCATGGCAAAAGGTAAGTATTTTCTCACCTCTTTCCCTTATTTTCCATGTATCTTTGTTATGTGTGTTTTGTGTTGGGATGATGTATATACGCATATAGCATGTTTCATGTTTGGATGGTATGAATATGAGATGAAATGATAAAATGAAAGTGATAGAATAAAACTTGGTTGTTTGGAAACTTAATTGTAAGCATATATGCTAAATCTGTAAATTAAAAGGTTTTGAAACATGATTTAATGAGTTTTAGATGTTGATAATAATATAAGTATGTGATAAAGACTCGTGAAACTGATTGAACTAGTTTGGTTATGTCTTGTATGAGTTTAAGGTGGTTTCAGTGTTTCCAGGTATGATGTTACAAAAATAAGGTATGACACACGATCGTGTGCTTATAGATGCATGATTGTGTAGCTTTCTTTTTTGGAATACCATGATCGTGTTGGCTAGTTATGTGTATTTAGGAAGCTTGGTTCATGACCATATTGGTAAGAGAGTTACGGTTGTGTGTCAAGTCTTGTTTCACCTGATCATGTAGTAAGTCACAATCATGAAAGACAAAAAGCCTGTATGACTGTGTGTTACGAGAAACATGATTATGTAGCTATATGCATGATTTTGTGTCCCTTATAGTGCGACCGTGTAGTAATTCAGAAAGTATTGAGAAAATTTCAGAAGCTAGCATACTCATACGTAAAACCACATGTATAGCCATGTATCTCATGCATGATCGTGCATCTAGGCATGCATGACTGTGTAGTAGCTATAAAGGCATATATAAACATAAAACATGGCCCATAACCTAGAATACACAATGCAACACCCACATTATACTATAATAAGTCAAGATAATAAGATATTATGCATCATAAGCATCTCACGACATAGTATGCCTTACCAATGTTTTCAGAAAGGAATCCAATGATCCAAATACATGTTTTTGAAGTAAAAAATATGATATTCTAAACATCATTGAGGGGTGAATACGAGGGGACACCTGTATGTTGCATGCCTGTAAAGAAAATGAGCTAGTATCAGTTACAGATAGATATATACACTAGTGTGCATTAGTTATCATACTTTGGCTTACTAATTGAGTGTTAGTAAGCTAAAGACTCATATGGCCAGGGTGTCAAATCATTGTATTCATTAGTCTGATTAGTATAACAAATTTTTAGTTTCAGTGTTTTTAGATATGATTTTATTTCAAGATCTTCAAATCAATATAGATATTTTTAGATAGATAAATAATGTTTTTAGAAATCAGGTCTAAGGGCAAAGAGCATGTTTTTAGCATAATGTATACCATGACATATATTGCATGGCATAAAGTAGAAATTTAGATAACTTAACAAGATGTACACCAAAAACAATATAGCATGTGATTTAGAAAATATTCATGCTCAAATCACATATATGATACAAAACAGAAAACCCGCTTATGGTAGAGAGATATGAGTGCTTACTGAGTAATTTATTACTCACTTTTTTATGTTTTTCTTCTTATAGGTGAGTGTGATGGGTGCTGATTCGAGGCATAGGTGGTTATGGCTATAGGTGGACTCCATTTTGACTAGAAGCATGCTAATGGCTCCTATACATGTATGGTTTTTAAGCATGCTTGTATAGAGTTCATGCATGCACTTTTGTTTTATTGTATGTATATGTGTATAGTATCCTTTATGAAAATAGAACATATGATATTTTCTAGTATATACACATATATGTATATATATGGGGTTTTCTAGTTTATTATAGTACTATATATATATATATGGGTGTGTGTGTTTTAAGCTTTTACTTGCATAGTTTCAGCTAGTCAGATTATGTAAGATTCCTACTATATATATTAATAAAGAATTTCCTCAGTTAATATATGCATATATATATACGCAAAATAATAATAATAATAATGATATTGAATATGCATATAATATAATATACTAATAATAAGAGCAATAGTAATATATACAACAACGATTTATAGAACACGAGGACACAAAAGGTAAAACTCCTAGAATGGTAGATGAGTGAGGTGTTGATGATAAAACCTTTTTTTTTTCATGAGATTAATAATGATATTGAAAATGAAAATGATTTAAGTGAAGTTAGAATAAGGAGTAGAGCTAGAAGACTGATGAATAATAGGGAGAAAAATGAATCAAATGGTCAAGGGATTTAGATTGAAGATAATGTCAATAGTAATTCATCAGAATACAATGACTCAGATGAGTTGTAATTTGAGTTAGATTTAGAAAATGAGATACTATAAGGTATCCAAAATTTAAGAATGAGGTGGATGTTAAAACTTTGGAGTAGAAAGTTGGAATGCAATTTAAAAGTTTTGAACAATTCAAAGAAATTGTTTATAAGTAGGACATATATAATAGATTCCAAGTCCATTTTCTAGTCAATGATAAAAAAAGATGCCAAACCAAATGCTTTAAAGGCCATGACTAGAAATTATTAGCTTTCCAAGTGAACAATGAAAACCCTATAATACAAGTTAAATCATGTGTGGTGGTGCATACATATATAAAGGATTTCAAAAATTTTCATATGACAAAGATGTGGTTGGCAAAGAAGTATGTGGATAGGTTTAAGGCTGAACCTGGTTGGTCAATTGAGGGTTTCAATAGCACTGTTCAAGAGGAAATGAGATAATGAGTGAGTAAATTCAAAGCCTAGAACTAGCTCTTAAGATGATCAATGGTGATGAAAGGAAACAATTTGAGAGCTTGTACAATTATAAACTAGAGTTATTAAAAAAAAAAAAAAACCCTAAAAACATGGTTTCTTTCTAGGTGGGAGAAGGTCATACATTTAAGGGCACATACATGTGTCTAACAACATTGAAAAAGGGGTTCAAAGCTAGTTGTAGAAACATAATAAGGCTTGATAGATGTTGGTTGAAAAAGGACCTATGAGGGTCAATTGTTATTAGTTATTAGGATAGATCCCAATGATTGTATTTATCTTATAGTATCGGTTGTAGTAAAGAAGGAAGACACTATAAAGTAGAATATGTTCTTATAGCATCTAGAAGAAGATCTTAAAATAGTTAATAGACACCAATGGACTTTCATTTCTAATAAAAAGAATGTATCGTATTGTAGCTTTCATTTCCCTATTCTGAATTTTTTTTTTTTTTTGGCCATTTTCCCTTTGTTTTGACTATTTTATTGTCTTTTGCATATTTGTGTAAATAAGGCTTACTAAATATGGTTGGTAAAAGATACCCCAATATCAAGCATAGGTGTTGTGTTAGACAAATGTACACTAACTTCAAAGGAAAATTTAAGGGTAACGACCTTAAGGATTTAATCTGGGATACAGTTAGGACAACCTATAATGACCCTTTTAGGATTACAATTAGAAATGATTGGAGAAAAAGTCCCAAAGCTCTAACCTAATTGCATGAAAGATCATTCCATATGTGGATTAGATCTGAATTCTCCCGTAGAAGTTCATGTGATCTCTTGCTAAATAACTTATATAAGTGCTTTAATAAATACATCTTAAAAGCAAAGGATAAGGGCATAATTACAATGATAGAGATGATTAGAAGTCATCTGATAGTAAGGATTAGGAAAAATTTGAATGAGATGAAGAAGGTCTAAGGACATTTGTGTCCCTAAATCTAGAAGAAGTTAGATCAATAAAAAGAAAGGTACTTGAGTTTCATACCTCAGTTTAATGACAATGCTTATGTGAAGGTAAGGAGACTTATAGTACAAATGGTAGAGGACTTGAAATATGTCAACTCAATCAGAAACTAAGTCGAAAGGGGACTGATGTTGTTCATTGTAATGTTTATAAACACGTAAGCCATAATAGTAGATTTCATGCAATGCCTATAAGTTTCCTTCTAAGTCATATTTACCACCTCTATTGTTTTTCACAAATATAAATTATATTACGAATCAATGTTTGTAGAGGAAAAGGAAAAGAGCTATGCAACCATCATAGCAACTGCCAAAGCTACCACTAGAGCAACTACTAGAGCACTTATTCAAATAGATCATCAACTCAAAATTTGAAGCCTAGAAAAGAAAGGAGAATATCTATTCAATCAAGATTTAGGAATACTATTCAAACAAAAAAAAAAAATGCAAAAAGAGGAGTGTTATGTAGTCTCTTTCATTTTAAGTAGTTGTAGTGTAAGAGGTTTCCCAGAGTGATTGTTCTTCTTAGTTTGACAATTGTTATAAATGCAGTACATGTTAATGCAATAAATGTATAGTGAAGTTTGAATATCTCTTATTTTTTGTGTATTATGAATGACTGTCCACTTTTGAATCATTACATTGCTATTATTATTGTCTACTTATGTTCTTGAAGTTATATTGGCCACTGTAAGTAGCTACGATAAGATGAATTTTGTTTTACTATGTGCAATCATTAGTGACTGTAGCTGTTAAAGCAATAATAGCAAGTGACCATCGTTGAAACTATTGAAAACATAAGTGACCATAATAATTATACTTCAAATGATAAGTAACCATGAAATAAATAGATGATAAATCAAGTGACCATGCCTATAATACTTTCCAGTCTCTACAAACATAAATTCACATTTTCTACAGTCTAGGTGCAGCTAAAATAGGTCATTTAATGCTATTCCAAAGCATGTATATAATACATACAATATATACAAAAATATGAACTCCTTTTATCAACAACATAGGTAATTTGATGCTATTTCAAAGCACATAACTTGCAATACTTTCCATAGTCCTTGCAAACATAAATTTACATTTTCCATAGTTTACGTGCAACTAAAACATGTTCCAAAACATGTATATAATACACACAATACATACATAGATATGAACTCTTTTTATCAATAACATAGGTTATTTGATACTATTCCAAAGCATATATATAGTACACACAATACATACATAGATATGAACTCTTTTTATCAATAACATAGGTCATTTGATGTTATTTCAAAGCATATAAATTTACATTTTCAATATAGGTTCATCAACAATTTGACAACATACAACATTAATCTTGATTGCATAACATTCAATCTACAATACAAGGATAATTACTATCTTGACATCTTATTCTTGACCTTATAACAACTAGCACAAATATATCTTCTCCTAGCATGGTTAAAATCCTTTTACACAAACAAAATTGCCATTACAACTGCCACTATAACAACTCAATCTAAACCCAGACTCTACTACGTGAGTTATTTCCTATTTGCCTTTCTCTAAGCATTTCTTCCCTCTCCAATCTTTTAATTTTCTATAGTAATCTAAATATGACATATCTAACCCTTGGTTACATTAGGGGATCTATCCACTAAAAATATTGACAAGAGGCTTACACCTGTGAAAATTTTAAAAAATCAACCACTCTCATTAGAATCCTAGTTTTGCTCAATAAATCCCAAAATTTGTATAGAATAACTAATAGCTTACTCTATAACTTGCACAACCAAAGAATCACCTTTTAAGTTGGAATTAGTCCATGATATCCTCAATATAATAGCTTTGTTATAGAAACACATTAGTGTGTTGTTTATAATTTCTTCACTTGTTATCTTTTATATCAGTTCTTTACTTCATTTAACAGTACAAAGAAATGATCGATCACAAATCTAAAATTTTTTTGGTGAAATTTTAACAGATTCAATAAACAAAGGAGATTTTGATGAACATAACTTCTAAGCCCTAACTATTTTTTGACGTTGACACAAACGACCAAAGACAGATAATAGAAGTTTTAACCATTATAGGTGATGATAGATTTCTATTGACGAGATGTAAGAATAGAGAGAAACAAAAGAGAAAACTGAATGTAGTCGCTACTTGGGATAAGGATTTTGACGATTGTAGAAAAACTAAAGAGAAAACTAAATAGAGTAGAGGAAAGAAAAACAGATGGGTTATTTTTACCCTATGCCGCATTAGCAAATTTTTTTATTGTGTGTTGAACCAGCTACGATTTTAGCTGCCACATCATCTGCCATGTTAGCTTTCGTTAAAAATTTAAATAACAAACCTGTAAAGTAACTTAACATCAAATGTGATTCAAAGTTCAGTGATTTTTTGTAATGTTTTAAAAAATAATGACTATGAATGCATTAAGTGCATAGTTTAGTGACCATGAGTACATTTAACCCATACTATTCATGTTATAAGTCCTTATTCTCTATGATTTTGTCTTCTTATTGCTTAGAGGTGTTTCTTAGAATACTTTAAGGTGAAAGGACTTAGAGACAAAATTCTATGTTAACATTTTTTTTATAGAATGATTAGAATATCTTTATTAAAAAAATAAAATATTATAATAAAAATACAAAATATTATTTAAATATAAAAAATAAAAAAATTTAAAAGCTACCACCATGGTTAGTGTCAATGGTAGTGGTCACTGATAATTAAACTAGAAGGCCAGAAACGACCTTCTAGTGGAATTTCTGTTTGGTCAACTGGTGAGTATTTGTGTTTTTAAAAGTTAAAAGATATTATTTTATCTTTAAGTGAAACCTTGAGTAGAAATTTAGTACAATCATAATGCTGAAACATAATTACATATGATAACTCATAAACATAATTTTCATTGATCTAATCATATTATAATTATAAAATTATAAAATTTAGTACAATCATAGTGCTGAAAGTGATCATAAATGACAAAAATTTGGCTCGATCATTGGGGTGAGTTTAGCCCACTGAAAAAGTGGTATAGTGAAATATATATTTGAAAATTCAGAGTCCAAAAACACCCAATTCAGGATTACATCTCAAAAGTATATATGAAATCATGCAAATCAAACATTGGGAGTATGATAAACTCATTCTTGCACTGTGGCTCATCCAAATCTTTGTGTGTGAAAGAAATCTTGATTTATGCTCACTACCCAATATTTTTGAGGTAGCACTCATAGTATCCATATGGAGTATATGTCTCAAGGGCCTATGTTCTACAGGCCCATGCATGTAAGTCCATGATTATGTGTTAAGCGTATGATTGTGTATCTTGAAGTGCATTTTCGTGCAATAGAAAGAACAGAAAAAAGAAAAGAGTAGAGTAGAAACAAAAAAGAAAAAGAAATTAAAAGTAAAGAAAAGGAAAGAAAATAAGAAAAAGACATAAAAACCATGATAAAGAAACATACAAAATGGAAAACAGAGTATAATAAACTATATATTTGTCCAAAATCACTAGACTAAGCCTAAGGAAGTATGAAAAGTAACTAAACCAGAATAAATAGCCTATACAAGCACGAGAAATTGTAATTAGAATAGTATACTAAGTTATGAAGTCAAAATGTAGAATAAGAAACTACCTAACATATAATAAAACATAAATAGAATGCTAATAGACACCTAATATTTTACAGAGTAAGAACTCAAATGCAGAATCAAGGTCTATATTCACTTTAAGTATAAGAAACTTAATAAGAAGTCAAGATAAGTAAATATCATGCATGATATACATTATTCAGCATGACATGCCACAAAACAATGCTTTAAGAAAAAGGGATTAAGGGATCCTCATGCATATATTTTAAAAGTAAAGATAAAATAATATGTACATCATTTTTTAGGGTGCATAAGAGGGACACCTATGAATTTAGCCTATTAACCTTTTGTTAGTATAATTTAGTACATTTAGCTTATTGATCCCAATATTAGTATGGTAAGATATTTTAGCTTACTAGTATATTGTCAATTTGGTTCAACTCACATAGTCAAAATGTCAAATCCTAGCATTCATTAATCTGATTAGTATAACAAATATAACTTTTATGTATACAAAGTATGTATATATAAAAGAGAGATTTCAAATGCATTGATTTTTAGAATCTTTGGATGCTAATTACTATTTTCAATAAAATTTTTTAGAAAGATTTTTTTGAAAAATAGGCCTAAGGGCCAATGGATGATTTTTATTGTAAACGTAATTTTAACATGTTTCATATCATGTTATACTCAACATAAGAAGAATCAAAACCAAAGAGATCATGATTAGTAATAGTCAAAATAAGTAAATTTGATAACACTAAAAGTGAAGAAAGTATAAATTATCAGACAAGTAACAGAATAAGTAAGTTATAAAATAAGTAAGAAACATAGCATAAGAGAAGAAACAAAATTAAGCTCAAAATTAGATAGAGGCTTGTGACAAGTCATGAGTACTATAACATAATGTGCTTCATAATGAATAGAAAATAAATTAGATAAGATTAAAAAAAAAAAAAGGTAAGAAAAGTTATGTAAGCTTGACCTTTCATATCATATTGTATACGTATACTCATATACATAGTTATGACATGATATAAATCAGGAAGATAAGTGACAAGATAACCAAAAAAGAAAGAGAAGCCTATAGGGTAAGAGGTACACTAAGAAGAGTCTACCAGATAAGGATTTAGGATAAACCCAATATAGAGAGATCATAATAGAAAGAGTTAATAAAAAAGATAAGCAAAATAAAGAGATTAAAAATGTTATTAATTAAGATGTTAGATAAGACAAAAAGTCAGAGTTTTGTGACTAGTTAAGAATGTAAAATTGATTAGAAACCTACTTGAAGATAAAAATAGGAATTACTTACTGAGTGACTTATCACTTATCCTCTACAATTTTCTTTCTTGCAAGTCAGTGTTCTGGAGAACTGAGTTAGAGCATCATGGTTGGGAGTGGGACATAATTTTGAGTGAGTCTTCACCCATGTTCACAATTTTGTATATATGTATATGTATATATATTTAGTCTTCAATAGGAAACATGTTTAACTATAGTATTTATTCATAGGATGTACAGTATCAAGTATGTTTCAGATATGATTAAATAGTAATCAAATATATTTTTTCTTTAGGATACTATACATTTTTTTGAACATCAGTTTCTACTTGCATTAGATGTTTTTGTATCTGTATTTTAGTATAGTTTATATGTATAACATGTACAATATGTTTTATAAAATAATAATATTTAATATATAATATTTTCAGTATGTTATATAGTATTTCAATAGAATTATGTTACAAAATTCTACGTAGTGTATGTTTCAGATAAGACAAGGTTTTATAGGACCTCTACTATATATTAAAGATAATTTCATATAACTAATTAAAAATAATAATAGTAGTAATAAATCGTAATATAGAGTAGGGGGACTCTTATAGTTAGTGGTATCAGAGCGAGTTTGAACCACATTTTTTAAAACAACGCATTTTGAACACTTGGTTTTCAAAACTATATGAGTGTAAAATCAGCTTATCCCAACAGTCAGTGCTCGTGGTTCCCCTCAACATAAGTATGATAGTATGATTCAATAAGATAATCAAATCCAAACCCCTTGTTTTATGTGATGTTAGATATAAAACCTTATCTACAAAGATTTATTGAGTATGAGAGTAATACCCTAATCAGACCAATGAGGGTTAGAGAAGGATTTTAAGGCTCTTAAGGGTCCTCAAGAGCTAAGTATGTAAAGGAGTTGGTCAAAGATATGATAAAAGAAAGAAATGGTTTTTAATAACTAGTTAGAGACATTAGTAAAGTCTAGAGAAAGAAATCACTTAGAGTTGTTTAGAGAGAGAAATTTTGAGGACATAAAATTTATTAGAGGAGAGATTGTAACATCTTGACGTTAGAATGGTCTTTTTAGGCTGTAAATCAGGGTTAAAAAATAAAATAAGATAAAAAAATTATATTTGAGAAGGTTCTAGGTAAGATAGTCATGTAAGAGGTTTTATATGACATGTACATGGGTAATTTTATAAGGCTTTTCCCATGTGTTATACAAGAAACTAAAAATCTATGATTTCTTTGGAGCACGACTATGCATCCTTTGGGCACACGATCATGCATCTTGCAACTGTATGTATCACATGAAAAAAAGATACATGACTGTGCGTCTTTAAGGCACGAATGTGCGTTTCTTCTGTGTCAATACAGATATATAAAGTATAGCTTTCTTATTTTTAGCTAGTTTCACCAGTTTCTTTTTTTTTTTTTTTTTTCTTTTTAGCTAACTCTAACCAAATTATAGAAAGAGAGATTAACTTGTAATAACCATTCCATCTAGGAATCCAACCACAAAGTTAAAAAGATGAAAGACATTAATAGCTTGAGGTAAGTAATTTCTTACTTCTTTCTTGCTACCTTCCTAGTATGTGTTTCTCTATATTTGGGTTAAGAATAGAATTAATCATGAGTGTGTGATAAAATGTGGAAATGTGAGAGATTTGAAGGTAGAAAAATGTTGTATTTATGCATGTATATCTATATGTGTAGTTAAGGGATTATAGGTATTTTTGGTTGTGATTAGATAATATTTGCTAAAGAAAGTATGTAAAGAGTATATTTAACACGTATGTATGTTAGTAAGAAGTTGATTAGATATCTGGTTGAGTTTGGATGAGTTACTGCAAGCTCCAGAGGTAAAGTTACAGAAACAAGTCGTGACATATGATTGTGTGTTCATGTAGCACACAACCGTATTGTCAAGTATTTTGCATGGTTATAATAGTGTAAGTGCATGCATGACTAAGGCAAAAGTAGTAATGCTTTAAAGCATACAACCGTGTGTCTCAAGGTCATGGTTATATGCACTTTTCTAATTTTGCATGATCGTGTATTAAGGTCATGATCATGTGTGTGTAGTGTTTTACAAGCCCATGTACTTAAGACCATGACATGTGTCTAGTTCACGATTATGTGATTTGAAATGCGTAACCATGTAGTAAGAAAAAATAAACAAAAAAGGAAGAGAGTAGAGTGAAATTAGGAAAAAAAAAAAAAAAAAAAGAAAATGCAAGAAAAGGAGAAAAAGGCATAGAAACCATGATAAAGAAATGTATAGAATGAAGAATAGAAAATAATAAACTATATATTTTCCAAAACCACTAGAATAAGCATGGAAAAGTATGAAAAGATCAAAACCATAATAAGAAACTTGCACAAGCACGAGAAACCATAATTAGAATAGTATGCTAAGTTATGAAGTCAAAATATAGAATAAAAAACTATTTGACATACAATAAAACACTGAACAAAATACTACCAAACACCCAATAGATTTCAAAGTAGGAAGTCAAATGCAAAATCAAGCTTCAGGTTCACTTAAGTATAAGAAACTTAATAATAAGTCAAGATAACTAAATATCATAGATAATACAAATTACATAGCATGACATGCCACAAAACAGTGTTTTCAGAAAAAAGGATCAAGAGATCCACATGCATAAATTTTAAAAGTAGAGATAAAATGCTTCAGACATCATTTTTAAGGATGGATATAAGGGGACACCTATGAGTTCAACTTATTGACCTTGTGTTAAAATATTTTAATATTTTTAGCTTACTGACACCAATATCAGTATGATAGAATATTTAGTTTATTAGTATATCACTAGTTTGGTTGAGCTTACATGGCCAATGTACCAAATTATTGTATTCATCAATTTGATCAAAATAGTAAATATAACTTTTATATATACAATATATGCATATATAAAAGACAGATTTTAGATGCATTGATTTTCAAGATCTTTAGATGCTAATTACTATTTTTAGTAAAAATTTTCAGAAAGAGTTTTTAGAATAATAAGCCTAATGTCTAATGCATGATTTTCAGTATAGACATGATTTCAACATGTTTGATATCATGTCATACTCAACATAAGGAGAAACAAAACTAAAGAGATCATGATTAATAATAGCCAAATCGAGTAAATTCGATAACACTAAAAGAGAAGAAGTATAAATTATCAAACAAGTAACTGAAAAAGTAAGTTACAAAATAAGTAAGAAACGTAATGTAAGATGAGAAATAGAATTATGCTTAAAATCAAATAGAGACTTGTGACAAGTCAAGAGTACTATAGTATAACATGCATCATAATCAGAAAAAGAAAAGAAATCATATAGGATTTAGAAGAAGGCAAGAAAAGAGAATAAAAGTGCTATAAGTTATGTAAGTTTGACTTTTCATATCATATTGTATATGTATACTCATATACGTAGTTATGATATGACATAAATTAGGAAGATAAGTGAGAAGATAAGCAAAGAAGAAAGAGAAGTCTATTGGGTAGGAGGTAGACTAAGTAGAGTCTACCAGATAAAGATTTAGAATAAAGCCAATATAAAGAGATCAGAATATAAAGAGTTAATAAATAAGATGAGCAAAAGAAAGACATTATAAACGTTATTAGCTAAGATATTACATAAAACAACAAGTCAAAGTTTTGTGACCAGTCATAAATATAGATTTGATTAGAAACCTGTTTAAGGATAGAGATAGGAATTACTTACTGAGTGATATATCACACATCTTTTATAGTTTCCTTTCTTGTAGATAAGTGTTTTGGAGAGTTGAGTTAGAGCATGATGGCTAGGAGTGGGATACATTTTTGAATGGGTTTTCACCCATGTTCACGATTTTGTATATGTATATGCAAATATATTCAGTTTTCAATAAACAACATGTTTGGCTTGCATGCTTTGTATAATGCTCATGCATAGGATGTACAATATCATGTATGTTTCATATATTATTAAATGGTAATCAAATATAATTTTTCTTTAGGATATTGTACATTGTTTTCAACATTAGCTTCCCTTTGCATTACATGTTTTTTTTTCAATGTATTTCAATACAGTTTACATGTAGAGCATGTATAGTATGTTTTATAAAATAATAATATTTAATATATAATGTTTTTAGTATATTGTATAATATTTTCATTATAGTTATGTTATAAGTTTCCGTATAGTACATATTTTCTAATAAGATATGTTTTTGTGAGACCCTTACTGCATATTAAAGATAATTTCATATAAATAATAATAAATAATAATTATAGTAAATAGTAATATATAGCAGTGAGACTCCTATAGTCTAAATCACTACCTATATGCTAGTATGATGTGTGTATGGGCAAAGGTGTCTCTCATGTATGGTTGTCACATGTACTATTATATAATTTGATTTTTATGATGTATGGTCATGCATGACATATGTACAATTGTACACCTAATTTATATATGAACTTTGTAATCATCATGAAATCCTATAACAAATAAATATCCTAAATACTTGTTAACCTGTTATCATGTATGGACATGTATGATCGTACATCATCAATAATGTATGAGCATACATAAGTAAGTATATCCAAATCTAGACTAGATTGAAAGTTATCCAAATTTAATTCAATAAGTATTGACACTTGACAGCCATGTACGAGCATACAATCACTGAAAATCGTGTTGTACATTACTTGTATATGAATTTTATAATACTTGAGGTTATCATACTGTTTTGTGTAAGGATTGATACAACTTTATGCCATCCAATACGTCACGAAAACTTTTTTTTAATTAAAATTCATCTATTCAAATTTCAATAAGTCAATTATGACTTTATTCGATCAACTCCTATTATGTGTAACTCATAAGCTCTCTACTGAATTGATAGCATTTGGATCCATAGTGAATTCAGACATGAACCATGAGTGATTTCTAGTAAGACATCACGATCATCCGTATAACAAAGTGTCAATAAATAACTCTAAGTTTGATCAATCTAATAATTAACATATAATTTTGTCTATTCGTCATACTGTATCTTTCAAGGCTAAGATATAGAAATAATATCCACCTTAGAAGTTCCTTATAATCATATACTAACATTGATCCAGATCACATGATTTGGATTGAGCTTCAACATGATCTTATTATGGCCGCAAATTTATGTGGTCATGGATACTTATCAATGAGTGTATCAGAGATATTGTTTCTATGCTCGAAAATGACAAATCTTTTATTAGTATACTATAACCTTCATATAGATTTTGATATAGTCAATCACTATCTTTATAATAACCTTAGTTATGGTGGCATGTTGGATGATATCAAACTATACTAATTCTTGTACAAGTCAAGTCAAAAAATCATATGTACCCATTAGATTAAGAAGATATTTTTATAAACACAAGAGTCACTTTTTATAAATCTTCTCCTTATGTCAGTCTAGTGAACATGTCTAATAAATAACATGCACTATGTGTTGTATTAAGCTGTAAGCCATAATTTCTACATGCATAAATTGTTACTACCTCTCAGTGGGGTCACTTAACATGATAATACTTGTAGTTAGGTCGAAGTAATGTTGGGACTACGAAAATTTTTCTAAAACAACCACCAATGAGTGCATATGAAAAACATGATCAATCTATCTGATTCCTTTGTCTTGGTTCAACCATTTTAAAGGCATATTGATTTTTCAAACATAAATATAAACATATATGACAATGCATAATGAATAGAAATGTCTTTTTGTTAATTTACTTACATTGTATAAAATTTTGATTGGTTAAATGAACCTATGTTAACACTATCATCCTCTTTTACACTTGAAGACAAAGAATATGTTTCTTTAGAAGAGTTAAGAACCTACACCTAAAAAAGTTTGAACTCGAGGCTTAGTACAGTATGTATCTCTTCCTATTTCAATATTGCTTCCACTCAAAGGGTTACCTCAACATTTTCTAGTACATGAAAAAGCTCCACCCTAAAGTCTTGAACTAAAAATTGAAGCCAATCCCTAAGGATTAAATTGACAATCAAAGCCTTAACTTTCTCTTCAATCTCACATGTTGCCTTGATCATGGTTATCTTATTTTGAAGTTCTCTATTCATTAAGGACCTTTTTAAGGATGACACTTAATATAATTCCATACTCTTTAAATTTGGAACAAATTTCTTAGACTCTAAAATCTCATTCTACTTGACTAACTCAGACAAAAACTTGCAACAATCCCAATTCCCTTTTATAAGTTCCTCTCCATGGCAACAAGTTTTAACTACAAAACAACAATTCCAATAACATGTTTCGTTTCCAAGGAATTCAATCTTTTCTCTATAGTTAGCACCAGTTTTCTTATTGACATAATGCTTCCTTGTTGTCTTCCTAAAATAGTAGGATATACCTTTTCATAAGGTAAAGGAAACATATCTGAAAGTTTCAAATCATTGGTCAATTAGACATATCCTAAATACAATCAACCCAGTAGTATCAATAGTGTGTCAACTTACCTTAACATTACATTTAACAAAGACCTTAAGCTTCATAGATGCAACAAGTTTTCAAATATCAATTTGAGTCTTTTTCGAATGACCTTTTCTTGTTTATATTGCCCTCAATCAAGGTCATGATCAACCCTAACTCATAATTCATCATTGTGAGGTTGAGAGAGAGAAGAAAAAGGAATAAGCATATCTTCACTTACATCAAGCTACTCACTGCAATCATGTTAAGAATGCCTATGACAAAAGGCGTTTTTACACAACCTTGTAGAGTACTTACCCTTACCCATTACAGCAATGAGAGAATGCTTTTACCTTATCGACTATTCCAAAACACTAGTAGAATGCCTATCCTTAAACTTATGTACTTAAGAAGAGGAAACATTAGCGAAACTTCCTTCTTTTCCCATGGATAAGTGAGTGTTGTGTAATGTCAATTTTTTTTCCACCTATATAGATAAAAATACAATAAAACTTAACAAATGAATATAGCTCAGAGCTAGATAACTCATTGTCTTATGAGTTGGTGTAGAAAATTTTTTATTGATCGTAAAATATCAAACTCTCATATTATTGAAAACTACTAAAAAACTAAAGAAGACAAAGACTTCATCACTCCCAAAATGTGAATGTTATGTCTCATTTTATGGCCAAATATAGGAAAAATGAGAAGCAATCTTGATTATCAAAGCGTCAGTTATATTGTGGGACTAACAGAACATGTCTAATTAAATTTCATAGAAAAGCTAAGTGACTTAATCAATGCATGACACAACGTATACAAAGCATTAATCACACTTGTCAAGATATCGTTGTCATAAGATATCCTTGAAGATCTTGAATCTTTCCATGTCATCCTATCACACAAAAAGGTTAATAGTATCTATAGTCTTACTTGTACTCCAAGAGTTAGGAGACAACTTTTATATAGTAAAATTCCTCTTTTATTAAACTTGCAAAACAACACAAAAAAATACAACTAGTTGCAAGAATAACGACTAGTGACTCGACATAAGGGTAGAAAAATGAATTACTTAAAGGAAGAGGTAAAAAAAAAAAAGAAAGAGAGAGAGAGAGAAAGAAGGAAAGACCTTTGTAACACATAAAAAAACTAGATACTTAACTCATACAACTAATATTGGATGCTTAGAATCAACTTCATCCTAAGATAGATGTGATGGCTTTGAAAATTTTTTACTACCATCCTTAGACAATTCTAAATAATTGAGTCTTTCTCGTAAGACATCATTTGTAAAACTTTATTTACGCTACATTAAAATACTGTTTTATAGTTATCAATAATATAATCGTAGATATAGATTATTAAACAGTAGACTAAAACAATTAAAAATTCCTTTGTATCGAATCCAAGAGATACCTCTAATTATTATAATGGTTTTAAGTTTAAATAGTATAAATGACATTACAAATTCTCAATACCTAGAATAAAATTTTTTAATAATATGGTTAACAACTCCAGAATGGAGTTGCAAAGTATTGTTGTGCTGATCAAGTTTTTTTTTTTTTTTTTTCTACGAGTTTGAATTATAATTTAGGAAATAATTATTTTTTTACTCAACCGCTATTTTTTATAGTTAATATATGAAAGCAATTGCTTGGCAGTGATATATCAATTAATATGTATGGGCTGCTAAAGAGAAAGGCCCGTGAGCCTTCCCTAGCCCAATAGTTGGGGCCTTTAAAACCTTGCCCTCTTTGAAATGTTTTCATTTGTGACCGAAACTTAAAAACCTGCAATAGGAAAGTTGTTTATTAAAGAATTTTATTAAATCAAATTCAAAATATAATGTTTTATCTCCCCTATTTTATCTAGGTGAATTTCATATCTCTCTCTACCCAATAGAAATTGTCAATTTTGAGCCTAATTTTTGGATTGTAAGCATCAATCTTTATCTAAAATTTTTTTTACTCAAGACTATTGTAAGCTTATTTGCTTGACTTCATAGGATAGATGTATGGTTTAAGCTTGAGTTCAAATTCAAAGAATTTGAGAGTTAAACGTAGGCTTAAAATCAAACTTAAGATAATACTTGTCGGCTAAACTCAACTCAGAAAATGTCATTAAAGATTGCTAATTTGACTTTTATAAAGGTTAATATACTTGAGAGAGGTCAATAAAAGCTTGAGGAGTTTAGCCCAAGCTCATGAGCTTGTCAAGTTGAGTGATAACCCACTTACACTTGATTTGATAACAACCAAGTCAAATTTAATTTGACAATAACCAAATCAAGTTGTAATGCACATTTGATTGCAACCTAGTCACATTTGCCTTAATCGGTGCCCCTTAATACTCACGTCCTCGTGAGGCATCAATATGAGCTTGTTTGAACCTATCCCAACAAGTAGTGATTTTGCCCTAATGCTAATTGTTAAATCCTAAATTCAACTATACAAGTGGAAATTGTTTGCTTCCTGCCTATGCACGCGTAAGTTTCATTTGAGTTTTCATGCAATTCTTATTCACCCAAAATATGTTTTCTAAGTTGAGAGAACTTAAGTTTTGTAAACTAAATCCAAACAATATGAGAGGCCTCTATATTCAGCTACCATCTCTACTGAATCCTTATGTATATGAGATGAAAGACATATAATAAAATTAAAAGATTCAAAATCATAGTTAAAAATAATATTTTCTTTACTATAATATTCTTACATAAGTTTTTTTTTTTTTAAATCATAGTGCAATAAAAAATTATTTTATTTTTATATACTTACTAAAAAAGAATTCTTACATATGATTTTTTAAAACTTTATGTTAAAAGCTAAGGTAAACTAATATTAGTGTATTAACATAATGTAATTTAGTTTTATATTACGTTCATCGAAAGAATAATTTATTAATCCACCTCATGTAAAAAGTATTGACAATGAGAATTTAGATATATTGTATATAATCAATTTTTGTTAGGTTACAGTAACTTAGAAATTTTACATAAAATGAAAAATTTCAATTTTCAACCTTTGATTTAAAAGAATCAAATCACAGGTGAATGAAAAATTATAAATAGTTATTTTGTATGCTGTCATTATCTTTTCAACCCTTGAATCATTGATTTATCGATCACTATAAATCTATAGCTCAACTCAAGAAAAAGCCTGACTCAGTTATTATTATTATTATTTTGCCAGTGACTAGCAAGCTCCCACATGAGAAATGCTGTTTAAACTATGGAATTATAGGGTTTGAATTAGGATTTAGTATATTAATTAATATTTGAATTGGCCAACCAGAAAAAAGCTTTAATGGTTATGGCGGTTCCTCGATTCCCATTATTGATTTGCTTAATTTATTTAACTGATTATATCAATTGCAGAAATTGAAATAAATTGGCGTTTAACTTCTTAACCAAACTTCTTGCAGTTAAAACACAACATGCAAATTAATAGGACTGAAACTGTGAAACACATGAACAGAAGAGTGGAATTAATAATGGTTCATTATAAACAGATGGTGTACTGTTATAATTAGGTTTATAGAAAAGAAACAAAGAGAAAACAATAAAGAAAATTAAATCCGATTGGTCCTGGGCCAAGATGATATCTGAACACATGCTACTAAACCATAAAAAGGAGCAATCACTCTGTTCATCTATTGTTCCACATGCTCAACTGTCCTCAATAACTTCATCATGGAGGGGCAAGTCACCAAAACTGTTGGACCATTTATTACCTATTGTATTTTTGCTTGATTGGATTTATATATTTTCCACCATTCAATTTCTGCTAAGTTGAAATATGATAATATATTTTATAATATTTTTCCAGGGACATTTTATTTAATTAAAAAAAAAATGCTTCTTCACAGAGTTCTGGTAAATATACTTTTACATAAATAGATTATCCGAAAATCTTGTGTCCACGCATGGTCTTTAGTCAACCTACCCTTAATGTCTCAAGAGGAAATTAAATTTGCTCAAGCATGAAAACAATCAGGATCATTGCCTAACCAATCTAATATTGTGTAAAGAAGTGGAATTTGAAAATATATCAGATTATTAAAGAAATATAAAGAGCTACTGCACTTTGCACTTGGTGATCAGATTATTAATATCTATCTATTGTCTCTGATTATGATTTCTCATTTGTTATTCTCTGTTGTTTTCTAACAAGCTCCACTGACCACCCAAAAGAGAGGACGGCCATTTCAACAATATTATAATTTAATTCTGACCACTAACTTAATTATTTTGATTATTATCATATATTAGAAAGAAGTTTCTGAAATACTACATGGTGATCAGATGATTGGTTATGTGGGCCTTTTAAATATATAAAATTCCAAATACTAAATCATTGTAAGAAGGATAAAAGTACCCCAACACAATTATAAAACTGTCCAAGCAAAATAATATATAACTAAAGCAAAGAAAAGATAAAATCACGAACTTTATCCCCACCTGTTTGTTTGTCAAGAAAATTTTTTATCACAGTATTTCTATTTATCAGTAATCAAGTCAATATATTTACCTACAACTTGAGGATATCTATATGGGTAACCTAGTCTTGAAATAATGTAATCAGGGTCGACTCAAAAATTGTCGATTTTTTTTCTAGGAGTTAATTACTTGCCTTCCTCGCTTTCCTTGTGTCAGTTTTCTGTCCTGCTTTGTCGCTCAATCATTTATGAACTATGGTATTATCATCAAATTGACTTAAAACAAATGAACAAAAATAGACAGCTCATGGAGCCACGCTTTAGATGCAAGAAAACTATTAACATTTGACCAATGAGATCATCCCCAGGTATTCTAAATAAACATGGAAATAAGCTTCTTCTGCCAAATTCATTGGCTGATTCAAATTATTGAATTCAGGTTGCTCACTCTACAAGTTTTCTACAGCTGGCAACAGGCTTAAGATCTCCATCTTTCCTCTTGAATTCCCCGAGAAACTCATCTATACTATAGACTAATTGAATTCACCTATATAATAATTGCATAAACCTTTTATCTCATCTTCCTTCCCTAGTATACTGAAGAGAAAAGAAAGAGTACTGGAAAGAAGAAAAATGAAAGGCAATAGAATCAATCATCCTTTTTCTTATTATTATTTGCAGAACACAACAATCTCAACCACAAATTCAACCACACAAACATGCACGGTGTGCTCGAAAATCTAATTTTATCTCTCTCCTTTTTCTTACAATAATAGTCAAGTCTGTTGATGATAATAAGTATCAATACAAGATCAACACAACAATCTTCTAGATCGATAACAACATCAATCAGTTAATTCATATATATGACACCTAGTTCTCTAAATATATCTTTCTTTTTTTTTTTAATTAGAATTTGATGGAGTATTCTCACAAACTACCTCAGTTTCCACTTCCCTTCTGTGGAAGTTTCTATGGCAGCCGCAAGCGGCGCATGTGAGCGCACTTGTTCCTTCTTCGCCACTCGCCATGAATTCTCTGCAGCCATCCACGGCGTATCCTCCGATGTTCGCCGCGTGATTTTTTTGGCACTCGCCGTACCGGACACATCTGACAATTGAAGAAGAAGTGCTAGAACTTCTTCCGGATGCATCTCTTTTAACTACCACTTGACGCTTCTTCATCTTCCGGAAATACCCTAATTTTTGAACTGATTATGGATGGAGGGAAATTTCAAGATCAGTTTTTTTATCAAAACCCAGAAAGGAAAGTCAAAGCTTTGAGAAAACTCAGCTATATTTATATAAATGGAAGGGGAAAAAATACCGTTCAAGTGGGCGGACGACTAACCCTAACCCTAGCGTATGTATTTATAAGGCTTAGTGGGAGGATGTGCAAGGGGGCCATTGGCAATCTTATTTTACCAATATTTTCTTGTCCTTTGATTTAGTAAGAAAGAAAAGATCCACCGCTGGCTATTCAATCCATCAACAAATCAAATTATACAAACAGAAACGTATTTATGAGATAAGTCATTAGTAGATCGATCAGAGATAAATTAATTTTCTTCTTTATTTTAATTAATATTTGGGTGTGTAGTTAAAGCAATATCATTCACACAGTACTATGATAAAAAACATGACAAGATTATAATGGAGCTATAAGGAGAATATCTTTGTCCTTATATGAAACCACGAAAACCCTAGCTAGGAAATGATTTTTAGAATTGATATTTCAACTGCCACTAAGATATTATAGGTAATAATTTCGCAAATTTCCGTTTGATTGATGATAGATTTACGGCCAAAAACACATAAATTAATTATTATAAAAGGAACATAGAGTAATGGAAACTGGTTTGTTATTTTTTTATTTCCATGGGTCCAAAGTGGCACTTAAAAGGCAGGTGGCCATGGCCCCGTAGAACTGTGACAACAACTCCTGTCTAATTACCTAAGATTCTAATAATTTGGAGCACCATGTATGAATATAAACCACCTTCTCCTTGCATCAAATCAGATCAACCACAATAATAACTTCACAAAATTTCAGCTTCAATTAGATGCTCTTTAAATCCTTCAGCTTACTGTTAGGAAATTAGTCTCAATGAAAAAAAAAAAAAAAAACCAGATAAAGGAACGACTCATCACTAAATTATTATGATTTTGCCAACATTTTTTATTATTTTCCAGAATTATATTATCAGAAAACATCAGAGCAGAAACTACACAAGAAAGAATCGAAGCATTAAATTTGATGAGCCCTTCAGCTGAGTAGTGATGCTTGTTGAAGATTAATTTGCATTTTCTAGGTGTATGTTTTGTGACACAAGTTCAAATTGATAGTACAAGTTTAATAATGATGTTCATACATGATTCAATGTTTACATGATTCAATTTTAGTAGTAATTTTATAGTACAAGTTCATTGTTTCATTAGTAATTATGTTTATGCAAGGTTCATGCATTTAAGATTTAAAGAGTCATCTTAGTACATGTAAATACCCTATCGATTTTGAATTTGTGATAAGAATGAAAATATACAATTTTTCCTAATAAACACTTTCTCACGAAGCCTCTCTCTTCTAAAATATCTCACCTCTCTAACAATGCTAATGAACAGTGATAATTAGAAATTTTACCATATCAATTGAGTGAGGAAGAGAAGTGAAGGGGCCAATAGGGTGGTCAATCAAAATCATTTGCATAATTTGGTCAAATTAAAAGCAACTGAGGGACAAAGACGCGTGTATGTATCAATCAAAAACATGCTAAAAATTCTGATTAACTAATATTAGTTGTTCAGATTTTTGTGCATGTTAATTAGTAGTAATCTTTGAAAAGGCCCTTGTTGGTTCACAACAAAGCCATTCAATAATCAGTTTATGCACTTGCGGATATCTCGGAGGCTGTTCTAGTTGCCAATGCAAATAGTATTTTAGAATGTAGGGCTGGAGTCAACTGCAGGTTATATATATTCAGTTAGCCGCAAGAAGTACTTGTGATTACTATTACCACATATTAGAACATCGAAAGTGGTCATTATCATATAAATATTGATCATCTGGCTTCATAGAAATCTATGATAATGACCATATTCTTCAATTAGTCTGATTAAACATTATCGGGGTTGCTATTTGGATATTGGATCACAAAAAAGTAAGTCTTATACACATTATTTGGCTTATAGATTTACATAATTCTATAATAAATAACGACAATACCAATTATCATGATCCTTAGTTTGTTTGGTTAAGAAATTGGTTTAAATTATGCATCAGAGATTAATTGGATAGTTAGATCTACGGTTACTTTCATAAGGTCTGAGGTTTCTCATTGACAGCTTTATGGTTAACAAAGTCATATTTAACAGCTATGACAAGGTCTGTAGGAGTCTACAATTTCAAACTCGAGTTTGCAAAACAATTGCGGAATGTTATATACACACACACATATAAATTAATGTTCCCTCAATTCTTGTCTTCCTTAAAACTGGCTCATCGGTCTTGAGTTTAGTACTGGTAAGTGGTTGATAAGCCTTCAGTATTTGTATGAGTTTGAGTAATATCTTCAATGTACTAATCCCATAGAAAAAGAGCTAAATGGCTTTAAGATCCTTAGAAACATATAAAGCACAGTGGTTAGAGGAAGACCATGGCAAATGATGGGAAGTTGAATATAATGTGAATGATTTAGATTGGGGAAGCGATTATGATGAGACCGTTTGTTTCTCAACAACCGTACCCACTTGTGAAGCAAACAGTAGTCGAACCTATGGGAGATCTTATGCTTTCAAGCCATCTTGACTCAGAAGAAAATAAAAGTCCAACCTCAAAAGGTAGACTTGATTGATGCATCTGAATTAATTAGTGGCCATATCAAAATGTTTAATAGACAGTCACCCAATCGATTTGTAGGATAGACACAGACCCACTAAGTAATTAACCTTTCATGTGTGTTCAACTTGAGCATCATTTCACCATCTCGCTTACTTCTCTCCAACTCTCTAGCTAGTATGAGTTAGACACCTAAAGCAAAAGTTGTGCTTTTAGCTTGCAAAATTTGTTCAAAGCATGAAACACTAGCTACAACATTTTCATTTGGTCAAGATAGTAGTTGGATCTTCTTCAATGATAACGTCTGTTACCGGAAAAATATTTTTGCTCGTGTTTGTGAGGCTCCTGTGAATTGAAGCTACATCTCTTACTAATGCTTTTGTAACGGTATTTTTATAGGAACTTTTTTTGTGACGTAATAAGCTTTTGCCGGCTCCAATCATGTTGCATTGTGTACCAAATTCCTGTAGAGCATATGACCCCTACACGTCTATAATATTACTGCATGTAGCTTGTTCACATCTCGCAGTCCTTTTCAGATTCTTAGATATCAAAGTTTGTAACATTTTTGCTAAATTAGGTGGTTCAAGCATAGAGTATATAAGTGTATGTACTGAAACTTTATGTTTCCCCTGAATTTTTACTATTATTAGGCAATCTTGGAACAACCCAGTTATGAGGAAGAAAGCCTAGTGTTTCGCCATTAAAGAGTACGCAAGTTATGCTGGCTAGAGTTCCCGTACTTATCAAGGAATGACATTGGGATTCATAGGTTTCAAAATAATTACAAATAAAAAGATCAAATCGACAGAAAGAGAGGGGCCATCAGGAGTTGCTGAAGCTAAAGAAAAACAATAATGTCATATACAACTGTATGATAAAGCCATATATATGTTTACAACAAAAAGAATATCCCATCAAAATTTAACACTACCGAAATGAAAAAAATTGAGTGGCTAGAGCGGTAGGGTCCAACACCAAACCAAACTAAAATTGAAACGTGTGGAGAGAAAAGCATGCAAAGTTGGTCATGCTTTTGTCGTCCCCTTTCTTTTAGATGCATGTAGAAGTATATGAAAGGATAATAATAAAGTGAAGAGACCACTGGTTTTTGCTTTATTCTGTAAATTAATACCAGCTCCTTTTGCTTCAATAAACAGAAAGGGTCCACAATTTTTTAGTTAATTTCATGAAAAGCACTTTGTGCAGCGAGGGAAGTGTAGACATAAAGCATCTCTCCCTTCGATCAATTGGGTGGTGGCAGGCCCGAATGCCCATCAATCAATCCAAAACGCCCACCACTTCAACTCTGGCTTTTAGCTCTATATAATTTATATTATGTGATAGTTGGGATTTTCCTGATGCCTTCAGCTTTTCATCCGTGGCTCCCAGTTGTAGATTTGCCTGAGATTTTTTTCCCCTTTTTTCTCCCATATTAGCACGACTAATCACTTACCCCACCAATCATAATTTTTTTTCCTTTCTTCTTTCCTTTGCTTTTGTTTGTGTGGACCGTTAAGAAGGAGCTTCAGGCTTTTGTGTATTTGGAATTTGCTTTCATTGTCAAGCCAAGGAATCAAGCAGTTGGCTAGCCCAATCTTAATCGATCTTTTTAATCTGAGGATTCTCGGTGGGGGAATCAAAGAGAAGAACTGACATTTATTACTGTTTATATATGAATGTGGTCGAATTATCATCTTCTTTCAGGCTCTTGACAAATCATCTTTAAGTCACCAAAAGTTATTAACAGTGTTACATGTACCAATATACTTTAAAAATAATTGGGTTGGGAAAAATAACAGTACTACATTTTTTATAAACTTTGATTCGTATGGAGGGAACCCACCCAGGCTCCCATGAGCTGGGAAACATAACTGGGTTCACCAACATAGGTAGGGGTCGGGTGATCGAGTTCGGAATCTGAGACCCATGTGGGTTCATTTTCGTTAAATTAACGAAGGTTGCTGGAATTTTGGTTTCACTTTAATGATAGATCCACTCTGCCAAACCCAACCCATTTTATCTTTAAGTAGACTAGGATTCGGCCTTTTGTCCCCTTTCTTTGCTTCTATTCCTTACCTTTTTATTTGGAAAAATTATATGAAATAATACTATTTTATCTTAAATTGAGAAAAAATATTACTATATATATTTATAATAAGTATCAAGTTAAATAATAATAATAATATATTATTATATGATTAAATATTATTTTATCTTTTATTCAAAATTCTCAACTATATAATAACATATATTATTAATATCTAATTTGATACTTCTTTTAAATATATAGAGCTTTATTGATTGTAAAATAATAATTTTAACTTTTTGTATAAACAAATAATATTTTTCCAATTCCAACTATTCTTAATAATAAAATATTCTTAAATTTAATCCTATTCAATTAACACTCTTTTTCACTCTATTTTCAATCATAAATGGAAAGTGATTTTTTATTACAATTGAATTTGTTTTGTCGAAATCAGCCTTTTATTCCATCCACAAATTGAAGTTTCATTCCATCCATACGAACATCTTTTTTAGCTATAAGGTTTGTACTCCTAGTTTTGTCAATCAACATTATGCTAATATTTAATCCATGACTTCAATATTGCATTATTGGGTGAATTTAGGTGGATTGAATGTGAAATATGGGTGTATAAACAAGTCTACATTTTTTTTTTTTTGCCCAAACCTATAGATTCAACAACATTCCAAGTTTCCTCCAAAAATGTTAGAAAGGAGGAAGAAGAAAGTTAGCCAATACCGGTTGTTAGTGAGAGAGTTGAATGAAATAGTTACTTTAAAAAGAATGACCTGTAAATATAAAATTTTTTAAAAGTAAATATGATGTAATTTATTTATTGGTTGTACTTTATTTTTTATAGGCACGACTCTCTTTGGGTCCTTGATATTAGACATTCAATATAATCAATTCATACTACATATATATCAATTGTGACACAAATTAAGATTTGACAATAAATAAAATTACTTACCTCTAATCATTGAAACTAAAGTGTTTTTTTCTTTGTATTGATCTCTTCTACAAGACCTCTTGATACAATGATCTTCTATCATGAACTTTCCTTTAAGAGAACTTTTTAATGAAATTCACAGGCTATATTTCTTTATTTTTATTAGGATAGAGACCTTTTGCGAATGCTATATACACTTTTCGATCAAAAGTATATCTTTTATGTTAATCATAAGAGTAAATTCTTTATTAATGAATAAAGTTGTCCCAAAAGTTTTATAACATTTTATGCCCCAATACTTAAAAAATGTGAACTACACACCCTCAAATAGAGTAAAGATAAAAAAATACCTAACATTCTCCCACTTGGTTCACATTTATTAAGGTAATCAAACTATATGGCCATAAACTCATTAGAAATTTAAAACAATTATAACAATAATCTCACATGCTCAAAAATAACAATTAATACATAAATGATAACAATCATATACTAAATAAATGTATAATTCCTTTCGTGTTTCACATGTAAGAAAAATTAAATAAGCAAATAAATACTTAATAAATGAATTCCAATAAGTCATTTAGGTCCTCCTGAATAATCCAAATTATTAAATTCATAAAACTTTATGTGCACAAATATATATATAAAATAATTCAAAGGTTCATACATATACAAGTCAGAGTACAATATAATATAAAAGATAAGATTAGATTACCAAACCCATATTCTCCACATAAAGTTTATACAAATTAGTCGACAAACATTTATTCATGGGATCCAAAACATTGAGTTTAGTAATGATATAATAAATGACTATCTCTTATCTTTTGATGTGATCTTTGACAACTAGAAGCTTAATGTCAATATTTTAATATGACTTCCACTCTTATTATTCTTTGAAAAGAACACTATAGTAAACCCTCAATGGCCTTTCAATAGAATCAACAACCCTAAAGCCACTAATAAAATTCCTTAACCATAATGTCTATGAAATAGCCTTATAGCAAGCTATAAACTCTACTTCTATGGTAGATGAAATAGTGATTATCTATTTAATACTCCTCCAAGATATAACACCTTTGGTAAGAAGGAAAATATACCCTCAAGTAGACTTCTTTGAATCTAAACATCTAACAAAATTAGTCTGTATATCCAACCACCTAAAGATGATCGGCGTGTATATATGTTAGCATGTAATCTTTTATTCCTTGAAGGTATCTCATAACCTTTTTAATAGTTTCCAATGTTCCAAACCAGGATTGCTTTGATATTCATCTAAAACCTCAATTGCAAAATAAATATCTGGTCTAATACAAACTTAAGCATACATTAGATTACCTGCAATAGAAGGATAAGGTACTGTCTTCATTTGCTCATTTTTTAAATTATTTTATAGACATTGATTTGACTAAATTAATCTCATTTAACAATGAGAGCTATTGTAAGTGCACAACCTATCATTCTGAATCTTTCTAAGACCTTTCTAATGTAAGCTTTCTAAGATAGCCTTAATGTCTTTTTAGACCTATCTCTATGAATCTCTATGCCAAGAACATAAGATGCTTCATTTATATCCTTCATTTCATAGTTTTGTGCAAGAAAAGCTTTTGTATCATGTAGCATACCCATATCATTACTTCTAAGTAAAATGTGATCAACATATAGGACCAAAACAACGAGTTTGCTCCTACTAACCCTTAAGATATATGTACTAGTTAATGAATTTTTTTATGAATTCAAATGAAGTAACAACATTGTGAGACTTCAAAACCATTGACAGGAAGCCTATTTTAGTATATATATATATTATTAATTTGCACACAAGGTTATTGCTTAAAACCTTTTAAGTTGTTTCATGCAAATTTCCTCGTTGAGATCCCTATTTAAAAAAGTCATTTTCATATCCATTTGTTGTAACTCTAAATCAAATTATGCTACCAAAGCCATGATGATTCTAAAAGAATCTTTCTTTGAAACTAGAGAAAAAGTTCCATGATAATTAATGCCTTCTTTCTGAATGAGACATTTGGCTACAAGTCTAGACTTATATTGTTCTATACTGCCAATTGCATTCCTTTTGGTATTATAGACCCTAAACCAATAGTTGTGTGACCAATTGGTAACTTAATGAGATCCCCAACTTTATTTTTAATCATTAATTCCATCTTTTCTTTTATGGCAACATACCATAAAGTTGTGTTTTCTTTATTTACGACTTGTGAAAACATATCAAGATCATTTTCAAGTTTAACAATAGAGTCAATATCATATAAATACACAACATAATCACTAGAAATTGTAGGTTTCCTAGTCCTTATGGATCTCCTTACATTTGTTACTACAATCTCATTTGATTAACTCTTAGTAGTAGATTTATTATACATTCTTGTATCTATCACTTCATTCTTAGTTAGTTAAGATAAAGTTGCAGTCTCACCATGATTTTGAACAAGTGGAAGCTCTTGAATAGTCTGATCCTCAATTGATTCTATTATATTCCTTGAAAAAAGAATTAAAATTTTATGTTGAGGAGGCAAATTTGAACTTAAGATTTCCATTCCTTTTGGAAATACTAGATTTCTAAGGAACTAACTCCCTCTAACTTTGTGATCCTTAAGAAATTTTGTATTTCTAGCTTCTACAATCCTTGTGGAGTTTGAAAGAGAGTAAAACTTGTATCCTTTAGAGTTCAAAGGATAACCAATGAAAAATTGTTCACCATTCTTGTGTCAAATTTATTTACTAAAGAATTATAAATCCTTACCTCAATTAAACATCCCCATATGTGTAAATGTCTTAAACTCGATTCCCGACTATTCTATAACTCAAAAAGAGTTTTAGGAACTACTTTAGATGGAACTCTATTTAAGATATACATAGTAGTCTTTAATGTTTCACTCCATAAATTTAGAGAAAGCTTGAATTGCTTATCATGCTCCTCACAATGCCCACTAATGTTCTATTTCTCTTTTCAGTAATACCATTTTGTTGTGGTGTACTATGTATTGTATATTATGCAATAATGCCTTCATGTTGGAAAAATTTTACAAATGGACCTGACATTTGCCCTTTCTCAATGTACCTTCCATAATACTTTCCACCCTTATTTGATCAAACTATTTTTATCTTTTGTTCACTTTCTTTCTTTACTTTGGCGTTATAAATCTTACAAGCATCTAATGTCTTATCCTTACGATTTAAAAGATATACATAAACCTTGTATGGTCATTGATAAAGGTAATGAAATACTTTTAACCCATTCAAAAAGGAAGAATATGGTCCACTGATATCTGTATGTAGGATTTTATAAAATTTTGAACTTCTTATGGCACCTTTAAAATTCTTATTAGGTTGCTTGCCCTTAATGTAATCTCTACAATTTTTAAGATCAATAGAACCAAGAGTTGATAAAACTTCATTATTAACTAACATGTTAATTCTTTCTATAGAGATATGTCTTAATCTCCTATGTCATAACCTAGAAGAATTTTCTTTAATCATACAATGTTTTATGCCAATATTATTATTTTGCAAAGTTGAAAAATTACATTCATGCATGAGATTTAAATAAAATTTATATAAACCATCCATAAGAATACCATTACCAATAATTGTACCATTTTTATATAAAACGAAGTTTAAGTCTTCAAATACAAATTTGTATGCCAAAGGTATAAGTTTAGCAACAGAAACCAAATTTCTTGAAAAAGATGGAATATAAAACGTGTTCTTTAGTTTAAATAGAAACTTGAATTTAAAACTAAATATAAGTTCTTACACCTTCAACTCGTGAGCTCATTTATTTCCTAAATAAATGAATTGCTCATTGTCATTTGGTTTCTTTAGATCTAAAAGCCCCTATATAACATTAGCAACGTGAATTTTTATGCTAAAATCAATACACCAAGTATTATTAGGAGCATCAATAAAAATGAGATTCATGAAAAACACAAATAAAGGAAATACCTTTCTTTTCTAGACATTTCTTACGTAAGGTAATAATTCTTCATGTGCCTCTTCTTTTTATAGTTGAAGCACTTGACATTATCACCTTTGCCCTGAGCATCACTTGATTTAACATGTGATGCAAAATCAGCAACCTCTACTCTCTCATTCTTAAACCCTTCTTTCTTTTGCACACATATGGTAAGAAGTTCAATAACAAACCATTTTCCTTTATATGTGTTGTAGGAAATTTTAGATGGACCATGCTCTTATGGAAAAGAATTTATAATCATGTAGACAAGAAATAACTTACTCATGTCAATCTCTAAGTTTTTTAATTGAATAACTATATCACTTATCTCCATAATCTACCACACATATTTGTAAAACTATTATGTTTCATACTTGAAAGCCTTTTCATAAGTGTACTAGCCCTTGCCTTATCAAAACTGACAAATTGTCCTTTAAGTGTCTTAAAAAAGTTCTTAGCATTATTACAAATTGGAATTGATCCCTTAATGCTTTTCAATATGTAAATCTTTATATACTTAAGACTTAAATGGTTAGATCTTTCCCAATTTTGATATGTAAGTCTTTTAGATCTTTCCTCCACACATTGTGCTAGATCAATGTCTATACACCCAAGAGTGAAAAGGATTTTCTAATTAGAAAAATTATCGCCATTAAGAATTGGAATATAAGCATCATTAAACATGTTAGAAACAATTGCATAAGAAAATTACATAAACATTAATGTTATGAAATAATCTTAATATTGAATCAACCAATATCAAATTCAAACAATAAATTTTAACCTTCCTGTAGGTAGAGGTTGTATGCATACGTAGAATTTATTTAACTTTTACATTTCCTAAAATAAAACATCAAACTAATACAAATTTCCATACATGTGGATCTAGGAAATTTAAATTTAAATGTCTCGCTTAGATAACTTTCTTCCTTAATTTCATTATGTTAGACCCTTGGTGTTTTGATGATAATAAAAAAAATGTTAAAACAACTAGTTTACTTTTAGCATGACTTTGTTTATGACTAAAAAGGGCATAACTTTTAATTTTGCAAGTTTTGAGCAATTTATGATCGTATGCTTATTAAGCACAATCATGTATAGTTATATTTTAACTCGTGCAAAGAAAACATAGTGTTGTTTGCCTAACTCTTATAGAAAATTTTCATGCCCAATATGACCATGTTTTATCAATGCATGATCTTGTGTATCCATTTTAAAACTATCACAACCAATCATTCTCATTCAAATTGTGTTAAGTCAAAGATTAAAAGTCAATTACTCTATCGTATCCAAATATGACACATGATCATGCATGATATTTTGTGAAGCAGCATGACCTTTTAGATGGGGCAACCTCATTGTGTTTGATGATTAATATTCTTAATTCAACATATGACTATGCATGTATTTCCAATACAATTATGAATATGAAAAAATAAATAAGTATACTACCAGGTTGATCATGCAATACTAGTCATAAAAAAAAGACAAGTTACAACAATGCATGATTGTGTAAGAAGAAAATGTATGACCATGTGCTATGAAGACTAAATGAACACTGTAATAACCCAGAGGTAGAATTGTCATTTTAGGCTATGAGATTAAGGGTAAAAGAGAGATTTTCAGTTAGAAAATAGTTTCGAGAGGATTCAAGGGTAGAGGGGTCTTTTAGGAGCCTTTCGTGGCTTATACATGGATATTCTGGGAAGAATATTCCATGTATGGTGTGAGAAGAGAGAGATTTCAGATTTTGAGGGGCACACGCCCGTGTGTCTAGGACGCATGCCCGTGTGCTAGAAGAGAGACGTGTTATAAGATTAGTTTTCCTGTATTTTTGCTCAGCTTCTTTCCTTCAACTTTTTCTCTCCTTCGTTTCCAACGAACCCTAGACAAGAATCCGTCTAACTAGCAGCCATTATTCCAGTTAAAGATCCAGGAGCAATTAGAGAGAGAGATTCAGATGCCATAGCTAGAGGTAAGTATTTCTTTACCTCTTCACTTAGGTTTCCAGTAAGCTTTTCTGATTTTTAAGCTTCTTGGATGGTTACTGTGTGATGAGTATGCTTTCCAGCATGATTTGGTGATAATATGATGAAATGCATGATGATTAATGAGTTTATTATGCAATGTATGTTGCGTATATTGCTTGGGTATGCTTTTGATGAGAAATGCATGGGATTTGGCATGCTAAATGAGAAATGTATAAGTTAAGTATGTTTATGGGCATGAGTATATGTTGTGTTTATGTTTGATTGAACATTGGTTGAGTTTTGGATGTATTTGACTGGGATTTTTTGAGTTTTCAGACGTATCTACAGATTCTGGGTTGAGTACATGGGCATGTACCTGAGGGGACACGCCCGTGTGGCCTCAAACTACGTAAGACACGGCCTTGCATGTTACCCGTGTGCATATGAAAATCCAAACACATGCCCGTGTACCCAAGTGCACACGTCCGTGTGTTTAATCTTAAATCTACATGCCCGTGTAGGTAAGACACGAGAGTGTTATGAGGCAACTACATGCCTGTGCAGTGTGATACACGCTCGTGTGCCCAATCATGCACGCTCGTATGCCCAGTCATGCACGCCCATGTGGTTGCATCATACGCTCGTGTGGTCAGTTTTTTGTTTAAAAAATTTTCCAGAAACTTGCACGCCTAAGAAACGAGAAGCTCACGGCCCCGTGTGCCTTGACACACGCCCGTGCACATTGACACATACGCCCGTGTGGCTTAAAAAAGACAGAAAAGAAGATTCCAAAGCATATTTTAACTAAAGATAAACTACCGTAAACCATCCTAAGCGAAATTTAAGCTTGAGAAACATAAGAATAATATGAGATAACAGCATATCATGCATGATTATTAAACATTGAGCATGACATGCCATACATGAGATATTTTCAGAAAAAGGGATCTAAGGATCCAAGAGATGTTTTAAAAGTATATATATACGATGTTTCGGACATCAGTTGCGGTGGATACGAAGGGGCACCTGTGAATTCACACGCTCACTAGAGAGGGAAAGCACGGTCCGCTAAAGAGGACATGGTCGTGCACGAGTAGTTTTCTTATAGGTTTGAGCTCATACGGTCAAGGTGTCGAATCCCTGTATTCATAAGTCTAGCCAGCATAATAGAGATATTTTTCAGATATAGTACTTTTGATACTGTTTTCAGTTATACTATATGTATATATATGAGGATCTTCGGATTAGAGCTTTTATCAGAAAAGAATGAGTTTTCAGAAAATTAATCCGAGGGGTAAGTTTATGATAAATGAGCATTTACATGAGATCAGAGCATACATATCATGTCATGTACAACATTCAAGAGAAACATATGGGATAAAAGCAAAGCACAAAACATAAAGCAAATGAAAACCCTGAGAACTCAATGATTAAAGAAAGTAAATAAATAAGAGATAAGAAAAGAACAATATAAGCTATTGTAAAGCAAGTATAACAAGATGATAAGAAAACAGTAAGCAGAGAACTTGAGGTCTGATCTAGGATCAACTTTTGCTTAATGACCTGTCTGTGTAAAAGATAGGAAATGCTTATTGAGTGATTTTGTCACTCACCCTTTTCCCTTCCTTTCTCTTTTGCAGGTCAGTGAGTTGGGGACTAAGATGTGGCGATGCAACTATGAGGTTTTAGGGACATGGCTCGGTAACTAGTTTTGTGATTTGGCTCACATGCTCTGATAATTCATATCTCATGTATTTATGTGTGTGTGTATTATATTGTAGTATGTACTATATGGATAGCATGAATTTTATACATGAGTAGCATGGGATTTTCAGAAAAACTATTATGACTTATTTTATCCTCGTATTTGTATTTTACACTTTCGTATTCAGAGTTTTAAAGTATTTGAGTAGCAGTTAAGGGTTCTTTTCCTTGTGGAGATCTCTGTCACAGGCGCATTTTTAGTATTATTATATATATATTTATATATATTTTTAACAGCTACACATAGTAGGCCTGGGGCGGGGGTCACTATAAACACCACCAACCTTGTCATGCAAAGCTAATCATGTAAAGTCAACATAGTCAATTTTCAAGAAGCACGACCTTACAACTTTGGCATATGGTCATGCATAAGCTTATTGGTCATCATATATGTCTCGTGTGCTGATAGTGTTGTGATCCCATGCTAAGGTCTAAAACTTGAAAAAACACTAATGAATTGATAAAGCATGACCTTGTATAAGGAACACATGACTATGCTTGGTTGGTAGGTGTTACGAATTTGACTATTAGAAGTCTATTTGAGGCCATAAATGAAGCAAACATGATTATGCACTTAAGGGACACAATCATACACCTAGAAAATTTATTGTATCATTTTTTTTTCATCTACCCAATGAATAAAAATTGATTGTAACGACTTTTTTTAATTTCAAGGAAGACTTCTAGTATAAAAGGGAGCTTATTTGAAGTGAGAAATGTTAGATATTATATTGGATATTCAAGCTTACAAGTATATTGCTCTTTCTCACTCTTTCTCTCACTAAACTAGCACTTGATCAATATTTGAGAAACCTTTGTGTGAAACATTTGTGTATCAACCAACTTAGAGGCATTTTCACATACAAATTTTTGTACTTAACCATAAAGGGAAAAATCTTGGTGAACTATTGAAAAATGTCAAATCCCAATGAACTACTAAAAAAAGGCAAAATTCTTTTCGATAAAAACTAGTGTATCTTTGTGTTTGAAATATAGTAAAAACTTCAGTCGGGTTTGATTGAAGAAGATGATATAGGAGATTTATGTTCAAAACTCTAAACCTCTATAAATTGATTGAGCAAACTCTATCCCTTATCTCTTATATTTGCTTTAATTATTTAAGTGTTTCTTTTTTTGTGTTGGTTGAGTAACATTTTTAATGGTATTGAGTTGAACTTTTAAGTGCTTCAAAAACTATTTTGGTATTGTGTAATTGTCCTTCATAAATTTTTTTAATAATCCTATTCAACCTTTACTTCTTGTAGGATTATTTTTCTAGCCAAAGGATTTTATAATTGGTATTAGAGCTTAGGCTCTAGTTTTTTCAAAATCAAATGATTTTTAGAGAAAATCAATTTATATAAAATGGCAAGCATTTCTGTAACTATTTTTAGTGAGGGACAATACACAACTAGGCCACCTTTGTTTTGCGGTGTTGATTATACATAATGGAAAATTAGGATGAAAGTGTATATTAGATCCATTGACTATAAATTTTAGAAAATAATTAAGCATGATGACTTAGTGCCTAAGGATCCTAAGACTTAATTACTAAAAGAAGAATGTGATTATAATGATGATGATGAAAAATTGTTGAGCTTAAATGCCAAAGCTATTAACATTTTATTTTATACTTTGGATTGTATAGATTTCAATAAAGTTTCCATACGTGAATAAGCCAATAAGGTTTGTACCATTCTCCAAACTACTTTTAAAGACATAAGCCATGTTAAAGAGTCAACGATTAAGTTACTCTTCTTAGAATATGAGCTCTTTGAGATGAAAGTTGATGAGAGTATACATAACATGTATAAACACTTTTCAAACTTGGTAAATGATCAAAAAAGATTGGGAAAGAAGTTCAAAACTATGGAGTTGGTCAAGAAAGTTTTGAGATCCTTACCTAAATCTTGGACTATGAAGGTATTGTCATAGAGAAATTGAAAGATCTAACGAGAATATGTATAGATGAGTTAATTGAAAGCCTTCTCATTTTTTAGATGAAGAGGAAGCCAAAGAAGGAGAAGAGCAAGAACTCCAAAGTCATTGCCTTAAAGGTAATTGATGAGAAAGAAGATTAGTCCTCAATAGATGAAGAAGGCATGATCTTACTTACAACAAGATTTAACAAATTCTTGTTAAGAAACAAGAGAGATGAGTGAGAGTGTTTTTAAGGAAATAGGTAAAGAAGAAAATGACAAGGAAGTCATTTGTTACAAGTGTAAGAAACTGGAGCATATTAGACAAGATTGCCTATCCCTAATGAAGAAGAATGAGAAGGATGAAAAGAGATTCAAAAAGAAGGTTGTTGTTGTCTCTTAGAGTGGAAATGATGACTCAAGTGATAAGAGTAAATAAGAAGAAGAAAGGGTCAATCCTTGTTTCATGGCCAAAAGCAATTTAGATGAAGAGGTAAATGAGGCTAACCTTTTTTCTTATCATGAATTGCAAGATGCATTTGATTCCTTATTGATTAAATTTAAGAATGTTAATTCTAAGAATAAATGCTTAAAGAAAAATCTAGTTAGCATGAAATTAGAACTAGAAAAAACCACATGTGAGCATGATCAAGTTAAAAGAGAATTAGAAGGAAATTGCATTGCATGATAAAGAAAAGTTTGCAAAGGAATTAGAATCATGTAGATTAAAAAATGATAAGTTAAAGGGTAAAATAACTAGCTTTAATGAAATTTTAAAATTGAAACTAAAAGGTTAGATGAGATGTTAACATCTCAAAGAAGTGAACTAAATAAAGAAGGATTATGTTATAATTGAGGTTGTTAGAATTTCCTCGAAGTCGCTGGAAGGGTAACCAAGCAGTAAAATTAAAAATCTCGAACAAAGCATTGGGAAAATGCACACAGGATATATATATATATATTCACATTTTTAGAAGGCCCATGCTTAATAATAAACATACATAAGGTGTTTTTGAAAAAACTACCTTGATTAAAGCTTTTTGAGTGTTTTTACATGGCTTAGAGTATTTCAAAGTGAGTGCTTCTTCATTAGAAAGGACAACAACACTTGAGGAAGTCTATAGGGAGGAAGGAGGAGGCTAAACTATGCTAGCAAAGTAATAGTGACAGTTTTGAGTGTATAATCACGGGTAAGTTTGCAAAAAAAATGTCAGGAGAAAGATAAAAGAAAATCATATTTTACTTGTATAAAATGCCAATATAGAAGAAAATCACATTTTGCTTATATAAAAAGTCAATCACGGACATAACCATAGTACATGCACGTATCTAACCACAACATGAACATTTGTACACAAATGTAACAACATGTACATACATTTTGGTAACCATTGCATTTTTACACATATTATGCACAATTTGCAATGTTCACATGATCGAAAAACCATTAAATAACTTCATATATGCTTGTACATAGGGCATGAATGCCCATGAGTCATCAAATTATTCAAATTTTGAATTAGACAAGTTAATTGTAGCGACCCCCGCCCCAGGTTACTGTGCGCTGCAGAAAATACTGTATATAATAATAAAATGTACCTGAGACGGGGACCTCTACAGTAAAAAGTGTCGCTGCTGCTGCTGAAATAAAAATTTCTTTATAAAAGAAACTGAAAATATAATTTACTGTAATAGTAAATTAAATGCAAGCGTGAAAACCCAGGCTACTCATGTATAGAAATATAATGTCATACAGTGCATACTAATATGGAATACACACATATATACATGAGAAAATAAAAGCATGCGAACCAACATGTTATCTACTGCTACCGAGCCATATCCTCAAAATCTCGCAGCTATCTCGCTCCAACTCAGCCGCTCTCTAATCACTGACCTGTAAAAGGAAACAGGAAAGGAGAGGTGAGTGACAAAGTAACGTATCCAAACTCAAACACTCGTAGGTCAAAACAAACTGGCTACGTGACTCGTCACGTAGGAGATTCTACATTAGTGTTTTCTTATTCTGATTCTCATGATATACCGAAGTATATCAGTTTTCTGAGTTATTCTGTTCTCTATTGAATTCTGTTATATTTCTGTTCTGTTTTGTTTCTCATGAAATGTTGTACATGACATGAAATGTATATGCAGATGTCATGTATATACTGAAAAGCTGTAAAACTTACCCGTAGGACTGATTTTATGTAAAACTGTCCTTTCTGATAATAAAAGCTATGATCCGAAGATCCTGAATATATACATATAGTATATGCTGAAATCTGTATCAGAAAGTACTAAAAATATCTAAAAATATCTGTTGTGCTGGCCAGACTGATGAATACAGGGATTCGACACCCTGGCCGTGTGAATTCAAAAGCCTACTGAATCTACTAACGCACAACCAGCACTCTCTCTAACGAGCTTGGTCAGTGACCATGTCCTCTCTAATGGACGCTGGTTTCCCTCTCTAGCGGATGTGCGAACTCACAGGTGCCCCCTCGTATCCACCCCTATCTGATATATGAAAAAATCATATATATATATATATATATATCTGAAAATCATGCTGTTGGTTCCTTGGATCCAGTCTGAAAACATCTAATATGGCATGTCGTGCTCAATGCTGATAATATGCATGATATGTTGTTTTAGTATCTTATTATTGAGTTCTGTGCACTTAGAATTGACTTAGAGTGGTTTAATTTCTCTTTTTAAATTTCTTTTCTGTTTTTCATAAGGTGCACAGGCGTGTGTTTCTGGGTGCACGGGCATGTGTAAAGGCACACAGGACCGTGTGCATCTCGTGCGTCTGGGTGTGCTAGCTTCTGGAATATTTCATGAAATCTTGGCTAGCTACATAGGCGTGTGGTACAACACACGGGCTTGCATACCAGGCACACGGGCGTGTATTGCACTACACAGGAGTGTGACTGCCCAAAAATGCTTCTCGTGTCTTGCATACATGGGCGTGTGGAATTGGGGGAGGATACACGGGCGTGTGTACTCGGGCACACAGGCGTGTGCCTAGATTTTCACACACACACGGGCAGCATGTAAGACCATGTCTCGTGTAGAAAGGAGGCCACACGGGCATGCATCTAAGGCACACGGGCGTGTGCTCAACCCAGATTCTATAGATTATGTCTGGAAATCCAGAAATTCCCACACTCCAAATCAACACACATACCAGTTCTCTACTGCTACTAGCATGCCAAAAATCATCAAATCATCATCTCAAACACGTCATTCATCATACATCAAGCATAAAACACATGTATATAAACATATTCACATATAAACATGGAAATAACCACTCAATCATCCAATCATGCATCATATCAAAGCTCAAGCATACTGATATCATCTCAAACAAGCACACATAAAGTTCTTATAAGCTGGAAACAGCAAACATGCTCTGAACTCAGTGAAAGAGGTAAGGAAACACTTACCTCGCGCTATAGAAGCTCGGTCTCTCTCTCTGGAAGCTTCTGGATCTCTAATCTGAAGTTGAGCTGGTGGGGGATCTCTCTCACCCAATCTAGGGTTAACTAGAGCTGAGGGAAGAAGAAGAGAAATAAGGGGAAATAAGTTGGAAAAGCTGAACTGCGCGCAACTGAAGAAAAATAAACTTATTTATCTGGCTGAGGCAAGACACACGATCGTGTGTCCAAGGCACACGATCGTGTGTACGGTGGAAAAATTACATTTTCCACCCAACCTCGCGCAAACACTGAAAATTCTCCCTAGAATACCCAAAACAAGCCATAAAAGGCTTCTAAAGGACTCTTTTACTCCCTGAACTCTTACAAACTCTTTCCTAACAAGAAAATCTCTCTTTTACCCTCAGATTCAGAACCCTAAAAGACAGTTCTACCCTTGGGCCATCACATTAATTCCATCCAAATATGTTAGGATTCCATTACCTATCAAGATACATGCCCGTGACATAAAAGATGCACGACCGTGCATCAAGGTAAATCCTTGATCTTGGCTTGTCAACTTGATCCTAATGGATTTGACAAGTCTAACACAATTTTTGCTTCAGTCTGTCAACTTTATAGTGTATGATTCACAAGTCATTTATTACTATCTTAACAATATTCAAATTTGATCCTGTGCTCGGGATTAATGAATCTTATATTAATATATCATAATCTCTATACTAATTATAATTCAACCAATCATTTACCTTTATAACACTATAGTTACAACAATGTGTTTGATGATGGCAAATAATATCATTCTTAGTATAAGATAGTTTGATAGACTTCAAGTTAAAGGATCACATATAGCCATCAAGTTATGAGGATTTACCTATAGACATAGGTAACACCATTTATATGAGATCCTCATTATTAGGTCTATCAAATGAATATGATCATTAAATCATGCACCCATATACAAGACTAAGCTATAAGCAACAACTATAGTGTGTGCAAATCGTTGCTACTTTTTGATGGAATTGTTCACACTATGATAAATTCTATACCATCACTTGTGTCCTAATTATGTTGAGATTTTAAATCAATTATAATATAACCATTATATAGATGTATAGAAAATATGATCAGTCATATGAATTCATCATCCCAGTTTCACTATACTAAGAACACAATATATGTTTAAAGAAACAATATATTTAAAATACTGTGTATTATTAATATCATAAAATGTACAAATACAATAATATACAACAATAATACACAGATGAATACAATACAATAGATTCATAGCTATAAGAAACCAACCTTAGCAATTTCTCACTTACGTTATAACCAATCATACATAGGTTTAATACCACAAGTACTTACGTGTCTATCATGCTTCTACTACGACAAAGGTTTGATCAATGGATTAGTTAAGTTCTCATTTGTGTTTACTTTCTCAATTTATACATCTTCATGTTGTATTATCTCTTGCACTAAAAGGAATCATTTAAAGATGTTTTTGAATTTTTTATGAGACCGTGGTTCCTTAGCCTATGCTATAACCCCATTATTGTTGTAATAAAGGCTTATGGGATCAACTATTCTTAATCCAAACTGTTTCCTTTGTTGTATCAGCAAGAACTATATACTCAAACTCTATAATAAAATTAGCTATAGTACTTTGTTTGAAACTTTTTCAACTAACTACACCATTATTCAAACAAAACATAAATCTGGATTAAGATTTGGAATCATTATGATCTGTCTAAAAAATCGTATTATTACAACCATATACAATAGACTCATCTTCTCCCTTATAAACCAAGAATGCATCCTTAGTCCTTTTTAAGTATTTAAGGTGTTTTGAACAATAATTTACTATTTCTCACGTAAATATGATTGATATATAGTACAAATACTTAAAACAAACGAGACATCAATTCTTGTACACGTAATAGCCTAAGATTAGAATGGTATTTTTAGGTTGAAAATTAGAGTCAGAAGCGAGATTTTATGATAGAAAATAGAGTTGAGAAGTTCTAGAGGTAAAATAGTCTTTTAAAAGCTAGTTATGACATGTGTATAAGTCTTCCTAGAAGACTGTTTCATGTAATATGCAAGAAGAAGGGAAATATGTGATTTTTCCTTGACACATGACTGTGCATCATGTGGGTGTCATTATAAATGTTGAGTATTTTTCATTTTCTCGCTAGACCTATCTTCACCCAACTTATTCCTTTTTTGTCTAGTGAACCTTAGGCCAAAGAGGATCTAACCAGTAGCCACAATCCAGATTAAAGAACCAAAGGTAGTTAGAGAGAGAGAAACAAATTTCATGGTAAAAGGTAAGTGTTCCCTTACCTTTTTCATCTTATTTCATAACATGTTTCCTCTATTTTAAGTTCCCAAGGATCTTTGTTGTGTGTTTAAGATTTATTTAGCATGTCTGACTAATGAGATGATGCTTTGGATGATTATTGTCGAGAACTTTGCTATATATGTGTTTGGATGCTTTACTTAAAGAGATATGTGTATTTAACATGATTTGATGAGATTTGATGATTATATATATGTTATTGTTGATGCTTAGAGCTTATAATATCAATTGATTAAGATTTGGGAATATTTGGATGAGAAATAACTGATTTTTATTGGTTTTTAGACGTATATTGTAGAAACTAGGTTGAGAGCACGACTGTGTACCCACTAGTACATGACTGTGTGGCCTTATTTTTGTAACAACACGACCATGCATGGTAGCTATGCATGTCTAGAAAGCCTAGACACATGCATGTGTGACCGAGAACATGACCATGTACTTATTCTCAATTCTGCATGCTTATATAAGCATGACATCAGAGTGTTATATAAGCGGCTACATGCCCATGCAAGTGTTTGACATGGCCTTGTGCTTTTATGCATGCCCATGTGTCTTACACCATACCTTCATATGGAAAGCCATAGTTTTACAAAAGAATTTCAAGAGCTAGCATGACTGAGAGTAGAACTAATGCACGGTCTTGTGTGTCTCTCTACACGATCATCTATTGAGTAGTACATGCATATGCACTATGAATAAAATATAAAATAGATTTTAAAGCAATCTTAAGCTATACTAAGCCACCTCTAAGCATACAGGGCTCAATAACATCAAGAGAAAACAACATATCATGCATGATAAGTAGCATATAGTATGACATATCATATCAGAGATTTCAGAAATAGATTTAAGGATTTAATAATAGTTTTTTTAAAATATAAATGTATGATGTTTCAAACATCAATTAGGGGTGAATACAAGGAGACGCCTGTGAGTTTGCATACCTGTTAGAGAGGAAAACCAGTGTTTGTTAAAGAGGACATGGCTTTTTACCAAACTTGTTAGAAAGACTATTGGCTAAGCTTTAGTTGTTTTAGTAGGATTAAACTCATACGACCAACGTGTCAAATCCCTATATTCATCAGTCTAGCTAGCATAATAGTTATTTTCAGATACAATATTTTTAAATTCAGCTTTTCAGTATATACTCTATAGATACATATATATATATATCTTTAGGATCTTTGGATTATAGCTTGTAGGACCCGTCGCCACGCGTACCCCTGCTACTAAATAATATAGTTCTTTTATTAATAATCTGAAATATGGGTACACGCGACGAGAATCTTATGAAAAAGAAAGCTACTGCTACTGTATAATTGAACATAAGCGGGAGCTGAAATACATACAATGACTGTACAATAGGCCCAAACTGGCCTTTATCATATATATATACATATCGTTCTGTAGACTGTGCTTACAACTGAGTAAATACAAAGATTTACAATACAAGACCCATTAGGTCCAAAACTGGAAATATAGATACTGAAACTGTGGTGTGGGGCCCTCTCCCATCAACCTCGGTCCACCCGCTCCTCGCCAACAGCACGGACACCTGAAAAGGAAGGAAGGAAGAAGGAGAGGCATGCGTGATAAAGATCACCCAATAAGTATTCCTTACTTCCCTCAACCTAAGCAAGCAAGCAACATACAATCACACATACCTGGCCTCGGCCCTAACATTCATCTAGTCACTTGCTGAAATCTGAAACTGATTAATCTGGTTATTTGGATCTCATTTGTTTACTGATTTCATTATCATTCATGTCATGATGTATATGTCATGTCATGCTAACTGAAAATAACTGTGGATCCATGCATCTGAAAATCTGTATGTACCCGAACGTACCTACTGTGCTGATTAGGCTGATGAACACAGGGATTCAACATCTTGGTCATGTGGGCTAAACAGTCTAGCTACTGGCTAGAAAGTTGAATTTAAAATGTTGGACAATCTGACTGGTGTTAGAAAGTTGAATCCCACAGATGCCCCCTCGAGTTCACCTAAACTCTAATCCGTACATCGAGTTTTGAATACTGAAATCTACTGAATTCGAATCCCTTGATCCTCTCTCATGCTACATGTCATGATATAAAATGCTCATGCAGCCTTTAATATCTGAATTTAGACTTATTTGATGATTATTAGCTACGGAATGGTTACCAAATCTTTTTATTTCATTTTACTGCTTAATTTCTAGAAAATAACTAGCGCACGAGTATGTGAATAAGGCACACGGGCATGCTGGAGTCACACACGTTCATGCATGGCAAAGGCACACGGGCGTGTACCCAGACGCACGGGGTCGTGCGCTGGCCATGCAGCCGGTCGTGTGTGCTTCTGGAATTCTAGACACATTTCATGAAAAAGTTGGCACATGGCCGTGTCCCTCAAGACGCACGGGCGTGTCCTCTGCATTCTGGTCGTGCATACTTCGTGCACACGGTCGTGTCCTTACAGAAAGAAGGGCACACAATCGTGCTCATGCAAGCACACAGTTGTGTGTCTTATTCTTCAACAAGAACACATGCCTGGAAAATGCAAGAATCTCATACAATTTCTCAATCAAACTCAAATTAACTTCTAACATACATTCCCAACACTTGAATAAGCATGTATATCACGTCAATCTCAACATGCACCAAACACAACTCATTCCAGCATGGAAGCATCTCAGTTCTCTCACTAAAACACAAACAAGCAAAGCAAGCATGGTTCAAGGGTGGAAATTTATTATCTCATGCAACATTCATCATTATATCAACATATAAGCATACACAAAGCTCATCAACATGCAAGGAACTCATCCAAGCATCACAATTCATCAAAGCAAGCTGGGAAACACAAGGAAGAAGTAAGCGAACACTTACCTCTTGCCATGGCTGCTGGAAATCTTTCTCTCAACCTATTCTCTTGGCTCTCTCACTAGATTGGGAGTTGTTGGAAGTTGAATTTCTGCTCTAGGGCTGGGAGCTATTGAAACAAGAGAAGAAATGGCTGAAATGGGTGAGAAATAAACTTAATCTCCCATCTCTCTCTTTTCTAGGCAACCTGCACAAGCGTGCAAGGCAATGTGCACGGGTGTGCACATGGTGCACATGGAAAAATGAAGGAAATTCATTTCCCGCGCTTCGCATGATTGAAACCTCTAGAAATGAATCATACGAAGGCCACACAAGCTTTGAAAACTTACTAACTCACCCATATATAGCTATTATTTCAAAAAATGTTTTTAGAAAACCAAGCCTAAAGGTGAATCGTTATAGTTTTCAGTATTGACATGACATCAATGCATTCATATTATATCTTATACAGTATTTTATGAGAAACAAAATAGATAAAGAAAAAGAACACTACAGTAGAAAAGAAAATAAAGAAAACACTATAGTGGAACTTAATGTGACAAGTCACAAAATAGGATTTAGTGTAATAGCCCAGGGGTATGTTTGTTGTTTAGGCTAAGTTGAGGGGTTAAAAAGAGAGAGTTTGAGAATTTGAGGGGCACACGCCCGTGTGCCCAAGGCACACGCCCGTGTGCCAGGAGAGAGATGAGATATAAGATTTATTCCCCAGCTTTTTCCCGCAGTTTTCTCCTTCAGCTTTCCCTCAGCTTTTCTCCTTCCTTTTTCTAGCGAACCCTAGACCAGAGATTGTCCAGCCAGCCGCCATTGTTCCGGTGAGAGATCCAGGACCATCTAGGGAGAGAGATCCGGACGCCATGGCAAGAGGTAAGTATTTCTTTACCTCTTCACTTAGGTTTCCAGCAAGCTTTTCTGATTTTCTGAGTTTCTGGATGCTTATTGTGTGTTGAGCATGTTTTTCTAGCATGAGATGATGATGAAATGATGAGATGTATGATGATTTTGAGATGAATATGCAATGTATGTTGTGTATGTTGCTGGGTATGCTTTGGATGAGAAATGCATGAGATTTGTTGAGTTAGATGAGAAATGCATGAGCTGAGTATGTTTATTAGCATGTATATGTGTTGTGGTTACGTTTAATTAAAAGATGATTGAGTATTGGATGTGTTTGGGTTGGATTTTTGGGTTTTCAGACGCATTCTGCAGATTCTGAGTTGAGCACACGACCGTGCGCCCGAGGGGACACGCCCGTGTGGCCTCACATCTGCATGAACACGACCTTGCGTCTTGCCCGTGTGCGTATGAAAATCCACACACACGCCCGTGTGCCCGAGGGGACACGCCCGTGTGTGAGATCCCCATTTGAGCACGCCCGTGTAGGCAAGACACGGGAGGGTGCTGAGGCAGACACACGCCCGTGCAGTGTGATACACACCCGTGTGCCCAGCCATGCACACCCGTGTACTCGTACCACACGCCCGTGTGGTCGGCCTTTTCCTTGATTTCTTGAGAAATTATCCAGAATGTTGCACGCCCATCAGCACGAGAGGCTCACGGTCCCGTGTGCCTTGACACACGCCCGTGCACGCTAGCACACACGCCCGTGTGGCTTAAGAAAGAAAGAAAAGAGATTTTTAATTAAAAATAAGCAACCCTAAGCTTCCCTAAGCGAAATCTAAGCATGCGAAACACGAGAATAACATGAGAAAACATCATTTCATTCATGATTGAGAGACATTGAGCATGGCATGCCATACATGAGAAATTTTCAGAAAAGGGGTCTACGGATCCAAGAGATATTTTAAATAGTATATATATATATACGATGTTCCGAACATCAGTTAGGGGTGAATACGAGGGGGCACCTGTGAGTTCGCACGCCCGCTAGAGAGGGAAACCATGATCCGCTAGAGAGGATATGATCGTGCACGAGTAGTTTTCTTATAGGTTTGAGCTCACAAGGCCAAGGTGTCGAATCCCTGTATTCATCAGACTGGCCAGCATAGCAGAGTTATTTTCCAGATACAGTACTTTTGATACTGTTTTCAGAGATACTATATGTATATATATATATGAGGATCTTCGGATCAGAGATTTTTATGAGAAAGAGTTTTCAGAAAAGAGCACGTTTTCAGAAAATCAGCCCGAGGGGCAAAGTTTTATGAGAAAATGAGATTTACATGACATCAGAGCATGCATATCATGTCATGTACCATATTCATGAGAACATATGAGATAAAAGCAAAGTACAGAACATAAAGATACCTAAGAATTCTGAAAACTTAATGATTAAAGAAAGTAAAGAAATAAGAGATAAGAATGAAAACAGTAAGCTGAGAATTCCGAGGTCTGATCGAGGATCAGCCTTTGCTTGATGACCTGTCTGTGTAAGAGCTAAGAAATGCTTACTGAGTGATTTTGTCACTCACCCCATCTTCTTCCTTTCTCTTTTGCAGGTCAGTGAGTTTTGGGGACTGAGATGTGGCGATCAGCTGTGAGGTTTTGGGAACATGGCTCGGCAGCTAGTTTTGAGATTCGGCTCATTTACTTTGTTAATCGTATTTCATGTATTTATGTTGTGTGTATTATATTATTATGCACTGTGTGGATTTAATACATGAATAGCCTGGGAATTTCAGAAAAAAAATTATTGTGACTTATTTAATGTCGTATTTACATATTTACGCTTCCGTATAATGATTTAAGTATTTTGAGCAGCAGTTTAAATTCTTTTCCCTCGTAGGGGTCTCCGTCACAGGCATAGTTTTATTACTATTATATATATATATATATTTATATATATTTTATAGCTGCGTACAGTAAGCCTGGGGCGGGGGTTACTACATTTAGCTTGAGACTTGTTTGTGTTAGAGATAGGAAACACTTACTGACTGATTTTATCACTCACCGTTTTTCTTGTTTCCTTCTTTACAGGTCAGTGATCTTATGGATGAGTTAGAGGCAAGAAGCTTTGAGGATGTTGTTGGCCAGCAGATTGCATGTTAATGGCTTACATGCTTTTTATAGTTTTTGACTCATGCATATATGTGTATTGTAATGTTAATACATAGTGTATGGATAATATATTTTCTAAATGAAAAACCTGGGAATTCTCAATATATATAATGAACATTTTCTTCTTAATGTTAATAGTACTTTATGCTTACAGCTTCCGCATGAACGTTTTTAATTTTAACAACAATTATACTGTAGAGATTCCCATCATAGGTGATTTTTAGTATAATAATAAGTATAAATAGTAATGTATAGTGATCTGTGATGGAGACTCTTACAACACATAATATTACATATATAATTAATGCAATCACCAAAGCATATGAAATCTAACTCATTTTCTCTCTTTCTTTATTTGTTTTAGGATACATGTCCTTAAAGAGATATATGTAATTGGTCATAGACAACGATCATTTCTTTGACTCATCTATTTTGATTTTCTTTAAAATTTTATCTATATACGTGCTTTGACTTAGTCCAAGCAACCTACGAGATCTTTCATGATAGATTTTAATACTAAACATGTAGGCTATTTCTCATAAGTCTTTTATAAAGAAACACTTAGATATCCAAGTCTTGATGGTCTACAAGTGTGAAATACCATTCCTGATAATCAAATCGATATTGACATAAAATAAACTAATCATCACCTAACTAGAGTCTAACTTTCTCTTTTTATAATCAATCTTTGCTTCATATATACCCAAATACATACTAAAATCATATCAAAATCTACTAACTTTATAAAAATCAAATTTATCCTCATATGTCTGTCCTGTATCATTACCTTCCAATCTACCAACATCCTATCACTTACTACTATACCATCATTATGTAAGTATATCTAGATACTTTAATCTACTATACTAGGAATCAAACTTAGTCTATCTATAACTCCTCTAGTAATAAAGCAATATGTGACACCATAGTCAACCAACAAAAATAAAGGAGCATTATGAAAGAATAACTAACTAGTCACTACAAATGGGTTGGCCTCATTCTACATCTATCACATTACATACACCCAAACTCTACGACCTCTAAAAGTACCAACAACTCTCTTAGATATACCAATACTACCTCTGGTAAGATTATTTAAAATCTGATGATTTGGTTAGTAGCATATAAAACCCACATTCTACCCAACCAGACATTTACCTAGATACCTCCTATCATACCTAACACAAGTAGGCAATTACACTCTTTGCTTCTTACTTTCTTTGAAATGTTTCTTCTATTGAATAAGTCTTTTGCCCTTATCTTTACCTCTCTCTGGCCTAGTGAATATACCCATCCTCTTCCAATAAATCTCTAATCTCAAGGTTCTCTTAAAACATTACTATATCACTAAAAAGGAATAGCTCCCGTTATTATATCTTTCACAATAATAAGATATAAACTATGCATGAAGTTCTACACCTTACCCATCTTTGAACCAGCCAATCTCGATATAAATCTTACCAAAGTATCAAACTTGGTAACATAATCCTTAACTAAATTGCTCTTTTACCATATTTGTACCTCTATACTCATCAAATATCTAATTAAACTATTTTTAGCTTAGTCTCTTCTTATCAATGGGCATTCTTGCAAGGTTTCACCAAAGCCTTACATTACCTCTCAATATATAAACTACATATCTTACTCTTTCTCTATTTGATATACTAAAAAATATTATGCCACTCTATGTAACCTCTATTTTCTCCTTGACAACAATTAAGTCTTTGAAACCATTAAAATTTGATAGTTGATAAACTCTTGATAGATTATAGATAAGATATAATCTTTTTCTATCTCTAACATCTCCACTTTTTACCTCAAAACTTGACCTCAAATATTGATCCATTATCGTCTTCTAATATCTACTTTTTACAAGCTCCTGATAACTGCTTCTTATTAGCTTTTGATGACTATCTTTCATTGGCTCCCAATAACCATCTCCCATCGATCTTTGAAAACCATCTTTAATAGTTTCCCAAATTATCTCTCTCACATCCTCCATACTCAAAGACACTTAAGAATCATGCAACCCTCTCCTCTTACTTATAAGTCTAATTGAAACATTATTCTTAGCTTTTATGACTCTAGGCAAAAGGGTCTTTATATCTAGCATGTTATAAAATAAGGGCTAGAATATTGAAATTGTACTGAATTACATACTAATATACTCACACTGAAGGGTGCTACAAGCATTGGTTGATGGGAAATGTTGACTTTAAACTTATGTAGTTTTCAAAAACAAGGCACTTGATAACATATTTTTGAAAATATGACTTAGATCTACTCTAATTTTATTTTTCAAAAATTTAAATAATCATTTAATAATATATATATATATATATATAATAGTATCACAACATACTTAAATATGCATACATTGTGAAAGCTTTATAGATAAATATATAATATAATTAAAAAAACATCATATAGTATTATTTCATAATAGAGTTTGAAACATAACATGAAACTATACAAAATATACATGCAAGCTATATATATCATGATGAAAAAACATGATACTATATCATAACATCTCTACAGGTGATAGTCTGATCCAAAAATAAATCTCATTTGATAGTTATCTCTATCCTATCTCAATTACTCAAACATTACCTACAAGAAAAGGAACTTTGGAAAATGAGTGACAGATCACTTAGTAAGCATTTTTTAACCTTGCCTATAAAACATGTCCTTATCCTTTTAGCATTAGTAACTTATCATCTTGCTTATCTCATTTCTTGTCCTATAAACTTTACTTGTCTTATTACTTATCATATTATCTTTTCTTTTGATCATGTTATATCATGTATGTCATAATAATATATATATATATATATATATATATATATATATATATATATATATATATATATATGTTGAAGTGCATAACTTATTCTGAAGGCTTGTTTTCTTAAAACATTTTCTTAAAAATTCCATGTTCGATCTGAAGATTATCTTATACAACTTATCTTAAAATCTCTTTTGCTCATAAAGGAATCATGTATAAAACCCTTATGAAATCTTTTATGCTAATCAGATTGATAAACACATAGATTTGACACTTTGGCCTTGTGAGTTCAATCAACTAATGTATGACCAACACTCTCTCTTATATCCTTAGTCTGTGATCATGTCCTCTCTAATAAACGTTAGTTTTCCTTTTTAATAGACATGTGAACACACGGGATGTTTTCTCATATCCACCTTTAAAAGCTATAAATCTTTTGATTTTTTTAAAACATTACTTTCACATGCCATGTCATGTGATGCTTTTCATGCATGAAAGCTTACTATTATTCTTCTTCTTATTAAGTTTCTTATAAACTAAATTTATTCCTAATTCTAGACTTTATAGTTTATATGCTACATAGTTATGCATCTCAAGATCACACAGTCATGTGCTATATACAATTGTGACCCTACATTGCATGGTCATGTAGAACTAGTACATGTACTCAACTGTGACTTTACATTATATAGTCATGCCCCTAAACACTAATCCAGTTATGCACGTATAGCATACATGATCGTAAGGCTATAAAAATACAGCCACATGATCGTGTATCTTATTAAACGTACTATCATGCATAATACTCTACTTTGTAAAATCACGTCTCAAACTATAGATCTATACATATACTTATTCAAGCCATAACCAAAATCATTTAATCATCATATATGTTGAACATACTACTTACACACATATTATCTTTATCTATTAACATCAAATCTTATCAAAACCCTCAAATTATCAACTTAAAACACATAACTTCCTAAACATGTTTCTAATCAACATAACTTCATTCAATCTTCATCTATCACATGAAATCATCATATTTTCATGTTATTCAATCATAAGAACATGCTTCAACATCATCATATCACAAAGAATATGAAATCACATGCCAAAAAAAAAAAAAAAAAAAGAATAAAGTAAGAAGCTTTTACCTCTAAGCTTGTGGACATTTAATCTCTATCTAACTTAGCCTTTCTTTCTAGTTCAAGTTCTAAATATGGTTTGATCTCTCTCAGCTCTCTGATGATTATTCTTTGGATAAGTATAAAAGTCAGGGTGAGAATATATTTGATAAAAGCAAGAAAAATTGCTTTATATAGCTACACCAAAACTAGGTGAGTGCACAGTCATGTGTCCCTGAGACATATAGTTGTACACAATAAAAATTCCAAATTGTTGTGCCTTCCTTTATTATACATGCGAAAGTTCCCAAGGAGACAGATGTACACATGTACATGCCACACAAAGCCCCTAAATGACTATTCTACCCCTGAACACTCTCAACTCAATTTTTTAGCATAAAATCTCATTTTTTATCCACAATTTTCAATCTAAAAAGATCATTCTAACTTTGAGTTGTTACAATTCATCTTCTTCCTCCCATAGCCAAATTCTCATTGTCTTATTTTTCACCATTTTTGCTTCATTTTAAAGCCAATTCAAGGCAAATCTAAGGATTTCAAAAGATCTTTAGAAAAAAGTGAAAGAAATTAATTAATCTTCTTAACAAGATAAGAATTTCAAGGAAATTTGATAGAATTGCACATGGGTTCATGAACTCATATTCTTAGGAGAAAGGAAGTAAGAATAGTGGTGAAAAAAAAAAAACCAAGAATAATCAAAGCTTAAGGTAAGTAAATTATGCTTGTAGAATATTTATCCCAAATTTGATAAAATCAGGGTTTGATAACAATTAGGGTTTTGTGTAATTGATATGTATATGTTACAATTCATATGTTTAAGAGCATAACTAAGTTAAATTAAGATTGGAAGGTTATGAAATTGTGACATATATGTATGAGGTAAATGATGTCATGTTTGAAAACTTATCATGCTTTGATTGCTGGTTAAATCCTTATATAAAATTATGCATTAATACATGTTTAAGGATGATATATGGTGTCAACTTGAAGAAATTTTGGATTGATGGAAAGTGCTAGTTTTGACTTTGAACTTGTTGCTTTATTAATGAGTTGTTTGTAACTTAATGTTAATTTGTGATATGTAAATATGCTTTTGTACAAATGGTATAGATAATTGGCATGGTATAAAGTTTGTTACATGAAAGGATGTATTATGTATTTGAGTATGGTATTGAGTTAATAACCATGTAGAGTAAGAGAAGTTAGTATAGAAAGAGATAAAACACTTGGAATCAGAAACAAAATTGAAATTTAAAAAAAAGAAAAAAGAACATAGAAGCATAATAGAAATAGAGAGTAGAAAGAGATTGGATTTTATGCATAGCATCAGAATGTAATTACCTATATATTGCATTTCATGTGAACATTCTGACATAAGTCACTTGAGTTTTAGAAGCAAAGTTTATATTCATGTGTTCAATTAGTACATTTCTATACATGGTTTTTAGAGTAAAGTATTTTTACTTTTTAAGAAAAGTAAACCAATTACAAAATTTTTTTTATAACTAATACGATAGGGAACCCATAGAGTAGCCTTACATGCTTGCTGATCTTAGTGAGCAACTCTATAGTAGAATTTACTACAATATAATAGAGTGCTTGTAAGTTGAAAATTGTAGACAGAGTTAAATTTTATGGTCATGGTTCATTATCCTTCAACCTAGACTAATAAATAAAGAAAGAAAAGAGTTTTCAGAAAGAATTTTAGAAAATTTTTAGATTTTTTAAGAAACTTAAAATATGCATACCATATATAGAACATTTTACTGTATTACATTTTGCATACACATATATATGTTAGCTAAATTTGGCTATGAATATATATATATGTTAGTTAATCTTGGAGATAGGTATATGTATATGAGAGTAAAATATTATTAGCTAAAAAACATAATTTTACTTCTATTGTGTGCAAGTCTGATTTCATTTATTGTTGAAATTGTGACAAAAAAATTTAGTCGTTTGCAAGGACTAGTATTTGGTTAATTAAAAATATTTAAGTGATATTTTATTTGACAGGTTGTTAAGATAGGGATGATTCTCATATTAGCTATTTTTATGAAAATTTTATCAGATTTTTCTTTAAAAATAGTTTACCTACAGGGTGGTTATATTTTGTGGATGTAAGTCTGATAACATGGAACACTACCATCTCATTGATTATAGTGTATTAATTAATTTGCATAAAAAAATATTTACATTGTGTGATTAATCTAAAGTGTACATTTCCTTAAATATAAGAATGACTCAAACGTGATCCTATTTACCTAATATATAGATTGCTCAATGACTCTAAGTAAAGATGGCAATCAAGAAATTCATATTTAGACACGACCAAAATATGATCATATAAAATCAAAAAAATTTGTATAATAGGGGTGTTTGTAGATTGGTGCCATGATTGGACCAAGCTCCCTTTTCGGCCAACCTTTTTCTTATTCCTTTCCTATATTTGGTTGAAACTTGGAATAATCCAATGGGATGAAGGTACAAATAAACAACAATCCAACATGCATACACTACTCAATTGATAATAACCAATGAAACAATGCTACATTTTCAACGCAACAAAAAATTTGGGGCGAAAGAATGTTACGCACTTTAAATTGATTAAAATAGAAAGATCAATTAGAGATTGAAAGATTCAATAAAGATGGAATATAAAGTGTCTGCCAAATAGAGTTTTAGATAGCTTCAAGAGTATTTTTGTCTGCAAGAATTATTTGAATAAGAGAAATGTTATTTGCTAAAAAAAGATTAAAGTATCATTTCTCAATTTAATAGTCAAAGTAGTGCTATTTAATATAGTTTCTCTTTCATTTGCAAAACCTATCATAATTCATTCAATTCGTAGATACGACAGTCAATTTTATCAACTAATTCAGTTGCATATCTATAAGCTTACAAATTGGTGTGCACAAGAATACCTAAACCCAAAAAACCTAATCAAATTGGGCTGTTTGGTTTCAGTTTGAAAATTTTTAACTATTCGATATTATAAAGCCAATGAACTGTATAATTAGGTTTTGTAATAACATTTAGAGTCAAAACTTGAATGAGTTTAACACAAGAATAAGAGAGAGGCTATTTTCATGAAAATTTTTGTAAGGATAAATTGCATTAAAAAAAAAAGAAAAGAAAAGAAAAGAATCATAAAGGCAGGATGTGAAGGGCTGCAATGATGAAGAAGATGAGGGGATTTGACGTGGACCTAGCCCAAGTGACTTAGCACATGGAAACATGTGATGCCGCGTTTGCCTGCCTTCAGTGCCTTCACTACCAGCCTATGCCTTCTGATGTTGATTTTTTCAAGATATATATATATATATATATATATATATATATATTATCTTTATCTTTTCATTTTGTTGAGGATGAGAATACATGAGAATATGACAAGGGTAATTCCCAATTAACCGAAATTTGTCGCAAAATCCATTAAGTGGAAGTGGGACAATAACCATTCCTTAGCCTAAATGGGCAGAGTACTGAATATTGTGTAGTCTTTCACTTACAGAGGCAATTGAAGAACTCAGTGGACATCCACGATTCACACAAACAAGCCCAATTAGTTTCATAGCAAGCTTGCATGTGGGTAGTCTCGTGATTTTCTCTTTCCCTTCAATTTTCAGAAGGGATAGTTTAAAAAAAAAAAAATTCTTTTAAGTGCTTTAGCTATATTTTGAATACCATCTTAACCTTTATTTTTTTAAGATCCATCTGTTTAAGATTGGATGTTGTCAACGATTATATAGAATATGATACATTGGATACGGGAAAATTTATTAAAATAACTAAAATTAAGGGAATTTAAATAAAATTAATCAATTTTTTAGAAGACATACGAATATAATTAATACATTAAGTTTTAACAAATCATTTATTATAAACAAATCTTAAATTCAATTTACATAATGGAATCACTCATATTCACCTTGCATGCTAAGGGTAGCTGCACATACCCATTTTTTTCCGACATTTGTGGCAATTTCAATACCCTTTTTTACGACATTTTTGGCAATTTCAATCAATTTTCAATGATTGAAATAGGAAAAAAAAATTAGTATACCATTTCTCATTATGTTTAATAGCTTATAATATTGGGATTTAGCCATTTTTTAAAATAGATTTCTCATGTTTCAAAGATCGATTTTTTGGTTGAGTTAATAGTTTAAATCTTTTTATAATTTTCATAGAATTTGTCAACTATTTTATGTTAAAATAGGTTTAGAATCGATTATTTATTAAACCAAGTTTGAAAATGAGAGATGTTGGGTTATTTCCATTACCATACATAGTTTTAGGATATTTTTCACCATGAGGGTTGATATTGGATAATGTATGTGATAACGAGTTTTTTTGTTATTTTTCATCATGTAAAAGGTTTTTGATATTTACTATGTGGGTCATGCATAATAAGTTCTTTTTTTTTTTTAATACATATGTTTTATTTGGTATGAATGACTCACATAATGTCTTGCTATTTACCAATCTGGAGGGTTGTTGATATCTTTCATTTTGGAAGCTAATTGATATCTTCAAGTTTAGAGTATCTTTCCAAATTTGGTTCACTTTTTTCAACAAAGTACACAATATGCATATATTATGAAAATTAACTGGTTTTTTTTTTTTTTTTTTTTTTTGTCTAGAATGTTTTTGTTAGTCATAAACAAAATATAAAGCGATAATAGTTGGTTTGAGATATCCATTAGAGCATCACATTAATATGCAAATGAATATTTGTGGCCATCGGTATGTAATGGCGAAGATTCAAGGTACACTGACCAAGGAGTGGAAAAATTTTTTTCAAAACATGTTTTGGAAAGTTTATACATTTGGAGGAGTCTCAATTCAATGAAGTTTTATTACACTATATTATAATACAATAAGTAGTGAAGAGTGAACTTTAGTGAAGAGTTATAGTTTAGATTGAATGGGATAGACATTCAATTCAACCCATTTGAATGCATCTTGGTTCTGGGTATCCAATTTAGTTGCCACACAAAGTACTGCATTATCTTACATCCTCATCCAGTCAAAGAATTAGGAATACAAACAGCATTCTCACATAATTGGAACATCCTTATTGTCATCAAACTGTTTAAATCATCTTATAAAATAATATACCATGACATGTTTGTAAGACAAAAACAAACGCTGCTACTTACCTCATCAATTCCCTCGTCTAAGAAAGTTTGGAGTCATCAATCACTTGAAACTTTGCCAGAAACTCGCATATGGGTGGTACAAGACAACTCAACAAATGCAAGTTTTCATGTCAATATATTGGATTATGACTCATAAATGACAAGAGCGCTATTCATAGACATTGTACCCGTAGGTAAATAATTAATATAATCTTCTTAATAGCATTATTTATGATTAAAAAAAAAAAAAAGAAATTAGGCTCAGGGCCATTACTTTGTGTGTATAATTTGATGATTTACCAGTCATATTAGACATAATTGAAGGTTTTCTTCAGGTTGAATAATGAGACAAAATAATTGAGAAGATAAAAAAAAACTTGTCTTTAAGTCATTTATGATTGATCTATGAGGATACCCGGGTGATGAGAAGTTAAGTAAAATGATCTATTTGGAAGGGATGTATAAGAAATTAACCACCATTCTAGAGGTTTATATTATGTGACCAAAACCCAAATTTAATATACAGTAATCCCCTTACACCCAACATTTCGAATAAAACTAGAATGTGTGGGATGTAGATACCTTATTGAAATTTTACAATGTGCAACATGCGCCCGAGGTTGATATTTTACTAAGTGAGGGCCTTATGACAATTTTGCGACAAAACAAAAAAAATTGCCAAGTGAGCATACGGAGAGGCTTATCGATATTGTATTATGCATGATACATAAAAGTTTATATTGAAATTTTGCATTATTTAACGGACTAGAAGGTTGTGTATATTTTATATGAGGGGTTAATTGACATTTTTTTATCATGCAAGACCAAATACACAACACGCAAGAAATCTTGAATGGAATGAAATTTTTTACACATTTTAACTTTTTTTTTTTGAAATAATTCACTTATTAAATTATATATTAATATTGCTACATTGATTAAAGTGTCGAATTTGGTTACTTTGGTTAGACACAATGAATTATAATAGTGTCGAATTGAAAATATGGAGAATTTGATTTATCATGATTCATGAGAGATTAATCAAGTTATTGAGTATATATTTACATATTAATCATAGGTGGTGTTGAACCCTTGTGGATTTTGAATTGATGCAAAATGTATGTTAAAATATCTAACTGGTCCATGCATGTGTTGAACATGACAAAGAGGACCCAAAGTTTTGTTTTTGCAGAACATGCAAGCACACGCCCGTACAATGAGCCACACACACCCATGCATTGAGCCAAACACGCCCGTGTTGAGAACAAATGGCACACACGACCGTGTGCAAAAGGACACACAGCCGTGTGTCAAGACTAGAGCGCGCACACGACCGTGTGCAAGAAGAAGACACGACCGTGTGTCAAAGGAAAATGACACACACAACCGTGTAGCATAGACACACTCCCGTGTGCAAGGCCAAAATGCAGTCGTGCGCTTCCCGTGTGTTAATTGTGCTTGCATCCCGTGCTAGCTTCTAGAATCGAAAAGTAGATGGAAGAAAAATTGACACACGTCTGTGCTAGCACAAAAATGACCGTTGAAAATGTAGATTAAGGGAAGCACGACCGTGCAAGAAAAGTGACACGCCCATGCAGTTTTTCAAAAACTCTCCAACGGCTCTCAAATCAACAGTAACGACTATATTCTTCCAATTCCTATAAATTGGAGCTGATTTGAAGATGCAAGGGTTAGAGAATCAGGCCTAAGACTTCTACTCTTTCATTCTCTAATTCTTCTCCAAACTTCTCTTACAAAATCATATTTGTAAACCCTTAGAGAGAAACCTTGAGAGCATATTGAAAATCAGCTTTGTGAGGCAAATTATTGTAATTTTTCACAAACCCTTAGGCGCAATCCCGTGAAACTAGTGTGGGGCGTAATCCCTGTTAAAACTAAGTTAAGGACGCAATCCCTTGTATCAAAACTAGGGTGAAGGGTGAAATCTCTTGGATCAAAACTATTGTAACTTTGGGTTAAAGTTAGTGAAAGGAAAATTCTTCAAGGATGGTTGCTTGAAGTAGTGGACGTAGGAGGCATGGAGAAGCTCTGAACCACTATAAATCGGCTGAGCATTTCTTTCTCTTTACTCTATTTATTTATACTTGCTTAGTCTTATAATTAATTGTGCTTAATTGTATTTATATATTTGGATGTTTGATTTGGTTGAATGAGAAAAGTTTTAAAATTGCAAAATATTTTTAAATAACCTATTCACCCCCCCTCTAGGTTATTTGCCATATTGACTTTGGGGTTTTTACAATTGGTATCAGAGCTTGAGCTCTTGTTTTCGAATATCTAACGATTTTTAGAGTTTAAGATCCGTTTTCGAAACTTACATGGCAAATATTTTTCAAAATCATCTTTCGAAGAAGGGGGTAGTTCAAATAGGTCACCCTTATTTTGTGGTGTTAATTATGATCAATGGAAAATTCGTATGAAATTTTTTATTCAATCCATTGACTATAAGCTTTGGAAAATTATTGATAAGGGTGATTTTTTCCCTATAAATCCAAATACAAATTTGCCCAAGAATTTGATTTTAATGAAAATGATGAAAATTTGATGAGTTTAAATTCAAGGGCATTAAACATGTTGTTTTGTGCTTTAGATACCATAGAATTTAACCGAGTTTCTTCTTGTGAAACAGCACATGAAGCTTGGATGATTCTCCAAATGACTCATGAAGGTACAAGTCAAGTGAAGGAGTCCAAGGTAGAGATGCTTTTTCGTGAATATGAGCTATTTGAGATGAAGAAGGATGAGAACATCACGAAAATGTATAAGCGCTTCTCAAACCTTGTAAATGAATTGAGAGGATTGGGAAAAATGTTTGAGAATGTGGAGTTGGTCAAGAAGGTGCTAAGGTCATTGTCGGAAGCTTAGAGTATGAAGGTAATGGCAATTGAAGAATCAAAGGACTTGACCAACATAGGCATGAATGAATTGATTGGGAGTCTCCTAACTCACGAAATGAAATGGATGCCCAAGAAGGAGGAGAAAAGGAAAAACATCGCACTCAAGGTTGAGGAGGATACAAGTAAAAATGAAGAAAACCCAACCGAAGAGGAGAGCTCGATGGATGAAGAGGATTTGAAGATGCTCTCCAAGAAATTCAGTAAGTTCTTTTCAAAAGGGAAGAAGAAAAAGAAAGAAAAAGTGGTGACTTGCTATGAGTGCGGAAAAGAAAGACATTACCGGTAAGAATTTCCTCGGATGAAAAAGAAGAAATCGAAAAAGAAAATGCTTATCGCATTGAGCAAGGAAGATTCGGATGACGAAGATGAAGAAGAACGAGTCTCCTTGTGTTTCTACATCAACAAGGAATTTAAAAGTGGTGTAGAAAAGTCATCATACCAAGTAAGTGTCTAAATTCTTAATTATATGCTTTACTTGTTTGATGATGATGATCTTTGTCATGTTATAACTGTGATGAATTGATATGCATATTTTTACTTGCCTTATATGATTGGTTGAGCTGAATTGATGCAAGAATGATATGTATATATGCTTATGATATAACATGTGCAATGTTGGAATTCATGTCAAATTGGATCAAATTTGCTTGTGTTGAGTGCAAATGACATGAATTTGTACAGTAAAGGTCCCCTATGGTAAAAACATGCAAAAATGATGTATTTGATGTGTTTTGATCAAATTGTGTCTTAAATGTTTTAAATTCCCCATTATTCCCCAAAAATTTGTAAAAATGTTTCAAGTGTGTCAATTATGTTTAAATTGTGTTTAGAAATGTTTGAAATATGTTTTTAGTGTGTTTTCAATGCTTTGAATTAGATGAAAATCATTTTTAAAAGATTTGAAAACGGTTTGAAAAAAGCCCCCTGTGTCAAACTGTAGTTTTTTACAGATTTTCTGGGTTTTATAGGTCATACACGACCGTGCATATGAGTTGCACAACCGTGCATGATACATTTGCCCAGTCACAATCTCGTGCTTAATTGATACACAACCGTGCATGTCACGAAATCAGACATACACGCCCGTGTAAAGCATCAACACGACCGTGCATGACACAAATTGCAGAAAATGCTTCAGTTTCACAATCTTTTAATTTTCTGCAAATATCTTCCCTATATGCGTTAATGATCAAATTTTTTTATAAAAATGGTGAGTTTAATGCATATATTTTTCAAAAAGGGGGAGAAATAAAATTTGAATGCTCATTGATTGAAAATGTGTGTTATTGTGAGGGGGAGTATTTATATCTTTCTATCAATTGATATCAGTTGGAGTACTTATATTTTTTCTATCAACAATTGGTATCATAATCTTTGAACAAGGGGGAGTAAAAATTGTCTTTTCATAAGGGGAGAAAATTCCATATGTGTGCATAATTTAATAAAATATTTCTCAAAGTGGGAGGCATTTTTTATGCTAAATTGAAATTTTTAACATACCTTTTTGATTAATAACAAAAAGGGGGAGACATGTTAGGTATGTTAAAATAAATATTTTTTGTGCTTATTGAATATTTTTTTAATTTCATATGTTGTGCTTAAATGCATTATAACATAAGTTTTGTCATCAAATCAAAAAGGGGGAGATTGTTGAACCCTTGTGGATTTTGAATTGATGCAAAATGTATGTTAAAATATCTAACTAGTCCATGCATGTGTTGAACATGACAAAGAGGACCCAAAGTTTTGTTTTTGCAGAACATGCAAGCACACGCCCGTACAATGAGCCACACACACCCATGCATTGAGCCAAACACGCCCGTGTTGAGAACAAATGGCACACACGACCGTGTACAAAAGGACACACAGCCGTGTGTCAAGACTAGAGCGCGCACACGACCGTGTGCAAGAAGAAGACACGACCGTGTGTCAAAGGAAAATGACACACACAACCGTGTAGCATAGACACACGCCTGTTGCAAGGCCAAAATGCATCCGTGCGCTTCCCGTGTGTTAATCGTGCTTTCATCCCGTGCTAGCTTCTGAAATCGAAAAGCAGATAGAAGAAAAATTAACACACGCCCGTGTGATGCAGATACGCACGCCCATGCTAGCATAAAAATGACCGTTGGAAATGTAAATTAAGGGAAGCACGACCGTGCAAGAAAAGTGACACGCCCGTGTAGTTTTCCAGAAACTCTCCAACGGCTCTCAAATCAGTAGTAACGGCTATATTTTTTCAATTTCTATAAATTGGAGCTGATTTGAAGATGCAAGGGTTAAAGAATCAGGCTTAAGACTTCTACTCTTTCATTCTCTAATTCTTCTCCAAACTTCTCTCACAAAATCATATTTGTAAACCCTTAGAGAGAAACCTTGAGAACATATTGAAAATCAGCCTTATGAGGCAAATTATTGTAATTTTCCACAAACCCTTGGGTGTAATCCTGTGAAACTAGTGTGGGGTGTAATCCCTGTTAAAACTAAGTTAAGGGCGCAATCCCTTGTATCAAAACTAGTGTGAAGGGTGAAATCCCTTGGATCAAAACTATTGTAACTTTATGTTAAAGTTAGTGGAAGGAAAATCTTCAAGCGGGGTTGCTTGAAGTATTAGACGTAGGAGGCGTGGAGAAGCTCCAAACCACTATAAATCGGCTGAGCATTTCTTTCCCTTTACTCTCTTTATTTATACTTGTTTAGTCTTATAATTAATTGTGCTTAATTGTATTTATATATTTGGATGTTTAATTTGGTTGAATAAGAAAAGTTTTAAAATTGTAAAATATTTTTAAATAACCTATTCACCCCCCTTCTAGGTTATTTGCCATATTGACTTTGGGGTTTTTACAGGTGGAACCTTATCCATATAACCATAAAACTAGAAAATTCCATGAACAAGATGTTTTATGACATTGATAATGATGAGGATGTCAATTGTCTAATTGCCCTTTCTCATAAGATGACACTAGTTATTCAAATGTCACTATTACCCCAAAACTGAGAAACGCATCCTTCTTAAAGACCAACATTGATGTTTAACAACCTTATAATAGTGTAGAAGAGGGTGCTGATTTACAAAGGGTTCGATATGAAAGGAATAACACCCATGATGATGTTGATAAATATGGTCTCGTATATATGCTCAACATTGAGTTACTATCAATTATAGAGGATCATGCACGTGGATGAAGAGAAAATGTTTTGACTTGGGGTGCCTTTGATTGTAGTGATGAAAATGACAATATTTTAAGTGATGAACTTGTGTTTAAGGTGACAATGAATGTTAATAATGGTGCCAAAGTTGAGAGTAGTTTTTAGTATGTAAGTCTGATTAACTTTCTTCTACCACCTTGAACCATTTTATTCTATTAAGAAACAAACTGCTCATGATTCAGTTCATATTTAGGTACCTCTTCTCTTTCACCGTCTATCAATAATTATTATTAATGGATCGACGAGTGGCATACAAGATTTTCAAGTAGATGATATATTCATGAATAAAGACACATTGCAAGATACATTTAAGAGGCATGCTGTAGAGATTAGGTATCAATGTAAACTTTAGAGATTGTAGAAGACATGGATGAGAGATAAATGTCTTTATGAACTATGTCAATGACATGTAAAGGTGATAAAATTAGAGGTTTATGAGTATTTTCAACTTGGTTGTATGTATTAGCCCTTGTTTGCTTTAATGTGACAAATAAAAAAAAAAATTATTGAAATTGAACTAACATTGTTTAAGGCATGACATAAGTAATGTCCAAAGCCTGTTGAAGTTTTAAAAATACAAGAAATAAGTATAAAACACTCATTCCAACAAATGGACAACTTATTCCATATGCAAAAAAGTTAATTGTTTTGGAAAATCTCAAGTCTTTCCACTTAGGACTAACCTCATTCTATTAGAGAAGTAGAAGATTGAACATAGAATGTTTATTCCCAAAGATTTCAAGATAAGAACAATTGATCAAGCCAGACATTCCTTATAATTTTCCTAAAAAATTGAAGGAAAGATTTGAACTCTTGTTCAAGTCATGGAACACTTGTTCCATATAAGTTAAAGTCAAGAATATGACTATTCCATTCACAAAACATCAATCATCCTTAAAGGTCTCAAGTCATTCAACTTAAGAATAAGCATGTTCTTATGCTTGTTTGAAGACCTAGCAGTTAGAATGCTCGTTCCACAAAAGGCCGCAGAAAGAAATTTGACCTTGGATAACTAATTGATGATCTACTTCATAGAGAAAGTAAAATCTTCAAGTACATAACACATATTCCTTCATATAAAATGCCTATTCCATGAGACCCTAAACTTATTTCAGAAATCTTTTTTAGAGTCAACAACTTCATTTTCAGGCCAACAACTAAGTTGAGTTCCAAAGCAAGCATCCAATATAAAAGGATACCTTAGGAGTCATTAACGAGTGAAAAAATTCCACTAGAGAAAATCAAGGAAAGAAAACTCTTTGAAAGCTAATATATTCTTCATTTAACCTTTTTAAGTACTTCAACTTTAATCCTTTAAGTAGTCATTTTATTGTAATTTAGTCTAGTTAAAGGCATATTTAAGGTTAGATACAGATTGAGTCGACTCAATTTAGTTTGACTTAATTTAAATTTGAATCAAATTCAAACTAAGATGTTCAATTTGTTTTTAAAATTGATTCAAACTTAAGCTAAAGAGTGCTTAGCGGTTTAGTTCAAGTTTGATTTGAATATGTGGCTTGAATTTATTTTTTGAGTTTGGCTCGAGTTCATAGTTCAAATCTTTGACTCGAATTTATGGTTTAAATTCATAACTCGAGCTTATAGTTTAAATCCATAACTTGAGATTAAAATATTATTGAAAAAACATTGTCGTTTTGTCAATGAGTCGTATACTCAAACTATAAATTTGAACTACAAATCTAAGTCATGTATTTGAGCTATAAACTCGAGTGACACATTCGAGCTATAAACTCAAACTGAATTAGAGTCAAAATCAAACCATAAATTTAAATATAAATTTGAGCCACAAATTTCAATTGAACTAGAACCGAATTGAATCAAACTTTTTTTATTTGAGTTGTCTTTAATTTTAGCTTTATGAACATGAGCTAGATCATTTTTCATTCAAGTTAAACTCAAGCCAAAGGGTGTTCGAGCTTTGTTCAACATATATCCATCCTTAGGCATATTCTCTATCATCAATTCTTATTCAACTCAACTTAGGGGAATTCTAGATAAACTATTATAAATGACTAACTCATGTTATAATTAGTGTAAAGACTGAAACTTTGAATAATATAGGACAAAATACAAAAGAAACTAAAGCAAAATCCCAACAAAACAAGTATCTCAGATTCATTACAACAAATTTTATATATGTTAACAGTAAATGATAACACATTTTGTATGGTGTTATAACACATAAATTTATGGTAACATTTTTCATTAAAATGTTACAATAATCATATTTAGAAGTTTCACTGCATTATTTTGTATCACATTTTATCCCAATTGTAACTTTGTTTAAGTGTTATTAAACACTGTTAAAGATATCATATTTAAAACGTAACCAAAGGTAAGGTAAATCAAGAACACTTGACATGAGTTACATTTTCATCTAATTATTTAGGATAAAATATGTAATAAATGATGCTATTTATTTATTTTTAAGGGTGAGCAAAATATCCGAACTGATATTGAAATGGTTATCCAACTGTTTTTTTTTTTTAATTCCAACTTGGATAGGTTATAATTCCAATTTTTGTTTCTGATTCCATCCTTTAAAAACTAAAACCCATTCGAAATTGGATATAAAGTCATATGATTGAGAATTGAGTTTCTAATTAATCATAGAACTACTATGAAATTTCAAAATTATATCATAATTTAGGAAAAATATTTAACATCTTAGTTTTATTTGGTGTATATATAAACAATTTTTTAATTTTATATATTCTATGTGTGTATTGATATTTATATATTTGTCCTTGCCTGTTCATTTTTCCTGTAATTTTTTTTTAAATTTGTCCCTTGGTATATATAAAAACATTTTTGTTGGAATTAGTTTGACAATAATGTAGAAAAAAATATATAATTGTTAATCAAAATTTACAAGGGGTCTGATCAAGAGAGGATTATTTAGCCGTACATAAATTTAAAAATTAATTAGAGGATAAGTACTGATGTAGAAATTGATAACCTCATTATCCCCTATGAGAAAGTATAGTCGATGACACCTAAACTCTGTCAATCACTCTCCCTCCCTCTCAAATTGCTGGACTTCTATGACGTCGACCTCACTAGAGCCTACGTCAATGATTTCGTCGACTCAAATGCTTCCACTTCACTTTTGGGCCTCTCAATGCCTCAAGACTAATAAAAGATGATGTTGAACTAAGTCTTCATTTTTTTTGGTTAGAGCCAAGCCTGTTATCATGGGAGCCAAGTCTTCAATTGTTTTTTTTTTTTTTTTAAGTTAGTTTTGTACTAGTCTACAGGAAATTGATTAGATTTGTCTGCTAGTCTTTAAAGACTAGTTGAAAACATGGGTAGTTTTATCTATCATGGCTTTATGGTGATTGTGGTTTTAATAATTGTCTTTTACTTTTTGTCAATTCACTTCATTGTATAGCCTATTTAAAGGCTTCCTCTACTGTGACGCAGAAAGGGGATAATGTTTAAATTATTCTCTAGCAGTTACTATGGCACACAATTTTGTGCAACCCACAACTTCATACTTTGATGGTCACTAAGATCTTTAGAACATGCTAATGCAGAATTTTTTGAGGTTTAAAGAATATTGGTAGGGCATATCTAGTGGGATAGTTGAAGCAGCAGTCGGCACGTCAATGGAGATAGAAAGGCAACAATTAAAGGACCTAAAAGCCAAGAACAACCGCTTCCAAGCACTTGGTCACTCAATCTTGCAAACTATTCTTTGCAACGACACCTATAAAGGAATTTGGGACTTAAAAAATACCAATGATCTGCAAGAACAAAAAGGTAGCTGCTTCAAGCTCTTGGTTTTGAGTTTGAAACACTTCAAATGAAATAAAAAAGAGTTAGTTACTGAGTATTTTTCACGAATGATGGTAATCATCAACAAGATGTGGATTCATGGTGAAAAGATGGAAGATGTTACGATAATTGAGAAAATGCTTCAATCAATGACTTCAAAGTTTAATTATGTTGTTTACTCAAATGAGGAATCGAAAGACCTTGATGAACTATCAATTGAAGAATTGCAAGGATCATTGTTGGTTCATGAAAAAAATTGGTGGAGCAAGCCGATGAGGAGCACGCTCTAAAGGTATTAACTAACAAGAATTCCTCGCTAGCAAATCGATTAACAGACCATGGAAGAGGTACAGGCAGAGGTACTGGAAGAGGCGATAAAGTCGTGGCAATAAAGGTGAAGTAGAATTGAAATTTCAAACCTGATAATGATGTATCAACTTTTTAGGAAAAGGAAGAGACCATGATCAACAATTTGATAAGTTAAAAATGGAGTGCTACAAATCTTAGAAGCTAGGCCATTACCAGTCTGAATGTTACACCGAGCTGCCCAAAAACAAAGAAAGATAGGAGAAGTCCAATTTTACAGAAAAGAAAGAAGAAACATTGTTAATGACGGTCCATGGAAACAAGCTAGAAGCAAACATATGGTACATAGACACTGGCTGCAGAGATCATGTGTAGTAGCAAGTCATTTTTTTGCTTATTTAAATGAAGATTTTTACACCACGATGAGTTTTGGTGATAATTCAAAAGTGAATGTCATGGGGAAAAAGGTGATGTTCAAATCATGATTAAAGATGATAAAACTGAGACTACGTCAAATGTCTTTTATATTCCTGATCTAAAAAGTAATTTGTGAAGCCTTGGGTAGCTGCAAGAGAAAAGATACAAGACCACAATCAAGAATAGTGCTTGTCAAATTTATGATTCTAAAAGGGATTCAATTGCTCATTCTAAGATAACACCAAATAGGTTATTCCACTACAAATTAATGCCCTCCAAACTTGTCTTACAGTTGTGGTGAATGATCCAACGTGGCTTTGGCACTTACGTTATGACCATATAAGTTTCAGTGGATTGAAGACTCCTTTTTAGAAGAACATGGTAATAGGTCTTCCTTAAATTATTCCTTCCAATAAAGCATGTGAAAAGTGTTATTGCAAATAACACAAAGAGAAATTTCCACAAGGGAAATCGTATAGAGTGAAGAGGATCTTGGAATTGGTTGAGGTTCACATTTGTGGACCAATAAACCCAATCTCAAATGGAGGTAAAAAATATTTAATTGCTTTCAATGACAATTATTGTGGGAAGACTTAGGTGTATTTCTTGCAAGAAAATTTGAAAGCTTTTAGTGTATTTAAAAGTTTCCAGGCACAATTTAAAAATAAGTGGGGAGGACTACTAAAAATCTTCGTATAGATCGTGATAGAGAATTATGCTCAAAAGAATTGGAAGCCTTTTATGATAACCATAGTATCCGAAGATAATTGACAACAATTTACTTACCCCAACAGAATGGAATATTAGAGAGAAAGAACCATGTTATTCTGAATATGGTGAGAAGCTTGCTAGCAAATGGAAGAATTTTTTGCCAAAAGTAGTGAATTTTGACCATTCATGTTTTAAATCAAAGTCCTGCATTGGTAGTTAAAAGCATGACTCATAAGAAAGCCGCTGAGAGTGGAAGAAAGTCAACAATTGATCATTTCAAGGTCTTTGGGTGTATGGCATTTGCACACATTCCAAATAAGAATAGGAAGAAGCTTAATGACAAAGGTAAAAAATGTGTTTTCTTTCGGATCAATGACAAATCAAAAGCTTACAGATTATTTAATCCAGTCACTAAGAAGATTGTCATCAACTGAGTTGTTATTTTTTATTAAAAAAAAAAACTTAGAATGGGGTTGAACAAAGTCAATGTAGCAGCAAATACCTATGTGTTTTAATGAAAAAAATGTTGAAATACAGGAGCAACCATCTCAAACCTCACCATTACAATTGGTGCAGCCATATGACCTTGATGAAACTCAAGTAACAGGGGAAATTTCTTGCTCTCAAAGAATCAGGAGGAAACCAACATGTATGGAAGATTTTAAGGCGGGTGATTTTCAATTTGACGTATTTGCTCATGTAATGGCTTAATTTTCATAATTGGTAAGTTGGGTAAAGAAGGGTAATTTTTAATTAGTTTTATGTATTTAATTTGGTTTACTTTGATATGAGATGTAATTTGGTCTTTTTATCTTTACTTTGGATTATACACATGTCAACCTAAGAGACTGTCACATGTATAATATAGAAAGAGACAAGAATTTTAAATTCTCATAACGCATAACTATGCATCTTTGCTTGTACAATCATTTCTGTCATGTTTTGATGTTGTCTATATGAAGCAATTCAAATTCATTTAATTTCATAATTTTCAAATCTTGAAAATTTTGGATAGTGTATAACAAAAAGTTGAAGAAGGGCAAGATTGTCATTGATCATTGTCAATGATCATAGTCATGGCTAGAAAGAGAAAACAAGTTAATAAGCTTAGTTAGTAAGTATTTTTCTTAAACTTATGTGTTGGATTTGTTTTTTCTTGCATGATCTACTGTGATTTGATGTTTAAGGATTAATTTGAATATAATTAAGCTTGATTAATGATTGATAACGTGTAACTAAATTGGATTAAGAGTAATTATGCATGTAATAAAGTAGATTTAGGTTTAAAAGCATAAATTGTGATTTTATTATGTGTTGACATTGTAAGCTACTCCTAAGCTACGTTTTCCCCTAAATTCAAATGATATGGATGTTAATTAATGAATTGAATATGAATTTATGTGTGAATGATATGAATATGTAATCAAAATGCATGATGAGAATGTGGTGAGAATGTGATGATCATGTGATATGGTAAGGATAAGATTAGAAGCATGATTGATGTATTTCGTTATTGATTTTCATGTATAATTATGATGAGATGATAATTATTGATGTTTTATGTGATTTGTTGGTGTTTTGATGGTGGTTGGTGGCTATTTGGCTAGGATCCAAAGAAGTAGATCATGACGCATGACTTTAAATGTGAGAGATACAAGGTCGTGCATTTATGTTCTATATTGTTACAATTGAAAATGTGAAGCATGCAAGGTCATAAGTAAAGTGTTAAAAGGATTATCGGTAGCACAACCATGAAACAGTAAGTCACAATCATGTGGCGAGTCAAGTCCACGTCAACATAGAGTTTAGGTGTCATGATTGTGCATTTCTAGAGTGAGTTTTACATGTTTTATAAACCTTTGGGCCAAATAACCATGTTTTGTGATATTAAAAAAAACCATGTTTCAAACATCTTTTAAGGAAAGACTCAAAAGAGCATCTATGAGTTCGCATGGCTATTAGAAATTAAAATACTAGTGTCCATTATAAATTAAACATTGTAATTGGCTAAGCTCATTAGATATTGAGTATTGATCATGCAATAGCTAAAATTGATATGATCGGGGTGTCAAATCTTTTTATTCATTAGTCTAATCAACATATGACTTTTTATAATGTTTTATAATAAGTTTTGTGATAAGATCTTAAGATCAATTATTGTAGACACCCATTTTGAACCCAACAGGGTCACCTCTGATGATGAAAAATCTGGATGTTGATTTAGAATTTTTGAGATGTTGAGCTGATGATGGATGAGTTAAAAAAAAAGAAAAAAAAGTGTTTATTTTATTAAAAAAAAATCATAAAATCATGAAAACCCAAAAAGATGACCCAAGTAGCTAACCCAAAAGAGGAGAGAATAAGGAGGCCCAGTGTGCAGCTCATTTTGGAAGACTTCAATAGCATATTGGCCCGGCTAGAGGAGAAGGCCCAAAGATGGCCCTGCAACGAGCACGTGTGTCACACTCGCAATGAAGTAACCAGGCCTGCATTCTTTTTTTTCTTTTCCAGCTTATTTCTTCCTTTCTCTCTCCTGCCCTTGCTGGTCTGCGTGTCGCGCGATGTGTGGCTAGACAGTTAGTTGCTTTTTTGTCCAAACTGCCTATAAAAAGGAAAGGAGGGCACAGAAAATGAGGGGCTAGAGGAGATAAACTTTTGAAGAGAAGAGAAAAAATTTTGCAGAAAAAAAAAAGAGTTTAGAAAATTAAAATATTTTGAAAATCAATTTGTGTGATAAGAGAATCTTCAACTCAATATCTAAAGATTTCTAATTGAATTCAAGTTAGTCCCTGAGAGGAATTTTTATAAATAAAATTTTTTTTATATTATTTCATTTTATTTTATTTTATTTTTTACATACGTGATAAAACTAAATGTTATATTTTATAGTGTATTAATATTTTATGTGTGTGTATATATATATATATATATATATATATATATATATATATTATGTATATTCTATTTTTTTATCCTTGTATTTGTAGTTTATGTATCTTGTATATATTATATATATGCATACATATATTTTTTTTTTCCTGTATTTTTTATTTTATCTGTTTATTTTATTTTCTATTTATTCTGCATATGGATGCTTTTTTTTTTTTTTTATGTTACTATATTACATATTCTGTATTTTAAAATTGTGTTTGTATATGAATTACAACATGTTGTGTATATTGTATGTGCGTCATGTTGTGTACATAAGTTGTGTGTATGGTATGTATATTGTGCTATGTATATAAATTATGTATATTGCATGAGTATTATTCAATATAAAAATGTAAATAAATTGTGTAAGCCTTCTACAAAAGTGAATTTTATATTTTGTGTGCGTTCGTGTATATTGTATATGTAATATTCTGCATGCAAATGGAGCGAATATGGTTGGTTGCATTGGTGGCAAGAGGTGAGGGATTTAGTCTGTGGGACCCAGGTTCAAGTCATAACTGAGGGTAGGTCTAGATTCGAAGCTAACATGTTCGGGCTCGTTTTTGAGCTCGCTTCGTTCGCCAGTGAAGCGAACGTGAATACGAATATGCGGGGTGAATATTCGGTTTGAACAAATACAAACCCAAACCAGCTAACAAACAGTTCGGTTTAACCAAACTGTTCGTTATGTGTTTTTTGTTGACATAAAACGCACCCACCCTTATGATGTCTGAGACTTCCTTCTTCCTTCCTTTCTTCTGTCTTTCCTTCTCCTAGTTGTTGGTCTCCCTCGTATAAGTAGTCAATTGAGGCAAAGGCAAAGAACACGCACGCGCACCCATTCCCGTATTTGGCTAGTCCCATCTCCGTTGTCTCCTCCTGCTCTCCGTGACTCTGTCCCATCCCAGTCGTTTTCTGACCATGCACCCATTTAACGAAGCTTCCTATATATATATATATATATATTCAAACCCATTCCCCTAACGCCTATGTGTTCTACTTCTTCTTCTTCTTCTTCCTGATTTTCTTCTACTCCTTTCATCTAGAGGTTCTAATTGTTCGTACTAAAACTGGAAGGGAAATGGGTGCTTGTTTGTCTTCATTCAGGAGTGAATATAAAACACACCTACCATACGAAGTGAACATGTTCGTTCGTTCTAGATGGTGAATATTGTCGTTCGGCATCTACAGTTGCGAGCCAGTGAACGAATCTAGACCTTTTTTGTTTGCTTGAACATGAATCGTGAACACTGATCGATCCTGTTCGTCGAACCTGAGCCAAACAAAAGCAACGCCTAAAAATGAACGAAACAAACACGAACATACTCGTATTCGATTCACTTCGTATCCAACCCTAGCTAGGGGGAATCTGCTTATTTAACCTACTTTGCGTGTGTGTATATATTATTGGGTTTCCTAGTTGGGCTGCATGCTCTCAATTTTCATTGGGCGGGGTGCTTGGGCTGCACCTTGTTTATTTCTTTTAAGTGGGCTGCATTTTGTTTATTTCTTTAGACAGATTGCTTTTATTTGGGCTAAACTTTCAATAATTGCCCTTACTGTTTTTATTATGATTTGTCCTAACCAAATTTTATTTTACAGGATTTATTCATCTATTTTATTAGATTAACTAACAAATTTGTTTTGCAGGATTTATTTATTCATTTTAGGCTTGTTTAGGATTAGATACAATGTATAGGGGTGTATGGAAAAATGGTTGTAATTTTTAATTTTTTATGTTGATTTGGTTTTATATTCTATGACTAACCTAATTTGTTTTACAGGATTTATTTATTATTTCATAGGTTTGTTTAGGGTTAGAGGAAATGTATAAGGGTGTATGGAAAAGGGTTGTAATTTTTAATTATTTTCTTTTTCATATTTTACTATTTTCGTGGATCAATGTAATTTATTGTATATGTATGATTATTAATAATTCATCATGTGATAATCTGGAACTTAATTAAACTCGGTAACGCGTTTAACGAACGAACCACAAAAGTGGAGGCTGGCTTTCACGCCGGGCGGCATGGGTGCCTAACACCTTCCCATCGTCGTACCTGACTCTCCGAACCTGACCCATTGGGCAGGTGAGGAGTGGTTGGGTCCTTTGCAAGGGATCCATAAATCGTCCATCCTTACCGATATGTATTTTCCCGGGGTTACTCTAGGGTGGCGACTCCATAGACTCCGTAACGGGTCACAAACCCGTTATGTGCTCCTCTTGACCACGTTTAAGGTGGTTAAACAAGAGTGGCAAGTCTGTCCTGACATGGCGCGGCAAAAACCGGCGCCACAACTCTAGCGACTCCACGGGGAAAAATGCGAAGAGTCGATTTTGATGTGGTAAGTTTGTAAAATGCTTCTAAGTTTAATCAAGTTCCTTGTATTGCATAACACTCACACCCATTGTGCACTCCTTGTCCCTATCAACCCCGATGGCAATCCAGACTTCGCCCGAAAGCCTACTCGACCCAAGGGTAGTCTATCTTGTACATCAGCCTTAGGCATCGTACTTTCGTGTATATGAAAAGAACCTTTGGTTCTCTCCTAAGATAGCCTTTGACCTTTACTTGAGAAAAACCTATATAGTGGCCCATAGATGTCAATCTTTAAGACCTATTTTTGTATGTGATTGATCGAGTCAAATCCTTATACATAAGGTCTTAAGTTTTTGTTGCCCATTCTGAAATATGCCTTGATCCATGACATCAAGACATCACTGATTGTTTCTTTAAGTGGCCCTTCATTAGGAGAAAACTATTTGAAACATCATTTTGTAGAAATCTTTGTGACATGACTCGACATACTCCTAAATGGGCACATAAAACTCGAAACTTCATACGTAAGGATTCATTAGGTCTAGAACCATTGGGTCTTCTGGTAACTGAATGGATACTAACCACCTAGGGTAGAATTAACTTTTCTAACTTTTGATTAACTGAAGTAATAAGGGGGCGAAGGGAGTGATAAGGGGGCGAAGCCTAGATTTAAGAGATCATTTCTTTTTTTAAATCACCTCCAAAGGGGCATTTTCATCTTTAGTCAGCCTAAGTAGATATGTTCTATCTGAATCATCTTATAGGGGTAAAATTTGTCACATGTCACTCTAAGTAGATGTAATTTCAATTTAAATCATTCTTGTAAGGTGAAAATCATTAGGTGTCATCTAAATTGGCTAATTTTGATCTGAATTACCTCATAAGGGCATTTTTGTCTTTTGTCTTTCAAAATAAGTAATTTTGATTTGAGTCTCTCACAAGGTAAAATCATTTAAGAGTAATAGACTTACCCCTCATTCGTCTTGTCTCACATGTTGCATAACTTTAGGTCTAAGTCGTCCCATTGTTGAATTTGAAATCTCATCTTTAGGGCTAAATATGTTGTCATTAGGTTTTTTTTTGAGTCTTCACTCTACTTAGACATTAGACCCATAATTCTTTTGTCTGTCTACTTATTGAACCCACCTTTTGCCACAATTCTTATTAAGTCTAATAAAGTCGTCGTTTAAAATAAATTCATTCATTGTAGGACCCACCGCCACGAGTACCCTTGCTGCTGAATAATATGGTTTTTTTATTGATAATCTGGAAATTCAGGTACATGTGACAGGAATCTTACGCAAGTAAGGCTACTACTACTGTAATTTCACAAGCGGAAGCTGAAATTGAAAATACATTAAACTGTACAATAGACCCAAACGACCTTTTTCATAACTATATAAGTTGTTTTGTACAATATTCATTACATCTAGGAACATTTATGTTTACCATACAAGACCCATCAGGTCCAAAACTGAGAGTACAAATTGAATATTGGTGTGTGGGGCCCTCTCCTGCTAGCCTCGGTTCACTTGCTCCTCGCCAGCAGCACTGACCTGAAAAAGAAGGAAGAAGGAAGAAGGAAAGGGATGAGTGATAAAGATCACCCAGTAAGCATTCCTTACTTCCCTTAGCCCAAGCAAGCAACATGCAATATCATACATACTTGGCCTCAACCCTATTCATGTAGCTAGTCGCTTGTTGGCGCTGAAACTGTTTACTGGTTATCTGTTTATTAATTAATCATGTCATGATATGTATGTCATGTCATGCTAGCTGAAAATAACCGATGATACATGCATCTAAATATCTAAATGTACTCGAAGGTACCTGTTGTACTGATCAGATTGATGAATACAAGGATTTGACATTTTGGCCATGTAGGCTGAACAGTCTAGCTACTGGCTAGAAAGCTGAATGTGAAATGCTGGACAATTTGACTGGTGTCAGAAAGTTGAATCCCACAGATGCCCCCTCGAGTTCACCCAAATCTCTAACCCGTATATCAGGTTCTGAATGCTGAAACCTACTAGATTTGAATCCCTTGATCCTCTCTCAAGCTACATGTCATGCTATGGTATGCATTTTTAACTTCATTAACTCAATTCATTCTTATCTAATGTTGATTTAGCCTTAAAATCGAATTCTCATGCTTTATTAATCATTTACTGCTTATTCTAGAAAAGGTTGTTGTTGCACAGACGTGTGAGCAAGGCACACGGGCGTGCAGAGGTCACACACGGGCGTGCATGGCAAAGGCACACGGGCATGTGCCGAGACGCACGGGGTTGTGTACTGGCCGTGCAGTCAGTCATGCTCACTTCTGGAATTTCTGACCATTTCACGCAATAAGTTGGCACACGACCGTGTTCTTCAGGATGCACGGGCGTGCTTCTGTATTTCAAGTCGTGTGTACTTCATGCACACGGGCGTGCCCTTGCAGAATCAAAGACACACGGGAGTGTACCTGCGGGCACACGGGCGTGCGTCTAGTTCTACAACATGAGCAACGGCCTGGAAATGTAGGAATCCAAGCCATTTCTAATCCAAACTGAAATTAACTCCAAACCATCATTCTAGGCACTTCAAAATGCACATATCCACAATCAATTTCATCAATCATCAACTACTACTGAATCCACCATGGAAATCTATCATTTCTCTCACACAAACACACACAAGCAAAGCAAGCATGGTTCTTGGGTGGAAATCATCATCTAACTCATCATTTCATCACACATCAACATGAAAGCATCACATAAGATGCTGGAAACGTAAAAACACATTTCTAACATCCACAAACATCAAATGCAAGTTGGGAACTCAAGAAGAAGTAAGAAACACTTACCTCTGAACATGGCTGCTGAAAATCTTTCTCTCAAGCTAATCTCTTGGCTCTCTTACTGGATTGGGAGTTGTTGGAAGCTGGATTTCTTGTTTAGGGCTGGGAGCTGCTGAGAACAAAGAAGAAATGTTGAAAATAGGGAATGTTGGGTGAGAAATCTATTAATCTCCCATCTCTCTCTTTTTCTACCCACCTGCACGGGCGTGCAGGGCAAAGTGCACGGGAATGCACCAGGGAAAATGAATATAATTCATTTCTCATGCTTCGTATGATTGAAACCTCCCTAAAGAAATCATACGAATGCCATACAGCTCTGAAAAACTTACCATCTCACCCCTAAACTCTGCTAGACTCTCAACCTATTCTTGAATTCCATTTCTAACCCCAAAACTCTACCCTTAAGGGCTTTTCTGAGATGCTACATTCATACATGTCATGCATAAAAACATCATGCATATCATGCACTAACATATCACTTTGTTAATCCTATATACATATCATGCATAAACACATCATGCACTAACATGTCATTTTGCAACCGTTCAGTGGGAGAAGAGAAATATGACCAAGGGAAACATGATGGAGGAAATGATGGATAAGCTTGAGAAGATATTTGATGAAATGTTTGCTATAAAAATAGATGACTTGATGAACAAAATAGCCCAAATGATGACAAAAATGGAAGGAAAACAGAAAGTAAGAGAAACTAGTGATGTGAGGGGCTTAGCTCAAGAGTAACAAAATAATTCAAAGGATGACTTCTTTGATTTGGAAGATTATTTGAAAACCTGAAAAGAGAGAGAAAGAGGCTTAAAGAAGATGATAGGGGTACCCATGCCCACTTCAAGGGACAGAGTAATAACTAAAAAGTTTAAACAATTAGAGAAGGCCATAATGAAGCAGGGAGCATTATTCTCATTAGACTGGGATGACTTAGACATACCTGAAGAAATGAGGGTACCATCAAAGTTTAAAGTGCTTGATTTATCCAAATTTGATGGAATTGGTGATCCAAAAACGCATTTAAGGCATTATGTCATTATGATGGGAACAACTGGGTTACCGAAAGAACAAATGGTGGAATTATTTCCTTTGTCATTAGAAGGGGTTACTAGTGTTTGGTATTACAATCTCAGTAAAGCAGATAAAATAAACTAGCATGGATTGGTTGAAAAATTCCTACAACAATATTCCTACAACACTGCTTTAGACGTGACAATTAGGGACTTGGAAACGATCAGACAAAGGCACAATGAGTCATTCACTGAATTTATAGCTAGATGGAGAGAGAAAGCCTCCAAGATGACAAACAGACCTCTTGAGAAGGATCAAGTAAAAATGATAATGAGAAACCTTTTTCCTGCTTTTTATGAAAAGATTTGTTTCTTTCCATTGACCACATTTGAGCAATTATATGATGCTGGGATACAAATTGAAGATGCCTTGACAACATAAGAGGGGAAGAAGTATGCCTTCAAGAAGAGTGAGCCTGAAACAGAAAATGGTGAAGCAATCATAAAGGTTGGGGAAGTAAATATGGTAGCATCTAGGCCAAGACAGTTCTCCAATCTAAATATGCCACTCTCAAAGGCATTTGACAAGTTGGAGAGAAAAGGTCTGCTACAACCGATGACACCTCGCCCTCCCACCAAATCTATTATTGATAGGTTATGACTCGAGAGCTTATTATCGCTTCCATCAAGGTCGAGGCCATTTGACCAATGAATGTAAGAAATTGAGGCATGAGATTCATGATCTCATTGATACTGAAAGGTTGGCTAAACCAGATCAACAATATGGCGGGAGATTCCTATGAAACTTGAAGGGCATTATCTTTTGAACTTGTCTTTTCTTCAATATGTGTTGCATCTTATGAATGTACATATTGACAAAATTTGGTAATAAAATGTGATTTGAATTTTCCAAAAAGGAGGTAAACTAGTCTTGGTAGACTTTCAAATACCAAACGTGAGATTTTGAGCCCGTGGTCGTGCACACACAAATGACCTTTGATTTCTTTGTTGAGTATGTTTACTCTGATAGGTGTCTCTAGAACTTGCTTGAAATACTGATCAAGATCACAATCGATCATATGAATTTACAGAAATGATGATGGTATTAAAAGATGAACCATTTTGACCAAAAAGCCAACCATGATACAAGTTGACTTTAGAGAACCCTATTGAGATTGAAACACTTCCTTAGCAAACCCTATACCACAACTCCTTTTATCCTTACCTAATCATGGGGGTTGGTAGAGCATTTAAGACTATTAAGGCAAAGCAAATGGAAAGCGATGACACTTGCACAAACAAAAAAGTAAGAGACAAAGAGAAAAAAAATGATGATGAAAGCAACAGAGAAAAGAGCAAAAAAAAAAAAAAAGATGAAAAGACAAAAAAAAAAGAAAAAGATGAAAAGGCAAAAAAAGAAGAGAAAAATCTTTGTGCAACAAAACACAAGTACTCAAGAAGCTAAAAAGAGGAATGAATGTGAATCGATGTCCAAACCATGAAGAAAAAGTTTTAGATGACCCTATCAGTCCCTTCGATCTAAGCTACCACTATCCAAGATAATTTTACCTTCATCCCAACCCCATTACAATTTTGAAAAAACTATCAAATTTGTGTCTGCATGTGACTTAAGTGATGAAGATCAGATGAACAAGCAAGCCTATGGTAGGCACCATTCATGAGCTGAACCTGAGCGTAAAATTTTCACATTTTCGAACACTTGAGTGAACTAAATGACATGTGAGCGTTACCAAGCTAGATAACTTCTTTTTTTTAGATAACTTCTTTTTTTTAGATAAAAATCCTATTACATCGAATTGTGAGTTGAAGTTAAGATGTCAAATCCCATTAGGATTAAAAAAAAAAGAAATAGAAAATAAGAATAGAGGAAATCAGGGCGTGTTCCCTTAGTCTAGGTCTTCTACCTTCCTACTGATATGGTTGTAACAGTAAACATTGCATACGAGCCAGCAAAGTCAACATACACATATCATCATGCATTACATGGTTAGAATACTCAAAATAGCTTGTTGTTTTGATCCACCATTACAGGTCATTTTGCAATTCATCTTGAAGGCACACCTTCGTCCTTCTGTAAGAGCATTAAATTTTGTCGAATTCATCCACCAAGGGCAAATCCAATTTTGTATGACTTACCTAACCAGGGGTAAATCCAATTTTTGTAGAACTTACCCAACTAGGGGCATATCCAATTTTGTCAAGCTTAACTAATCAAGGGAGAATCCAATTTTTGTAGAGCTTACCCAACTAAGGGAAAATCTAATCTTGTCGAACTTACCCAAGTAGGGGCATATCTAATCTTGTCGAGTTTACCCTACCAAGGGCATTCCTCCAATCAGTTGAGAATAGAACTTGACCGTTATGAAGTTTCCTAGCTTCGCCATATGTTAGATCATCCAATTATCGGAGACGTCTAAAAGGGGCTAATCCATCTTAGGTTTGTTTAAGAGGAACATCCTATTTCTGTAAATTTACCTAAATGGGGTAATTTGTTTTTGAGTTCTGTCTAGAAGAGGCAGTTCTTTTCATCGGAGACGCCTAGAAGGGGCTAATCCATATTAGGTTTTTCTAGAAGAGACATCCTAGTTTGGTAAATTTATCTAGAAGGGGTAATTTACTTTTTGAGTTATGTTTGAAAGGGGCAGTTCTTTGGTCGGAGACGCCTAGAAAGGGCTAATCCATCCTAGGTTTGTCTAGAAAATGTATCCTAGTTCGGTAAATTTACCTAGAAGGGGTAATTTATTTTTCAAGTTCTGTTTAGCATGAGTAGTTCTTCTCGTTGGAGACGCCTAGAAGAGGCTAATCTATCATAGGTTTGTCTAGAAGAGACATTCTAGTTTGGTAAATTTACCTAGAAGGGGTAATTTACTTTTCGAATTCTGTCTAAAAGGGATAATTCTTTGGTCGGAGACGCCTAGAAGGGGCTAATCCATCGTAGGTTTGTTTAGAAGGGACATCTTAGTTCGATAAATTTACCTAGAACGGATAATTTACTTTACGAGTTCTGTCTGGAAGGGGTAGTTCTTTGGTCAAAAATCCTAGAAATGGCTAATCTATCTTAGGTTCGTCTAGAAAGGACATCCTATTTATGTAAATTTACCTAGAATGGATAATTTACTTTTCAAGTTCTGTCTAGAAGGGACAGCTCTTTTCATCGGATACACCTAGAAAAGGCTAATCCATCTTAGGTTTGTCTAGAAAAGGCATCCTAGTTCGGTAAATTTAAGTAATTTACTTTCGAGTTCTGTCTAGAAGAGGTAGCTTTTTTTGTCGGAGACGCCTAGAAAAGGCTAATCCATCTTAGGTTTGTCTAGAAGGGACATCCTATTTCGATAAATTTACCTAGAAGGGGTAATTTACTTTTCGAGTTCGGTCTAGAAGGGACAGTTCTTTTCATTGGATACACCTAGAAAAAACTAATTCATCTTAGGTTTGTCTAGAAGGGGCATCCTAGTTCGGTGAATTTACCTAGAAGGGGTAATTTACTTTCGAGTTTTGTCTAGGAGAGGTAGTTTTTTTTGTCGGAGACGCCTAAAAAGGGCTAATCCACCTTAGGTTTGTCTAGAAGGGACATCCTATTTCGATAAATTTACCTAGAAGGGGTAATTTACTTTCGAGTTTTGTCTAGGAGAGGTAGTTTTTTTTGTCGGAGACGCCTAAAAAGGGCTAATCCACCTTAGGTTTGTCTAGAAGAGGCATCCTAGTTTGGTAAATTTATCTAAAAGGGGTAATTTACCTTCAAGTTCTGTCTAGAAGGGGCAGTTCTTTTCGTCGGAGATGCCTAGAAAATGCTAATTCATCTTAGGTTTGTCTAGAAGAGACATCATAATTCAATAAATTTACCTAGAAGAGGTAGTTTACTTTCGAGTTCGGTCTAGAATGGGCAGTTGTTTTTGTCGGAGATGCCTAGAAATGACTAATTTATCTTAGGTTTGTCTAGAAGGGACATCAAAATTCAGTAAATTTGTATAGAAGGGGTAGTTTACTTTCGAGTTCGATCTAGAATGGGTAATTATTTTTTTCAGAGATGCCTAGAAGAGATTAATCCACCTTAGATTTGTCTAGAAGAGGCATCCTAGTTTGGTAAATTTACCTAGAAGGGGCAATTTACTTTTGAGTTCTATCTAGAAGGGGCAGTTCTTTTCGTCGGAGACGCCTAGAAGGGGCTAATCCACCTTAGGTTTATCTAGAAGAGGCATCTTAGTTTGGTAAATTTACCTAGAAATGACAATTTACTTTCAAGTTCTGTCTAGAAGGGGCAATTCTTTTTGTCGGAGATGCATATAAGAGGTTAATCCATGGGCTTAGGGAGCTAGAAGAGTTGTCTTTGCCGCTTTGTTTTTTTAACTTTTGTTGGTCCAAAACTAGGTGTCTATTTTTGTATTTTGTTACATTTTGCATGTATGTTCATTGCATTCACAACACATACAAAATTTACAAAGTAAAGGGCATATGTAAACACTCCATTTTGGACCCAACAGGATCACCCCCGATGATGAAAAATCTGGATGTTGATTTAGAATTTTTGAGATGTTGAGCTGATGATGGATGAGTTAAAAAAAAAAAAAAAAAAGTGTTTATTTTATTAAAAAAATCATAAAATCATGAAAACCCAAAAAGATGACCCAAGTAGCTAACCCAAAAAAAGAGAGAATAAGGAGGCCTAGTGTGCAGCCCATTTTGGAAGACTTCAGCAGCATACTGGCCCGACTGGAGGAGAAGGCCCAAAGATGGCCCTGCAACGAGCGCGTGCGTCACACTCGCGATGAAGTAACCAGGCCTGTGCTCATCGCATGTGTCATGCACGCGCCCGCTGGTTCACCTATATCTGCATTCTGTTTTTTTGTTTTCCAGTGCATTTCATCCTTTCTCTCTCCTGCCCTTGCTGGTCCGCCTGTCGCGCGATGTGTGGCTGGACAGCTAGTTGCTTTTTCATCCAAACCGCCTATAAAAAGAGAAAGGAGGGCACAGAAAATTGGGGGCTAGAGGAGAGAAACTTTCGGAGAGGAGAGAAAAAATTTCGTGAAAAAAAAAAAAGAGTTTAGAAAATTAAAACATTTTGAAAGGCAATTATGTGATAAGAGACCATCCTTAGCTTAATATCTAAAGATTTTTAATCGAATTCAGATTAGTCCCTGAGGGGAATTTTTATAAATAAAATTTTTTTATATTATTTCATTTTATTTTATTTTTTACATACGTGATAAAACTAAATGTTATATTTTATAGTCTGTATTAATATTTTGTATTAATATTTTATGTGTATATATGTATATATATATATATTATATGTATATTCTATTTTTTTATCCTTGTATTTGTAGTTTATGTATCTTGTATATATTATATATATATATGCATACATATATTTTTTATGTCCTGTATTTTTTATTTTATCTGTTTCTTTTATTTTCGATTTATTTTGTATATGGATGCTTTTTTTTTTTTATGTTACTATATTACATATTCTGTATTTTAAAATTGTGTTTGTATATGAATTACAACATGTTGTATATATTGTATGTATGTCATGCTGTGCACATAAGTTGTGTGTATGGTATGTATATTGTGTTATGTATATAAATTATGTATATTGCATGAGTATTATTCAGTATAAAAATGTAAATAATCTGTGTAAGTCTTCTGTAAAAGTGAATTTTATATTTTGTGTGCGTCCGTGTATATTGTATATGTGATATTCTGCATTCAAATAAAGCGAATGTGGCTGGTTGCATTGGTGGCAAGAGGCGGGGGATTTAGTCCGTAGGACCCAGGTTTGAGTCGCAGCTAGGGGGAATCTGCTTATTTAACCTATTGTGCGTGTGTGTATATATTATTGGGTTTCCTAGTTGGGCTGCATGCTATCAATTTTCATTGGGCGGGGTGCTTGGGCTTCACTTTGTTTATTTCTTTTAAGTGGGCTGCATTTTGTTTATTTCTTTAGACAGACTGCTTTTATTTGGGCTAAACTTTCAATAATTGCCCTTACTGTTTTTATTATGATTTGTCCTAACCAAATTTTATTTTATAGGATTTATTCATCTATTTTATTAGATTAACTAATAAAATTGTTTTACAAGATTTATTTATTCATTTTAGGCTTGTTTAGGATTAGATACAATGTATAGGGGTGTATGGAAAAATGGTTGTAATTTTTAATTTTCTATGTTGATTTGGTTTTATATTCTATGACTAACCTAATTTGTTTTGTAGGATTTATTTATTATTTCATAGGTTTGTTTAGGGTTAGAGGAAATGTATAAGGGTGTATGGAAAATGGTTGTAATTTTTAATTATTTTTTTTCATATTTTAGTATTTTCGTGAATGAATGTAATTTATTGTATATGTATGATTATTAATAATGAATCGTATGATAATCTGGAACTTAATTAAACTTGGTAATGCGCTTAACGAACGAATCACAAAAGTGGAGACCGGTTTTCACGTCGGGCAGCATGGGTACCTAACACCTTCCCATCGTCGTACCTGACTCTCCGAACCTGACCTATTGGGCAGGTGAGGAGTGGTTAGGTCTTTTGCAAGGGATCCATAAATCCCCATTGTCACTTATGTGTATTTTTCAGGGGTCACTCCAGGGTGGCGACTCCATAGACTCTGTAATAGGTCACAAACCCGTTATGCGCTCCTCTTGGCCACGTTTAGGGTGGTTAAACAAGAGTGGCAAGTCTGTCCTCACTCGGTGCGGTAAAAACCGGTGCCACAATTATGTTAATTTTTTACGATGAAATCTTCGGATCAATAATTATAATATTTCAAGATTATGATTTTAAGCATGTTTTAAGAAAAGAAAAGAAAATTTTTGGGCTAAGTCATGCTTTTCCACAAGTTTTTAGCATGACATTCATGACCAAAAGAAAGGAAAATAAAACAAGATTTAAAAGAAATTAAATAAGCTAAGAATCTAGTATGAAGATATTAAGATAAGAATTTAAGATTAAGGGTCATATATATAAGTTTAAGAATTTTACTTGTTGAGTGACTTGTCACTCATTCCAATCCCCTTCCTTGCAGTTTAAGTTTTGATTCACATGTTGAGTAGTCATACATAAGAGGCTACTATTATTAGGACTATAATTGAGTAATATGTGTAGTTGTAAAGTTTTCAAAACAATTTGTATAGTTTACTTTGTAAACAATATTATACTCCGTACTACATTTTAATGATGGGGTATTATTCATAAATAAGTTTAAGCTATATTTTTCATTAAGTTATTATTTATGCTTATGAATAGTTTAAGATTTCCACATATAAAAATGTTATGATAGAAAGATATGTAACACTATTATATTAATTGAGTTATATAAGAAAAAATATATATATAAATATAGTAATATTACAACTCATTTTGCTTGATTATCACATTGTGATCCTATTACATTCCAAGCAGTTGTTAAAGACTCAAAATGGCAACGAGCCATACGAAAGGAGATTATGTCCATAGAGAAAACCAATAGGTAGGAACTGGTTGAACTTCCAAAAAGGTAGAAATCTATTAGTGTTAAATGAGTTTACAAAACTAAATAAAGTTAACAAGTATAAAGTAAGGCTTGTCGTAAAAAGGTTCAAGCAAAAACATGGTGTTGATTACAAAGAGGTGTTTGCCTCTATTGTAAGGCTTGACGCTTCACATCTGCTAATATCTAATGTTGCCTAGAATTCATATTCTATATATCAGTTGGATGTAAAGTTAGCATAAAGTTGTACGTTGATCACCCTCTTGGATATGCAAAGTGAGGTCACAAGAATCAATTATACAAGTTAAAGAATACACTCTACGGACTAAAACAAGCACCAAAAGCTTGATACAATTGTATAGATTCTTAACTTTCCTAAAGAAGATTTTCTTAGCCCTTATGAGCACACACTATATACTAAATATAGAAATAATAAAAAGATATTAGTTGTGTGTTTATATGTTGATGATTTATTTATATCAATAATGATACAACCATGCTTACTGATATCCATGATCAATGATAGTCAAAGGAATTTTTGTTAGATGTGTCCAATTAAAATATACTAGCTTTCAATTAAGTTTAAATATCTTGATAATCAATAAAATTTATGTTCATAAAATAAATTTCAGTTAAAGAATGAAGACAATAACAGTGAATAAACCTAATTTTTCTTCTAAGACAAACTTACAAGTTGCAAAATAAATTTTAGTTGAAGAATGAAGACAATAATAAATACAATGCTAATAAATAACTAATTTCAACAAATATATACATAATATTCAATTATTTATCAATCCAACTTCAATATTATATAATACACGCAAATAAATAAATATTAATTTTATCATGCTTTCATTTGATGGATTAAAGAAAATTAGCTTCAATTGAATAAATATTTTAATTAAAAAACAAAAATTAATTTGTGTAAAAACTAACTTAAACTTCAATATTAAAATATATTAAACAAAGTTTAAGTCACTCTCCATTTTATAAGGCCAAAAATTTCAATTGAAATTAAAATTTGTTTTATTACGATAAAGAAAGTCAGTATTTTGTTATTAAAGATTCTCTACTTCATCTTCTTTTACTATTAAAATAAGTATTTGGTTTTTATAGAGATATAAGATTGAGTTTGATATCACAAATGTGGGGTTGATGCCCTATTTTCTTGGCATTGAAATAGTGTGGTTGGCTACTAGTATTTTTATTTCACAAAAAAAAAAAAAAAAAAACAAAACCATATATATTTTGGAAATTCTAGACAAATTTAGAAAGATGGATTGCAATTCAATCTCGACTCTAACTGAATTTGCATTGAAACTCACAAAAGATGGAGCAAGAAAAAAAGTGGATGCTACAAATTCATAAGACTCCCAACAATGTTCTTATAAAAAGTGGATGCTACTTTTCATAAGCACATCGTTGGGAGTCTTATGTATTTGACAACAACAAGACTATATATACTACATACAGTTGGTTTAATAAGCATATACATGGAGAATCCAACTGAAGTTCATCTCTTAATTGCTAAGAGAATTTTTCGCTATATTAAAGGCACAACAAAATTCAAAATTTTGTACGAAAAAAGGGGTGCTTTGATTGCCTTTTCAAATAGTGACTATGCTAGAGATATTGATGATCAGAAGCAGTAATGATCGTAGGAATTTTGGTCAATAAGTTACAATTAAAAACTTATGTGCAAAATAAATTTGTATCAATTTTAAAATAAATAAAGAAATATAATATAAAAATATTTACAGGTATATAATGATATTAGAAAACTCAATAAATTATCGTAAGTATATTACAATAATCCTCTTCTACTTCTCATATTCTAAAATTATTATATAATAGTTTCATTATTAATACTTGCAAATATATATCTCTTAATATGTATTACTAACAATCATTTAATAACTTATCCTTCATTTAATTATGTAATAACTTTTTGATAGTATTCATTGTAGAAAAATCATTTTTCAATATTGTTGTAATAACTGGTAAAATCAATAATAATTTGACTAATAATGCTTTCAGAGAAAGATAATATGTTTTCTTGTAGCAATCATTTTTTTAGTAAGACCTTCAACTTCTATTATAAATAAAGTCAATGTTTTGTTATTAAAAAATTTTGTTTCGTATTCTTTTACTACTAAAATTGGTATTTTTCTTTTCATAGAAACATAAGATTATAATTTAGACTTAAATTTTATAAAAACCATATTAAACTCAAATATTTTTAAGAAAAGTTTACAAATCTAAAAATTTTAAAAAATTGAAAAATCTAAAAAAATTAATTAAAAAAATGAAGGGCCTTCACATGTCTAAAACTTAAAAAATTGAAAAAATAAAATTAATTAATAAAAAATAAAATTTTAGCCCCAATTTATAGAGCTGTTAGTGATATGAAGAGTACTTATAAATCAATATTTATATTGAATTTTGAAGTTGTGACATAGTTATCAAAAAAGCAACGTATTATAACTATATCAACTACTAAAGGTCAATTTGTCGTTGCACATCAAGCTCTTGTCAAGCTATATGGTTAAGGAGACTCGTTGAATTTTTACACCTCCAACAATTAACCATAGTTAATTCATTCTATCATAGATATGACTTTCATTTCATACTTTAAATTAAATTTCTATAATTTAAGTACTTATTTTTTGCCAAAGACCATATTTCCACTTAAAGTTTCACTAAAAGACAACTTTTTATTTGTTAATTTTTAAAAACAAAAATATCATTTTACTGATCAAAATCAACAGTTAAATTTAACAGTTAACAGTTAAATTTTGATAATTAAAAATGTATTTTTGTTATTTAATAAAATTTAAAAAATAATAAAATAAATTATATAAACATGTAACTATTATTTAATTATTGAAAAATATTAAAAAATTCAAAATATATTAAAAATATGCAAAATTTAATAAATTAAAAGCAGTCACCATTCTTAATGCCAGCAATGGTAGCAGTTAATAATGGAACCAAGTAGTTATCTCTACCAGCAAACGTGATCTGAAACTATTAAAAATTGTTAGTCTTAACCTTACTGATTATTTTCAGTTATGATTGTTAGGGGAAGTGGTTAGATCTAGTTGTTTCTGTCAAACTGAATAGCTAATACTTAAGTGATTATTTTTAACCATCTGATTTCATTATTAATGGTAGTAACTGTTTTTTTAAACTTTTTAAAATTTAAATTTTATTTTTAAAAAATTTAATATTTAAATATTTAAATATAAATTTATATTTTTATTATAGTTTTTTATTTTTTAATAAAAATAATTTATTTTATTAAAATATTAATAAAATTGAATAAAAAATCATCCAAATAGGTAATTCAATTTTTAAAAGTTCAGGTACGAAAATTTGTGAGTGAAGCCTTGGCGTGGGAATAAGTCTATTGGCCTTTATTTTTCGCTTACTTTGAGCGAATACAAAAAAATAACTCCTAAAAATAAAGAAGCCTGCATTGATTCAGTTTGTGAGGACAAGGAGGTGCCAGAAAGATGCTCGGCATAGAGACCGTAGGGGCAAAGGAGAGGATTATTCTGTCCACGTGGCGAGATCAGAAAAATCTGATTCGTACACGAAATCCTGATTCGTACGCGAGATCAGAAAAATCTGCGCCTTTAATTTGGTTAACAGGTGAGGATGGTTGCTTCTTCTCCATGATTTCGTGTTTGGCTAGGTTAAGGACGGATTCGGTTTTGTTTGGCTTCTAAGTGGAGGAATTGCTTTGGTCTCTATTATTTATCCACAATTTATTGAAAACTTCTTTTTTTTTGGTTTTTTTCACTTGTTAATGAGTTTTACTTCTGTGATTTAGTGTCATATCATAATTGTAGTTCTTGAGGAAGAGCGAAGTTTTCATATATATATATATATATATATGAAATTGGTAACGAGTTTTTCTTTTGTGATACAGTTTAATTTGATAATTATAATTCTTGAGGAAGAGTAGAGAATGGAGATACGTGTATAATATGTTTATATTATAATTAAGAACTATCATCGCTCTCGAGTTTATTAATACTGTTAAGACAATAGCTGAAATCTGGACCATAGCCTTATTCTATTGCAGATTTAGTAGTGACATTCTAATATAGTATCTAGAAGGCCTATTATACAGCACATTATAGAAATGTTTTTCATTTTCAACATAGGCCAATCTGCTTACTTCCACCCAAGGTTACAAAATCTCACCCATTAACTTTTAAAAAAACTAAATACTCAATTGTCTATTATTAATTTTGACTAGTCAAAGAAATATGAATGTCTTTATGAATAAAAATAATTTAAAAAATAATAAATAATAAAATTAATTTTATAAAAATAATTAAAATATAAAATAATATTAAGATAATATTAAAATCTTAATAAAAAATTTAGAATTTTTATAAAAATTTTAAAAAATTTAAAAGTAATCACCACCAACAATGGTGACCTCTTTATTAAAATTCATTTATTTATTTTATTATATTTATATTATTTTATATTAAATTTTATTTTAATATTAATATCATTTATTTTTTTAGTGGAGGGTATTTTGGTCATTTTATAAAAAATTTAATAAATTTGAAAAAAAATTGGTCAATGGTTGGGTTTTTGGCTTTTTTAAATGTTTTTGGATAAAACTTTGTCATTTATGGAAGCCTTGGGTGGGAATAAGTCTTTTGGCTTTGCAGCATATGTCTCTATATGTATCATGGGGCCAGTGGTTATGGAGCCAAGATTTTTTTTAAACCATTTCATGATGCAAAATGGTGTTGGTATGTGCGAATGGCAGGTTTGGCTGTTGTCTCTCTTTTATGTTTTTCACCAAGTGGGATCACAGCCCTTGTAACTAGAATTCCGGTATGTATTTGTCACTTCACTATATCCTACGTTTTTATTACATAGTTGGCATTGAGATTCTAAAACAGCCATTAGATCTTGATTGCAGGTCCTATATCATTAGCAAGAATTGCAAATAAATGGTGTTTATGCTAATCTTTTAAGATCATCTATTACTTTGTAGGTAAGTTATGCAACATTTCTCCTTACAAGTTTTGAAATAGACTTCCAATGATAAATGGCTTCTGTTGACCAATTTAAGAATATTGCCATAAATTTGGATTGCAAGATTCTGAGTTCAATTAGAATTTTAATGATTCAGTGTTCTTATTCCGTAGTAGAAAAAGCATAACAGAATCTGGTCACTTAGGACTGTTTCACCACTTGAGGAAAGATGAATATTTTTTCCTTGCATCCTTTCTGTTGGTACTGCCTTTGCATGACAGTAATTAAATCAACTTGCTGTAAAAACTTATTTGTATTTTATGGTCCTAGGTTCTTCATTACCCCTTGGCATTTTATGTTTCAGTTGGTTATTTTGTGATTTAAGTTGCATATTGTGAGTAGATTTTTATTTGAAGACTTGATGGATTATTCATTAATGAATATTTGTTTTTCTCCCCCAAATTCTATGATTTCTTATTCTGAAATTTTTACCTGCCCTTAACACTAGGGACCTTTTAATGATTTCATAAATATTTATTTAGATATTAAGTGTGAGTCCTATATAAGTTGGCATCACAAACCAAAACTAGCAATTGTGTGTGCTTGGTTTTCCATAAATGAATAACTGCCTTGTTTTTATGGGCCTCGTGACGACTAATTGGCATGCTACTCAATCGATAAGTATGTACATTTTGTTTATCTCTTCCACATTGTATTCTTTTGGCCATTGATTTTCTTCAAGGTACGTGACTAATTTTACCCCTACATTTATTGTTATGCTTTTTATGACCTGATAGCCCTCATATATTTTTCTCATGTTCGTACAAGCTCTTAACAGTTTTTCATTTAGGATTGGGTTATCATAAACTTGATACCATTCTTTACACGCTTCTAAATTCTTCATAATGAGAGCAATTTGTACATTATTTTTTGTTGTTATGGTTTCTTGCATTTTCTCCCATCCTATTTATTTGATCTAATGAGTATTCTCCCCATACCATAGTATTCTTGTCTTTTTTTGTAATGTACCATAAGATCGGTTGAAGCCCTTTGTTGAGCATGACATTACACTGAGGCTCGTAAGGGTAATAAATTTAGCATGACATGGTTCGTGCTGAATATATTGACCGTGATCATTAACCATCTTGAAATCATGATTAGGATACTCCTTCATTGTTGACTTTATATTGTCTATTACATCAAGTTTGCTACTATTAATATTTTGGAAGATCTTCAGACTATGACTAGGTCTCTTCTAATGTCTAAAGGCAAGTACAAAAGGGTAAGCATGCTTTTGACCCAGGATGGGAATTAGCAGGATAGTAAGATGGGCATTTTACAGGTCATTGCCATTGGGAAAGTGGTTACTGCAATATAATTTTTTCTTATTTGTTCTTTTTAGAGGCTCTTTCATAGGAAGTGATATGTGTAACAATTCAATTGGTAAATGGGATGATACGCAGTGTGAATGCTCAACGTTTGTACTTCTATTTACCATTTGATGTTACAGCCCATTAAAACATATGCTGCGTCACTTTTTTTGGGTTTAAATTACTTAAATGAGAGTGGCATGAACTTGCATCTAGACTACAACATGGATTTACTGTATTCTATGAAGCAACGCCTTCTATTCATGCCAATTAGATGTTCTCATAATTTAAATGTTTATGCACTTCTATCTTAGCCAGTTTTGACTTCATGTTTTTAACAGACAGAGAATGGCCTGACAGAGGTGGTTGCTGTGCCTATTTCAAAAATGCCCTGCAAGCGTCCAGAACTTGAAACTGGAAAACTAGGTGAATGCTGAAAGCTAAGCCTCATTTTATCAAGGTATCTTTGTATCACTTCATATGGAAATCTGTAACAATTTAAGAATGTTAGAAGGCTAATTTATAACATTTATAGAATGTGACCATAAAATCATTTGTAGCTACTAATAAATGCTATAATAAACTAAACAACAACATTTATGCATAATTTGAAAGTTCAATTATAACTTTCAATGAGTGCAACAAAATAATTAATAATAACATTTTATGAGAGCTACTAAATCTTCATGTTTTTAGTAACATGGGCTATCATAACATATCATTAGTGTTACTGTTGACATTTGGTAGCACTTATTGCATTTTATTATGGGCTTTTTTTTGTTGTATTGTATGATATGCGAAAGTGGAACTACAAAGAGGTTTTCTTGAAGTAGACATTTGAGGCTTGCCATAAAAAGTCTAAACCACTGTAAATCAATTGAACACTTTGTTTCACTTCTCTCTTTACTGTATTGCATTATTTATTGTTTAAATTGTTTACATACTTTTTAAAACTAATTTAGATGGATTAAGTTTATGATTCTATAATTATTTTATAACTCCTATTTATTTGGCCCTTCCCTCTACGAGTAATTTAACTATATTAGTTTTATATAGGTATCAAAGTTGGGACCTTGATATAAAAAATCAAATGATTTTTAGGATAAAAATGATCAAAATTATGGCTAACACTCCACACTTATATTTATTGAAGAATGAATAATTAGGCCGCTATTGTTTTGTGTAAATTATACTCAATAAAATATTAGAATGAAACCGCATAATAAGTCTATAAATTATAATTTATACAGAAAAAAATAAATAAATTTTACATTGACCTTGG